>CM061921.1:331003957-331249394 GCA_031002005.1 Vandiemenella viatica | reverse complement strand
CTCAATTTTAATTTCAATTCTTCAAACCTGTTCTCACAGTCAATTTGACTCTGTTTCAACTCCCCGCCTTGATTATCTATCTTTTGACTCAAATTTACGGTGGCTTCTGCCTGACTGTCAATCTTTTGACTCAAATTTACGGTGGCTTCTGCCTGACTCTCCATTAATTTTTCGAACATCTCTTGCATACTCAAACCTTCCATCATGAATTATATTTGAGGTAACAAACAAACACAAAAAAATACACAAATTAATTTCCCCCAAAAGAAGCACTTTTCCCCGGCACGAGGCGGCACTGATTTTTTAACGTACCTTTAGAGTCCTCTTCAATAATTTATTTTTGTTTTCGAAGCGCTATTACCTGCATATTTTCCCAGTTTTACTTTCGTAGCACAAATACAGAACCTGCTTATTTGTTTATTTTGAAATTCCTTGGCGTGTGGAAGAAGGTCACAGAACCCCTTGTGTTTGTACAGCCACTCCTCAGTTCACACCCTCCTGGGACATCCGCCCAATTTTTTCTGCCACCTCTCCAGGTCGGTGAACCCGAAACACAGCTGGAGCCTTTCGCGTCGAAAGAATTCTTACTGCAGAATCTTAAAATATTCTGTTGTGTAGTTCGATCACTGGATTCTAAAACTCAATGTAAATAATTAGTTACATATATTGTTAAACAATCCTGGCAAGAGTCGCCATCTGAAAGAACCCGCACGTTATATGTTGCAAAAATATAATTTAACAATCACTCACTTTATGGTCTGTGCTGTTACCAAAAAATAAAGTATCTTGTTCTCGTGGCGTTTACTTGTGCCTACCTGGAAAGCATCAAGTAATTAACAACATACAAGGTTCTCTCTCTTCGGCGGTGGTCACTTCAAACCTTCTCTGAAATATATAAAAGGTTAGAAGGGTATCTCAAAACTACTAAATCATAGATTAAATGATTTTCTTTCAAGTCTTTAATGCACAGCTTTCCTTAAATTTTGTTAGACCCACCGACCGGTATATTATTTAAATTTCTATCAGAAGATTCCTTACACAACAGATTTTTCACCAGGTAAATAATTTCTTCTTCTCCAAAAAAATCAGAAGACAGTTCTGCTACGACCGCAAATAATCCCTTGAATTTCTTAATACTTTCCGCTAACAATCCCTAACTATTTCTTTGAACATCACACCAATTGCACAACATTGGAAATTTACGATTTCAAATTTCTGAAGTTCCTATCAATTTCTTGCACACTTGTTGCACAATTATAAATTATAAAATCAATACTTGATGGCTGATATACAACTTCTAAACTGGAACGGAATTTAAAACAGTGGAATAGACGTTGCAAATTTAAACAATTGCGCAACCGCTGAGTGTCGACTAATAAGAAATTTCGCTGGTATTATTATTGCTTCCCTAACCTGACACACTTTATGTAAACTTAGCTCTTGCTAGTTTCGACGAAAAAACCTAACTTGAGTGATTATACTAAAATCCTCACTTTCGATGAATAACAACAATAAAATACCAGACGACTCACTTACTCCCCGAACAAAACCAAAAGACCAACTCAGACGGTTACCGCAAACACCTAGAAGTCACCCACTGCTACACAAATGTAAACTCTGCTCTGGACCGAAGGTCCGACTGCGATGAAGACTGGTGATGAAAAAGCCACGCTAGGTGGCGTCTCGTCTTTTTATACTGACGCTGGTTCTTGATGCAACACTTACCAAGACGCCAGGATTGTGTCGCAATACCTGTAGGCTATGCATGGATCCCAATATTACACCACGCTCGCAATTCATAATTTTTATAATAAAACTCAGACAAATGTCTTAGAATACACTCTGTAAAGCCCTAGAACCGTCACAACCTGAAGAAACCTATATTATTTCTATTTCTAGTACTGTAAGTATGATTCACACCTAACAGTTCATATTTGTCATAGTTCTCCTTAATATACATTAAGCACTGAAAGGTAAATATAGCTGGTAGAGTCATTATACCAAAATGAACAAAAATATTTTTACAGTGACTGTGAGAAGGAAGGTTACCAATAATTCTCACTGCTTTTTTCTGAAGTCTGAATAACCTTAGAGCAGAGGACTGATGTGCCCACAGTATTGCCCCATATGATAAATGACTATGAATTTGAGCATAATAGACCATTCTCAATACATCTTTGCTCACCCTAGACCTCAGTCTTCTTAGCATATAGATCCCTTGGCACAATTTAGAAGCTGTTGCTTGTATATGCTTATTCCAACTTAAACAGGAATCTATAGAGAAACCAAGAAACTTAACATAATTAACACAATTCATATGGTTGATATCATCTTTAAAATAACTTATTTCTATATTCTGTATTTTATCTCTATTTAGACACAGCAGATTAGCAGTGCACCAGTCCTCAACAATTCCTAGAAACATTTTTTATTGCTGACTTCATATTTTCATATGAATTGTCACTAAAACTTACATTCAGATCATCAGCAAAGAGATAGCTATCAGCACATGGATCCAAGATATTTTTAGGTAGATCATTCACATATATAATAAACAGTAAAGGGCCTAGAATTGAACCCTGAGGGACCCCATGATTCACTGGTAAGAAATCTGATTCACAATTATTCAACACAACTTTCTGATATCTGCCACTCAAGTACGATTGAATCAACAGTAAGGCATTTTCTTGAAAACCGTAATACCTCAGCTTATCCAGCAGTACACTATGAGATACAGTATCAAAAGCTTTTGACAAGTCATACAGTCTGGCAACATTGTTCAAGCAGTTGCTTATAAATGAAATGACAGCTCTAACAGTTCCTAATCCAGAACGAAAGCCGAATTGGGATTCACTAAAAAGATTATTTTGTTCAAAGTAATTAATAATTTGCCTATAGATAATAGCTTCTAATACCTTAGAGATCACTGGGACAATACTAATTGGTCTGTAGCTATTTAGTTCCAATTTGTCACCTTTCTTGTATACTGGAATTACTTTTACCATCTTGAGATCAGCTGGAAATTCATTATTCAGAATGCAGGTGTTAACAAAATTTGTTAAGGCTTCTTGGACAAATGTGGACCCCATCTTTAAGAGGTATGGACTTAGTCCATATACATCTGTGCACTTACTGTTTTTCATACTAGCCATTACTTCCCCCACATCTTCAGTTCTGACCACATTAAAACTAAATTGACTTTGAGGTCTTGGTAACTTTCTTAAATAATTTTCAGAACTCACTAGATGCGGTTGTGATGCCACCTGATCTATTATATCCTGAACTTTATCAATAAAGAATGAATTAAAATCAAATACTGACAAGTTACTATCAATACCTGCCTTTTTCCCACTCCCTTGAGTCTCTCTTCTAATAACATCCCACATGGCCTTGCACTTATTAGGGGCATTGTTTATGAACTCATCATTCTTTTTCTTTCTCATTTCCTTAACTAATCTAATCATGGATTTTTTTACATTTTCTATACAAATCCTTGATTTCAACAGATCCTGTCATTAAATAGTTGTTGTAATAAAACTTACACTTTCCTTTCAGAATGTCAATTTCCTCACTTTTAACCTTCACTGGCTTAAGCATTGTTGATTTCTTTGATGAGCTTCTAAATGGGAATGCAGAGTTAACTAAACTGATAATTCTAGATAGTAAGATCTGAGATTTTTCAGCAACAGTATTACAGACATACATGTGGTGCCAATCAGTGTTAGAGAGGCCTTGAATAAACTTCGATATGTTGAAATTGTTAATTATTCTTACTTTCGGTAGGTTTTCATCCCTGCCCAAATGATATATACATTTACTGACTACAGACCATGTGATAACAGCCCAGTGATCCGATCCCACTAATTCCATTACTTGGCAGTCTAATAGTGAACTCTTGACAGTTACAATATTATCAATACAACTGCCACCTCCTGGCTTAGGCCTAGTTATTTCATTTGTAGATAAAGACATATTAAAGGTTTCAAAAAGATTAACTAGCTCCAGGCTCTGCCAATTATTTTCCACTCTAAAATCCACATTGAAATCTGCACATAATATAATATTTGAATTGTACTTAGCTACAAATTCTAACACATTATTTAGCCAATAGATGAAATCCTTAAAGTCCTTGGTCTCACAGTTGGGCCTATACAGCGTTAGAATTATTATGTTAAATTCAGTCAACCAACAAGCTGTTACCTCATAACTCATTTCAATTGACATCTGATTAACTCTATCTAGTGGTTTACTGACAATAGTATTTTTCAAGTAAATTGCACAGCCCCCATGTTTTCGAGCAGACCTACAAAAGTGATTACTTAGTACATACCCCCTGATTCTATAGAGACTAATTTCATTAGGTTCAAACCAATGCTCAACCACACAGAATACATCAGCATTGATGTCAGCAAGATATCCTTCAATAACATCGATTTTGTTAGCTAATCCCTGAACATTCCAAAATAATGTGGATAATTGATCTGATTTATTCCTACAGGACATACTCTGTTGTTTTTGCACTGGACTATGTAGGGTATTTGAGTTCGATTGCAAATCACCAGAGCTGTGATGTTGTTGACCTACACACCTCAGTACTTGTTGCTTAATCAGCTGTTGATCTGACCAAACCTCAATAGGTTTGGTTTCACTTAACAGTTTTTTTTGATTGTAGTTCTGCAAGCTTGCACTGCACCTATAAGCAGTTTTATTATTATTCTGAGTCTCTTCACAAGCTCTACTTATGAGATTACATAGCTTATTTTTGCCCCAAGCATTGAAATGTTGGCCATGCCTTGTATACATTCGTCTATCAGCAGAGTGGGCATTAATAACTTTCACATTATCAAAGCTACTGCCAAGTAAGTTTATGTTACTGTTTATGTCACTGATTTGTCTGTTACACCAAGAAGTTAGATTCTGGTCATACCTTATTGGTAGAGTGATGAGTAATACATTGGTGTGAGTGAGTTTTTTAAGGCTTGCTTTTATTTCAGAAACTACATTCTGCGGTTCACCATTCTCTACATCATTGCTACCACCCATGATGACAACATAATCATTCTCTTTAAATGAGGAACACTTTACATCTATACACTTGATTACTTCACTCAAATTCGCACCCGGCTTTATAGTACCACTGGTTTGAAGGGATAAAATTTCTGTGTTCATCCTTTGAGCTAGTCCACGACCATGATTATCCGCTAGGAGAAGAATTTCACGTTTCTTCTTCACCCTCCTTGTAGGGATCTTCATTTTTCTGTCACCAGGAATATTGTCATCATAACTGCAATTATTCTTGGCACAGGTTTCTTCACCAAGCACTGAGAAGCGATTTTCAATTGGTAGGTTGTTGACACTATGCACACGATTTCTCACCTCACGCCGTCTGCCTTTCATTTGCTGCCATTCATGCTTTCTGCTACTGGACGCCACAGGTGCTGTCTCCATCATCATCTTTAAATGGCCGATTTCTTCCTTTAGATTTTCTATTATCATCTTCTGGGCTTCTATTTCTTCTAACAGCGCATTTGACACCGAGCCCTTACTCTGTACGTCATTCTTCTTAACCTCAATACTCGTACTGTTCGCGCACATCACACACTTCCAGTCTTTAGCTGGAATATTCCTCGGTTGCACTTCGCAGCATTTTTCAAAATGATACCACATGTCACAAACATCGCAAATAATACCATTCCGGACTACTTTTTCACATTTACCACAGTTCAGATTCTTCAAAACTTTATATTTATTATGGACTGGTCTACACGCATCCTTACCGCTCAGCGCCATATGTTTTATGAGTGATTTATAATTTAGAAAGTTGAGAAGGACGTTAATATGTGGAAAATCCTTTTTAATAATTTAAAATTCTAAATAATTATCTTCTAACCATTTTGCTAGTCTCTGGAAGTAAAGATTAAGGATTGTTTCTAGATTACATAGTTTGATGTTTGACATCTTCACAGTTGCATCATCTACATAAAGAACCATTGAATCGTTCTCCCCTATTGGTCTTGGGATATCATTTATCTATAGGATGAACAACAGAGGCCCCAGCACCGAGCCCTGTGGTACTCCTGCTTTTATAGTGAGGGTGTTTGATGTTACATTTTTAAAGTCTATGTTGCTTTTTATGATCGTAAATTGTTTTCTATTTGACAGATATGATTCTATCCATTTATAGGCCTTACCCCTTATTCCCCATTTTTCTAGTTTGTTAAGTAACCATATAATTTTAAATAATGAGTGAAAGTGTGTGAAATCAGAAGATATAATATTAAATACTGTATATTTTATACTAAAAGCATGACTGAATGGGATAATATTCTAGCACAGTTTTTTTTTTTTTTTAATTCCTTAAAATCATTTATTATTGAAGTTAGAAATTATTGTTCCCAACTCAGTCTGCCTATCAATTTAAGCATATAACCTTTATCAATTATAATAAGAATAGCCACAAAGCTATGATCACATTTCCCAATAGAGTAATTAAAAAATATTGCCGTCCATGTGGATTGAAAAAACACAGAGACCATGAAAAAAAAAAGAAGTAGAATTATACAGCAGCATCCTCTGCATGGTTTTAATCTTTATGCATTAAAATTAGAAAATTAATTATTTAACCATAAACTGTAAAATGTGGTAGCATTGTTTTCTCACAATTTAACTGTAACTTGAATGAATAACGAAAATACATACATGGAAACCATTCCCTGTACTAGTTTTCTGGCTCTGGTTTTTTTTGTAAGCAAGTCAGTGAACAATAACTAATGTAAAATCAAAATCAGACCATAAACAGCAGCTGTATTAAGTTATGGGGAAGAGGAAGGAATGAGGGTAGAGGAAGTAGTAGATTAATTAGGGGTGGGCGAGGGAAAGGGAAGAATGCACCAGCGGGCTTTCTAAGCTTGAAACATGGTGGATGCCTCATATTTGGTAAGTGTTGGTAATCTAGCACCCACTGGAACTAGTAATGTTCTGGAAACAACATAACTTTTGACTCTAAACAAAACTAGAATATCGTTTATTAGTTCATCTTCTACATACTACATTAAGTTTAAGAGAACCAACAAGACACTTTGTTACAAACAAAATAACTAAAGTAGGAACTAGTAACATCAAAAAGTGAAGTTAAATATGCAGTCATGAAGAACTTTATGGCTGGAGGGAGAACTCTGAATTATGTAATTCTATGGCTGTGTTTGGAAATTGAGGAAAATGAAATTCAAACAATTATGAATAAGGAAATTGAAGACTTTACCAAAGAAAGATAAAATATTTCTTAACTGGGTAGGGACAGTAGGGAAGAAATGAGTAGACTAGGAAATTAGAAATAAATTATGAGGGAACTAGGTAGGTTAAAAAAGTGTAATGGGACTGTGTGGAAAATGTTACTACAGATCTGTGACAGATTGGTGGATAACATTGCACTACACTTAGAAATGTTATTTATATTAAGTATGGAAACTTTCTGTCTACCAAAGAAACTAGAAATGTGTGACAGTTGTTCCAATTTATAAAGGATGGGGAAAATGAGTTTTGAGATGTATAAACTGATTAGTTTCTCTTCACTGGCAAATGAGTTGCTGATGAGCTTACTATACAACCATATCAGCTATATCCACAAGGGAAGAAAATGGTTGGTAAATCACCAGTGTTAGCTTAGGGGAGGCTGTTCATATCATTCTCAGTTAGTGGGTTATGTGCTTGCTGTTTCAGATGAAACAGTCAATGAAGGCCAGGTTGGTAATGTAATACCAGATAACAGCAAGTATTTGAGAGCGTGAGTCAGGTAGCTATTGTAAAAAATTAAAAACTGTTGGGGTACCGTAATGTGCCTTGCTGGGTAGAGGAGAACTTAATACATAGGAAGAAAATTGTCAAGTTAGGAAGCGGTATCAGAAATTGTATAAGTGGGATCAATAATGCCATAGAATAGGGTATTAAGAATATTGTTGTCTTTTATTTTTAATGTAGTCATTTGTTATTCTAATTAATGGGAAACAGTTATAACTTCTTTAATTTCTTGTGTAAATGATAGGTTTCTATTTTACTAAATGAAGATGTACCAAAAGAAATAACATTTTTCCATTTATTGAAAATTTAAATTTTTGTTGGCTCAGAGTCAGAAGTTAGGCTGTTTGCTAATTTTTTTTTATCAAAGGACTAAAGGAAAGATGGTTGTGAACAATTGCAAAGAATATAGTTAGTATATTTAATGAATAGGTCAACATAGAATAAAGATTAAAAAATAGTCAGGTTATTAGCTGCACAGTTTGATAAATAAAGATTTTGTATAACAATAAATTAAGGTGGAAATACTTGCTGAAGGCAAAAAATGTAAATATTGTATATATTTTATGATGATAAACACAGGCTGGATATACTTGGGAGGTGTTGGGGAGAGATTGCAAAGACCTATGTCTATTGATGAGGGTGGGGAAATGTGACAGGGAAGTGAGTGAAATGGAAAACAAAACCTTAGTCAGCATGGCAGGATAGTATGCGTTCCACACATAGCTGGGCACAGTTAATCAACAAGTTAACTTCATTAATCATTAATCCACTACTTAAAAAGTTAAATTTTATAATCATTAAAGCGTTACATTTTTGCAAATTTAACGCAAGATACAGTTATCCATAACCATCAAAAATACATCCACCAAATGTCCCTCTGGAAACTGAGTTCTTACTGGGGCTCAATGTTTTAATTTAATTTAATTGCAATGGAGCATACACTACAGTGGCGATTTCCCTACACACCCATTCTTCCCCTTCTTCCTCTTTTATGTAGTTGCCTACTTTACCCTGTACAAATTTCAATTTTCACATTTACAGTAAATTATGCACCAGTTCTCATGATCAGCTTCTCAAATGTATTGGATGTCACAACATGTAGTGGAATCATGTTGGCAACGAAGAAGTTTACAGTGCATTGGTCTAAACAAGCTCGATATACGCCGGTGTCAGTGACTACGATGGCAAAAGATTCACCAATGCTTTGTGATGTAACATTTTGTTAGCACATGGATATATATATAAAATACTTTTGCTGCTTTCTAGACCAGAATCCACAGCACTTGAAGACAGCTTTGGATTGTTTTTCCTTATCCCATGAGTTGATCCGGCTTCTACTTTTTCTTCAAACTGTAAACATTTGGTTCTATGCATCCTTTACATGTGTTGTTTAAGATTATGAAGGCTAGAAACATGAGACTTGATTGCAGAAAGTTTAGTCAGACACAGTTTTATTTCGTAAATCAATTGTTCTCCAAATCTAGATTAGAAGGCAATATAATTGGCCAAGGATTTTTAATCTTCTCTTTGCTATTGCTAGCATTTCTGATTTCACTAACAGTTTCTAGAGCCTCAGCTTCCATGATTTAATCATGTAACGAATATTGATTTAATTTATTCCTCTAATAAATTACAAACTAACAGAAAACTAAAAAATGTCCCTATATTCATCATAGTAATTAATTTAAGTCATAAAAATATCAAAACCTATCGCTGATCGAATTTGGAGCATGTAGTGTGCGCCGGTTTGAAGACGTAAAATATATACCCTCCAATACTCTAGTGTTCCTGCTCACACCCACGCCATGCCTAGCATTACAGTTACACATGCATCAAACTCACACTTGCACTTTGCATCACACAATTCAAACAAACAAAATGACATCAAAACCAATGTAACAGATTAAAGTTAATGGGAGTTTAATTTAACGGAATTTAAGAAGAATGTTAATGATTTTTTAGGTTAACTTAGAAGTTACATTTTTGCAATTTTGGTAACTTTGTTAATTAATTATTAATGGCTTTCTGCCCAGCAGTGGTTCTACATTATGGATATCAAATACAGGAGTTGAAGGGGTGCAAAGTAGATCTGCTAGGTTTGTTTGTGGAATCAGTGAATGATACGATAAACGACCTGGGTTGTGAGTCATTGGCAGTGATGAGGTGCCTGTGTATAAGGCATAAATTAACAATGAGGCTGAATGGATATAGAGTGAATAATTATGAGTTTCATGTGGAAAGGAAGCGATTACCTGATCATAAACTAGCATATGGTTTCAGGAATCAGGGTGTTGGTTTTCATTTGTATATGGGGGGAATGAATAAATTCTTAAGGGAGTTGCCACACAATTTGCTTCAAGCAGTGAAAGATTTCATGTAATTTCACGGTAGATGTTGCAAGGTATTAATGTGGTATATTCTGGCAATTAATCTTCTTGATGTTCTATCATGCAGCTAGTCAAGATTCAATATTTACCATCAACTATGAAAGATAGCATTCCCCCACAATAAACAGTTATAACTTCTTCAATTTCTTGATTAAATAATAGGTTACTACTTCACAAAATTAAACTTTTCTCTTTATTGAAGATATTTGTTGATGCTTTACCAGGTATACATCTGACTGCTTACACCAAAAATGCTTGCTGTCAGTTAATATAATGCTGTTTACTGTTCTGTCCATTGATGTACTGATTACATGATGCCAGATAAAATATTTCCCCCACTTTTGTCTGAGTGAACTTTTTGATTTTTAACAACCCTTTCACCACTGAGGGGAAATTACAATAGTTTGGTGGCCATCTAAAAGAACTTATGCAATCACCCTTTATGGTACCATGTAGGGTTAAAGTTTAACTTACATATTGCCACAAGCAACAAGTCATTAAATACAGGAATAGGTTATTGTTGTTATGTGTCATTTTATATGTTACCACAAAATTCTCAAGATTTTGAGTGAATCCTGTATGATTGTAACCATTAACCGCAGTGAATAATTTATTTGTAGCAAACTGTCCTGCTTCATGCACACACAAATCAAATTCCACTAGAACCTTGAATACAAAGTATCAGCATATGCCATTGAAAATAAAAGCCCTAACATTAATTACCACCTTGTCTCAGTCTGAGTTAATCCTCTTCCAGACAACATACAAAATAAATGCTTATTTTTTTATGGGAGGAAATAGTTACAGAACTTTGCATCTATAACAAATTTTCTTAAAGTTCGCTAGGTTAACAATGGTAAAATGTATGAAGAAAAAGCAGAGCTATAATTATTGCACCATGCCACATAAAAAATGGGACAAACATTCATTTATGAAGATGATTTGAATGTAAACATAATATTAAAAAATCAACTGTTTCCTTCATGAATATCTGCAACTGTTCTCAATCCATCAAGTTGGAGTTTATGTACCTAGATTAAAAGAAAAATGAAGATAACAAAGCTTATGGTTTGATTTTGATGGGAATATTTTTTTACTCAAATTTCTTTCTTAATTATTGCTAATTATCAAATTTATATTGTACGGTAAATTTAAGGAAAGCAAAATTTTCCACCACGAAGTATATTGGTGTTTCAAGTTACTAGAAAGCCCTTTGGGAGAAATTATGCTCCATATGTAGTACACTGTAAGAAGTTTTATGAAAAAGTATAGTTTTTAATAAATTTAACACATGTTCGTGTTTTGTAACTCTGGTGACACTCTTCACTTATATTTATAATAATGCTACACTGTCATTTTGACTGTGAAAGATAGATTTTTTATGAAGATGTTTTCTTTGATGAGCAATAATAACATTTTACACTATCTTATGTACATAAATATCTCGCACCATGATGTTTGTCCAAGATAAACTCGGAAACTACTTAACAGATTTTGATGAAATTTGGCTTACTGTGTGTAATTTGGTCCAACTTAAAAGATGGGATAGTTTTTATTTCAATTATTGACCTCATTATTTATTATTGTGAATTAAATATTCATTAAATGTTTGTCATAGGACAATGGTTTGTAATTATTTGTAAGTTCTGTAATTTTGAGCAGTCTGGTGGCTCAGTGGTTAAGGCATCTGACTGGAGATCAGAAGGTTCCCGGTTCGAATTCCTGTCTCGGCAGGGATTTTCATAGGTACTTAACCCAGCCTTCACCTCTGGCACAGCTTTCTGTGTAATGTGAAGTATGCCAGGACAGTACCGTGGTTCAGATTCCACGTTAAACCATAAGTCCCCTGTACCCGGCAGGATTGGCGGACTAGGTTAAGGTGGCTAAGACAGGGGCGGAATGCGTAGCCAATAAAAACCCTGTCACCAGGTCATTAAGACCACACGGAATTATTATTATTATAGTTCCATAAGTTTCTAACAAATTGCGATGTGTTAATTTATCGACACAACACTTGGTTTTATAGGTTGGGTAACAATCCAGTAGATGGCGTTGTGTTTCGGTTTCTTTATGCTACAGTTTATTCCACACCATATGTGTTTATGTTTACGAAATAACTGAGTTTCTTTAATGTTTCATGTATTATTATTTTTATAAGTGTTCTGTGTAACTACATTATAATATTATACATAAGAAAGTAACTCTATGTCTCTGTCTGTTTGTTACGTTTCTTGAGCTAAACTGCTAATCCGATCATGATGAAATTTGACAAGGAGATGTTATTTGGCATTAGGATGGACAAAGCATACTTTTTTTCTGTATAAATTATACGTGGTGTCATATAATTGTGAAAAATTACTGAACGGCGATAGACAGACGCGTAGGATGTGCAAGTCTCTGTACTAACTTTCCATATAGTGGTCTGGTAGCTCAGTGGTTAAAACTCTTGCTTGCAGATGTTTGAAGTGTGGTCTCCAGTTAAAATCCCTGTGGAAGCAAAGACTTTTAAAAATTGTTTTTGATTGTATGAGTCATGCCTGGACTGTCGGTTGTTCGGGTTGCATGTTAAAATGTAGACATCACAAATTTAGAGGTGCAGTGCAAGGCAAATCATAGGTAGTCGAGCAATGCTGTAGGTGTATGCTTTTTTACATTATATTGATCCCTCAGGGGTTGTTACTCTCACAGTCAGTGTGTGTGTGATCTGCACTAATAATACTATAAATGTGGAAGTAAGTCTCCGTCTTTTGTTTTGTTTTAATGACTAAATGGCTATACCGATATTGATGGAATTTGACAAGGAAATGCTTTGTATCTGTAGGAATGGCACAGGACATTTTTTTGGTATGATTAACAGTTGTTGTCATAAAATTTTGAGAACTTATCGAAAGGTGACAGAGAGACGGATGTGTGTGTTAGTCTGTAATATTACGTCGGTTGCTCAAGTTGTGCTTCTGACGCATTATGTTACTGTATGATTTGTTAATAAATTTCGTTTAGTGACAAAAAGTATTATTTATTATAGATGTCAATTTTCTCTTTGTTATTGCCGTGTGTCTTCTTAAATGTTTCTGGCCCCAGTTTATTTTGCCTTCTTTTATGATATGCCTTGTGGGCATAAACTGGCCTAAGGTATAGCTAGCAGAGCACAAACAGCTAAAGTTATTAGAACCCAAGAATCAGATGCACATGCTGAAGAAAGAAGAAGAGTCCAAGTTGAAATAAAGCTGCCCTTAGTTAACCCCCCCCCCCCTCCTGCACCTTCATTTGTTTTTCTGTTTTTAAATATGTTGGAAATTTATTCTCGTCATGAGACAGGTTCAATGGTAGAATGAAATAGTGATGGCTTTCCTGTCATATTTTGCCGACTCGGTGTTGTTTGGGACCAATTCTATGTTACTAACAGCTTTCTGTATTCAATTCTGGGACCGAAATTCCTAATCCATGTGTATGAAGTGACAGGTATCAGCTATGTACAATAAAAAAAAAAAGGAAGCTCACTGGTTAACAGGCTTACTTTCAAAACTTCTCAGGCTTAGATCATGGTGGAAGTTGAAACTTTTAAGTGTGGTATTTGATCACATGAGGTACGCCAGAGCCGTGGTTTGATTCAACATTGTTCTGTAGGTCTCAGAGGAAAAGATGTTGTCATTCTACCAGTGACACAATAGCTTAGTGCACCTTCGGGATAATTCAGTCAACCTTCAGGATGTGGACTAAGTTAGAATTTTTAATTTGTTTAGCAAAAAGAAAAATATTGTCTACATTTGGTTTGCAAAAAGAAACCACTCTTCTTCTTACCCCAGCCCCTCACCTTAATTTTCGCCAATGTTGCTCATACAAACCCACAGTTTTTAATCCAACTTTGATAGTACTTACCACATGTATGCAACAAACTAATCTGTAGCTGAATAGTTAACAAGATTACTTATGGAATTTTCTGTATTAGGCTGTGGTTTAAAATCCAGGAGGAAGCAGGAAGTTTTAGCAATTGCATTTGACTATCTGAGCGACGTCATGAAGTTCTGTGGTTTAGATTCCACAATAACTGCAGGTCCCAGAAGAAAGGAACTGACCGTCCTGCCTCTGACACAATGGGTTAGTACATCTCCTTCAGATGGATTCAACCAACCTTCGGGTTGTGGACTAAGGTAGTTTATTTAATTTAAAGCAAAGAAAAAAATACTGCTGTCTGCATTTGGTTTACAGAAATAATCCCTCTCCTTCTTTACTCTTCTTAATTTTTGCAAATGTTCTTTATACAAACCCACTGTTTGTATCCAATTTTGATTGAACTTTGCACATGTTTACTTTAAAATGTTGATAAAAATATTTCCCACATTTGGTTTACAAAAATCCACCACTCTCCCTTATGAAAAGTTTACAATTGGAACTATTCAGTTTTTTTTACAAATTTCTCAAAAGTGGTAGGGGAAATAACTAAAGTGGATAAGGATATGTGTGATATTCAGAGAACCCTTAACATTTCCTGTCAAATGGCGTTGGACTGATTCCGACAGGCAGGTTACCAACCAAGAAATTTGATCTTGAAGTTTAAAAATCTATAGTTTTTATCCGATCCTGAAGGAACTTTGTGCACAGATGTTTTAGCATAAATGAAAAATCATGTTTACATTTAGTTTACAAAACTGCACTTGATCTTCCCCTTCTCCCTTCTTAGTACTTATTTATGCAAGCAACTTTTCCGTTTTTTTGTATCGGTAGAGAAATCTGCCAATGTGGATGCTGATGGAGGATTTTTACTTCAATCCGATCAAAACGGATTAAAAATTGGAACTTTCATAAACAGCAACTGAGAAATGCTGTAGACAGTATTTTTTTCTTTGTTTTAAAGTTTAAAAAAAAAAACCTAACTTAGTCCACAACCCGAAGGTTGGCTAGATCCTCCTCAACAGAGCATACTAAGCAATTGATTGTATACAGCTGTTAAAAATTCCTGCTTCCACCGCAATTTGAAGCTGGGACCAGACCAAAAAACGTATGAAATAAAGAGCTTTAGCCACTGAACTACTACACCACTCTGTTTTTAAATATAGGTGAGCTAAGTACTATCAAAAAGTATAAAAACCATAGGTCTGTTTTTGCATAAAACGAAAGACCAAAAATATTGTACATCCCAAATTACCAGAATAAAATTTTTCAATATTGATTTAATTCCTAAAAATCATTGTCTTTTGTTTATTTTGAACAGGCAAATGTGTCTGTTTTGTGTATGCATGCTCACTTAAGGAAGAAAGAGTCATTGCAACGCATGCTGGGCAGAGCTAGTAATTCTTATATGTCTGCCCAAAAGTGAGATATAATCTACATTTGACACTATCATGTTCATGCAATTATACCAGTGAGTGTGTGCTTCTGGGATTATTGTTTGTTCCTCCACTCTAAATTGATCACTAGCTGGCCATAAATTCATTTTAATATAGACTAAGAAGGATAGTTGACTCCTGAAGGTCATAAAGTGTTTTATATAATCGTCATGAGAGACAGGAAAACAATAAAATCTTGTTAATGCTGCCAATGTTAGCATGTTTAGTACCATAAAGTGTATTCTTTTTTTTCTCTCTCTACTACGGCAGTATCTCCATTAATTCAAACAATTTTTGAACTGTCCAATATACTGTTATTGAAGGCACATTTATTTAAAAAATAATGTTTGTATCACAGTAGCTTCATGTCATTTTATTTTTGAGATTAGTGTGACAGTTTGTTTGCAAATACTATTGTTCAGTTTTTGTTAAGTATTTCTCCCAAGAAAATTTGTTGCTATTAGCTGGAGTTGCGTATATTCAAAATGAAATAAAACACTTATTTTGACATGAATACATCTTCCAAATTTGGAGTTGGACAGCATCCAAGAATTATGAGTGACATGAAACTGGCCAGTTTTAAAATGGCTAGTACTCAAAGGCTGCTGAATGGAGAACATCTGGGTGTAAAAGCATTCAACAGAGAAAGCTTGAAAGGGTAAAGAACATCATCTGTTATCTCCCCATTTCCCAAAATGATGTAGGGATGGGCATAATGCATAATGAAACAGTGACACAGTGCACATTAATTTGCCTTAGAGACCTTTCCTTTTTTGCTCTTGAAGTGAGACAAATTAATATGATTTGATATGAAACATACTACGGCAAACAATTTAAGGGCATTACAAGATTGACAAAAGTAAATTTCAAAAAATTGGGACACTTTGAAAGTGGATATGTTAAAGTACATGGTAAGAAAGTGGAAGCAAAGCCAGCAGAACAATTGAAGCAAAATCCTATTGTTGGTTCTACCAATTGAGAAAGACAGCTGAGCAAAAGAAAGCCAATGGGGTAACAACATCAGTGGGAGCTAGCAGTATAGGGGAGTGAGTTACAGCTATGGAAATGTCTCTGATAGATGTGGACAGCCTACAAGAACCCTAGTTGATCATCCTGGCCTTTTTTACTTCCATAAACAAGAGTTGTAGCAGTTAAGTACTGAAGCTTAGTAGTTTCTCTTTTTAAATTAAATAAAATGCTTAATAAGAATGCATTCTTTTACCGGTGTATGATTGCATCAATTCACGGGTGTACCACTGTATTGTATTGTGAAAACACGATGTTCAGGCAGCTAGCTCTGCCATATTCTTCAGGTGTGAAACTATCTGTATTTGTCTACTGACCAATAAGTATTGAGTCAGCTCAGGCACCTGACAATACAGAAAGATTTATTAGAAACACATACCATTTCAAAAATCTAATAACAGATATGAATTTAGTAATTTCTGTCAGTCCTGATATACATCTAATACTAACCTGATGAGAAGCTCTCATCCTCATCCATAAGATAGCATTACTAGCAGCAAACTACAAAAATTTGGAATTTCATGAAAATTTGAGGACTATTACCATATTGACCAATATAAGTTTGGCAACACAGTTTGTTTAAACACTCATTACAACTTTGGAATATTTGGCTTCCCCAGGTGTGATATTGAACTTTTTGGATAAGGTAATATATTCTGTCAGTCATGATCTTACATACTAATGTCATTATTTATCTGCATAAGATTACGTGCTATCCCTGTATGGCCATATAAAAAACTGCAATCTTAACTTGGCAGTTATTTTAGTAAGTCACAGAACATTTTGAATGTACTATGTGGTAGAAAACAAAATGTTTGTAAGAGCTGTAAATGTGAGTAACAAGTATTAGACTGGATTTTGGTTTTGATTTTATGATGGCATCTAGAGTTTCTTCTAGTTTAAAAATAAAATGTAGCATCATTGTCATGTGTACAAAAAATCACTGTCTGGTCAGTATTAAATTCTTTAACTAAATTATTACAAAACCACAGTGTTCTTCTACTAAAATTCGGAGACATAACTATTTTGTAGCATTTATCATTATATGCTGAAGTAGATTTTGTCCACCAGCCTGATAAAAAAGCTCTTGAAAACAAAAATGGTAATGATGAAAAGTAATTATTATGTAATATCAGGTGCTGTCAAACCTGATGGGAGGGTGTTGGTCCAGGAAATGTTCCGGAGCAGTCAATCCCTGTCAGTGAGCAATTGTGGGCGAATCAAATGCGACATCATTGGTAACGAAGATGCAGTCAGCAGGAAGTGGCCCAAGTGAGGATGAAAATATGTTCTAGAAAGTGGTGCATATTTTTATACTTTGATCTCTCTGAACTGTTGGCTCAAGGTCATTTTCCCCTCACCCTGCTCCTCACAACATCACCCCCTCTTGTTGCCTTCCCCTCCTAGCAGACTGCTACCTATAGGTTCACAAGAACCATTGTTGCAGTATTGTCATGTTTATATGAATACATTGTTATAAAATAACTGTAAGAGAAATGGCATCAGATAAATGTTATACTAGGCGACAGTCAAAAGCAGCTATTTTTGATGTGTTTAGTTTCTTTAAAATAGTAGAAAACTCTGAACAGAAAGTTACTATACATTCAGGGAAATGCACAAAATGACAGCAGAGGCATGTGGCATATCACAAACAGTGCAGTGTGTTTGCAGTGAAGCCAAACCGAGAGCTAGAGGGCTATCATTTTGTTCCCCAAAGAAAAACATTGAATTTAATTCTCAAAATGTCTCACGCAATTTTTAAAACCGAAAGTGATGACTGGAAGCAGTAAATTTTATTCATTAACTAGATTTGCCTGACATGCTTTGCAATGCCACATTCTTACTTAAGTGGTTATGCATATTAAAAACAGACATTTACATGTAAAAAATAAATGAAAGACAATGATTTTTATACAACAAATTAAAATTGAAAAAGTTTATTGTAGTGTTTTGGGATGTAAAATATTTTTTGGTCTTTTGTATTTATTTATTTATTTATTTATCAATCTTGTTCCATGGATCCCTGCCGAGGAAGTACCTCTGGGATGTGAAACATGTCATTGTTGATACATATACACATAATATGAGTCATATCATAGTATATATATATATATATACATATTTTACAAATACAAGAAATAATAATAAACATACATTTTTGCAACTGAGTTTTGTAAACGTCATAATGAGTACAATTATTTTCTTCAAATTCTTGAATGGAGTAGAAGGAGTTGCCAACAAGATAATCTCTAAGTTTTTGTTTGAATACATCTTTATTAGCAGAGTACTCAGCATTGCTCGGTGATTGGATATGAAAGTTTATTCATTTTGATCAGATTATAGTAAACATTCTCCATCAAAATCCAATTTGGTAGATTTTATTACAGGAGAAGAAAAAAAAAACCGGAAAAGTTGCTTGTGTAAATTAGGGTTGAAGAGGAAGAGTTTTGTAAACTATATGCAAGTGTCATTTTTTGCTTATTTTGAAACACATATGTGTAAAGTTCCTGTGAGATCAGATCAAAACTGTAGACTTTTTAATTTCGGGTTCGAATTTGCTAGTCAGCAATTGTTTGATCGGAATCAGGCCAATGCCATTTGACAGGAAATGTTATATGCTCTCAGAATATCAGGAATATCACTATCTACTTTGGTTGATTTACCTACCATTATTGAGATATTTGGGGGAAAAAAAAGAAACTGAATAGTTTCAAGTGTAAATTTTGTTTAAGGTAGATTTTGTAAACCAAATATAGACAGTATTTTTCTCTTTGTTTAAAAGTACATGTCTGCAAAGTTCCCTCAAAATGGGATACAAAATATGGGATTGTATAAGGAACATTGGCAAATTTAATGAGGATAAGGGGTAGAATGGTTGGATTTTGCAAACCAAATTTGGACAGTATTTTCCTCTTTGTTTCAAAGTAAATTAAAAAAAAAAACTGACTTAGTCAACAACCCAAAAGTTGGTTTGATCCCTCTGAAGGGTACATACTAAATAATTGATCATAAACAACTCTTAAAAATTCCAGCTTCCACTGGAATTTGAACCCCGGACCGCACCAAGAAACTTTTGAAAGTAAGAGCCTTAGCTACTGAGCTACCAGACTACTCTGTTTAAAGCATATGTGTGTTAAGTATTATCAAAATTGGATAAAAATAGTGAGTATATAAGAACAACATGGGGGGGGGGGGGAGGGTGGTAAAGGAGGAGAGGGGTTAAGTTTTGTAAATCAAATATAGACAGTATTTTTCATTGTTTTAAAGTAAAAATCTAACTTAGTCCACAACCCACAGGTTGGTTGGATAGTTCCAAAGGAGACATACTAAGCCACTGTGTTAGAGGCAGGATGGTGAACTCCCTACCACCTGAACCTACAGTTTAATGTTGAATCTGAGCAACAGAATGTCTTGGCGTAACTCATATGAGTATACTTTTGCAAAGTTCCATCACAAAAATGTGGGTTTGTATAAAGAACATTGGCAAAAATTAAAGGTTGGGCTTAAAGCAGGAGAGGGGTTGGGTTTTTGCAAACCATATTTAGATAGTATTTTTGTCTTTGTTTTAAAGTAAAATAATTAACTTAGTCCACAACTCGCAGTCTGGTAGGATCCTTCGAAGGAGGCATACTAAGCCATTGTGACAGAGACAAGGTGGTGAGAACCTTTCCTCTAGGACCTACAGTTTAATGTGGAATCCGACACACAGAACATCCCAGCATAGCTCATATGATCAAATACAATTCTAAAAATTCCTGCTCCCCAGGATTTGAACCCGTGACCAGAGACAGAAACTCTTGAAAGTATGCGCCTTAACCACTGAACTACCATACTGCTCTGTTTGGAAGTACACATTTGCTATGTACTATCAAAATTAGATAAAAACTGATGGCTTGTATGAAAATATTGGCAAAAATTTAGGATAGGGAGAAAGGAGAAGAGGGGTTAAGTTCTTTAAACCAAATGTTAACATTATATTTCTATTTATTTTAAAGTATACATTTGCAAAGTTCCTTCAAAATCAAATAAAAGTAATTGGTTTGTATAAAGAACATTGGCAAAAATTAAGGAGAAGGGGGGGGGGGTTATAGGGAAAGAGGGGTTGAGTTTTTACAAATGAAATATGAGAAGTTTTTTTTTTTTTAACTGTTTTACGTCTCTTTTTAACATCGAGGTCTTTAGAGACGGGAAAGGATGAAGGGCAAGGATGTGGGCAAGGAATGGGAAGGAATTTGGCCATGGCCTTTTTGAAGGAAGCATCCCGGCATTTGCCTGGAGTGATTTGGGGAAACCATGGAAAACCCAAATCTGGATGCCCGGACGGGGATTCGAACCGCCGTCCTCCCGAATGCGAGAACGCTAACCGTTACACCACCCCGCTCGGTATATGGGAAGTATTTTTCTCTTTGTTTTATGATATATAAATACACAATTACATCGAAATCTGTGGAATTGAACAAAGAAAATTTTAAAATATAAGGGGAGAGGGGTTGGGATTTTTTTTTGGTCGGAAACTTTTTCAGGCCTGCAAACAAGAACTCACCAAAGTTTCATAATAATTGGATAAATGGTATAGGAATGCATAGAAGACGGACAAACCAAAAAACAAACATTCATTTTTACATATTAAGGTATCACATTAATAATTTTTATCTTTATTAAGATATGAAATTTTAGTTGGTAAACATGCAATTTCTACAACATATTATTATCCTATTTTTTCTCATGACAAGTAATTAAAATGCTCCCTTTTAAAAAAGAAAACATCAGATTAGATGAAAAAAATTGTACTACATATGTTGTGAGGATATTTCTGCATGTGTGGGATCTTTTTCCCCATCACATGTATAGGTATGGGTAGTGGAGTTGTGATAGAGCAGAGTGACTCTCTTAAGTGAAAACGCTAAAGTGTAGGAATGAAGATAACTGATTATAATTTGGAGATATTGGTTCACAAAGGCTGAGATTGGCTCAGTTGTGAAAGAAAATGTGGCAATTACTGTAAATTTTGTTTTACCAACCTAAAAAATTTTGAGGAATAGTTAAAGGGTGGGTGATCATGCTTTCCTGGAATTAAGAAAAAATGAACTTGAAAATTACTGTTTACCTAGATGAAAGTCTGGACCTTGTTACAGACAGAAGATGAGGGATCATTGGTGAGGGCACAGCAGAACAATCTAACAGAGATTATGATTCTGCTACAACAACATTCACTAATGATGTCATAATACTGTGGTAGTCAATTGCAAGCTGTATTATATTCCAGTAGTAAATTTGTTGTAATAGGCCCTACACCATGCACAATTATTTTTAAAGCAGAAATCAGTTTTTAAAACACCCTGGACCAACATAAAAATGTTATTTGAACTTCAGAAAGTATTTATAATAGTGTCTTGTGTTTGATTATTGCAGTATTATAATGCCAATTTCTTGTAGAATTGTGATCTCCAGTAATCCTGAGGAGAAGCTAGTATAGCACTGATGATGAAGGAATTCTATTATAGTGATTGTGAATCATGATTACTTTAATCAAGGTTTTGTACTCAGTCAAGTTTTTCTGTTGGTCTGAGATTTTTAAGGTAGAAACTACAGCCAAACAACTGGTTCTTAATAGCGAAGACTAGTGTCTGTCCAGTTTTTTTTTTATTATTACTTTTAAAACACTTCTTTTTAGGCCTAGAATCCATCAGTTATACCCAGATATCATATGGCACAGGCCATTAATGCCATTAGTCATGCCTGAAACATAAGTCCTTCCAGAAGTCCTCCTTTCCCATGTCTGATCTTTCTTCAGTAGACCCCTTACCAAAATCTACCTCCTTGTCTGGCAATAACATCCTCATGCAGCAAGAAAATCCCATGGCTCCTTTTCCTACAGCAAAACATCTTTACAGCTTGCACCCTGTTTCAGTGCTCCAATCATATTGCAACTTTGTCATTTGTTAGTGTTGCCCCTCACAGGCTATACCTGCATTAAGTTCCCAAGTTATTTGCTGATTAAATTATAATCACTGTCCTGCTTTCTTCAATGATTTCTTTATGAAAAATGATCTATAAAGATAAATGATCATAGACAACTGGTATGCACCTAAAATCCTGATAAGTTTGATGTTTCACACTGCGCTCTAATCCATTTGGTTCAGTGGCAGTGATTCACTACCTCGTGATTAGAGTTCTTCCTGTTAGCAGTGTGTACTCTGATATCTGGTGGTAAGAATTGGCCTCCTTGTAAGAGTGTGGTCTGAAGAGTACTTGGTAATGACAGTTGAATGTTATGCTTTCAATAAAGTGTAAAACATGAAATTTCTGGAAAACTGGTGATTATTACCCTATGTAAACAAATATAAGTATGTTATAACATTTTGTTACTTTAGTTATCACTGCAAAATATATTAATGCGGTACTTGCCAGGTTACTGTCATACATAATGAGGAATTCCTCCCTGTTTTTACATATGTATCTGGGATTTTATTATCTCCTTTAATTGCCTGATTTTGGAGCAATCTACAAAATGCATTAGTTATCACTTTTTTCTGCAGCTTCAACATGAATTTCCATTTTTTATAGTCAGGAGTCTTGTTTTATAAGTGATGTCTTGATATTTCCTTTTTTAATTTTATGACATGTATACTGTTTTCTTGAAAATAGATCTTACTTCTCTCACAGTTCCCCTCTCCAGGCTGCATTACTATTCCACTCACCCAAATAAATGCTATACCAAAGTTTCACTGCTAGTCATTTGTATCTCTTGTTCACACCCGTTATGTATCAAATATTGTTAATGGTATGGATGAAAATTTCATTTTTTTTAACATGCTAATTATTTTTGTTTTCTTTTTGCTTTTCTCTCTCTCTCTCTTTTGTCTCTGCCATATCCTTTATTGTAGTAAACAAGGGATTCCTTCTTGCCTATCGCGTAGATTTAAATGGTAGAGGAATGAATTATCTTTATGTTATGTACATACTGCGTTAGAACCAGTCCTGGCATACCACGTGTCCTGTTTATTGTTTTTGGATAGTTTTCTGTAATCATCTATGTGTATGCTGGAACCGTACCAAAGTTCCATCTCAAAAACTCCCCATTTCACAAACAAAATCCATATGGCTCACATACAAATTGCAACATGAATTCCCCCCCCTTTCCCCATCACCACTTTTCTGTTGTATAGAAATAAGTGTCTGGCTCTTCAGAAGTTGCTTGTGTAAACAAAACTGATGCAACCAAAAGTAAAAGAGGATGGTGCATATAGAAAAATACTTGGAAAAAGAAGAATTTGTGGAACTTCCTTTCTTTGACTTTTCATTTTGTTACTCTACTATTTTGCTACTAGCATTCTGTTCTTTACAGGGCTGGTGGATAATATGAGTATAATGGGTAGCAGCAACCACCTGGAATTTGAGAATGATTGAGTGTGCGACATGCGTAGAGAGAAAGAACTTTATTTATTTATTTATTTCTCGTGTCCAGGACATAACAAGTTGGAAAAAAAAACAAATAACATTAATTAATTAATATTAAACTATAAACACAATTATATAGAATGTGACCAGAATTCTGCAATCTTGATGGCCTTCTCGTTTGCCCTGTAAAGGTCGTCGATATTGCAGGTTTCAGGGAGATTCCTGCATATCAGAAGATGTTGTGGGTTCTGAAGCTCACCACATTCACATAGATCGTTGTCATTAGTGTACCCCCATTTTTTAATATTATATTTACATCGGGACACTTCAGTTCTTAATCTGTTTAGAGCCTTCCATATAGCATATAGCTGATTACATCCCACAGCCGGTGCCTCTTTGATGTTCCTCCACTGTTCTTCAGGCAACGAATTTCGCCATAGTTCTAGACGGCGTGCTCCAGTAGAAGATGTTATGGCTGTAGTTGATTGTACGAAGCTCTTCCTTGACCTCAGCCTTGTGGGTTGAGGTTCGTGTCCAAACAAAGGGTGTCTGGGGTCTGTTTCTTGTTTCCTCTTCTCCCTCTCTGCAGCTGTTTTCCTACGAATGTCAGGTGGTGCTATACCCATGATTTGGTATATTTTACTAATAGGAGTTGGTTTTAGGCAACCTGTTACAATGCGACCAGTATCATTCAATGCTATATCCACCTGCTTAGCATGTGCAGAGTTTTGCCAAACTGGTGCTGAGTATTCTGCTGCAGAGAAACTAAGTGCCAGGGCAGATGTACGAAGCACATTTGGATGTGCTCCCCAGGAGGAACTTGTAAGTTTCCGGATGATGTTGTTCCGGGCAGATACTTTAAGTTTCAGATCCTCACAATGGGTTTTGAATGTGAGAGATCGATCAAGCTTTATTCCTAGATATTTAGGTGTATCACAGTGTAGTAGTTGTTGCCCCCTCCAGTTGATGTTCAACTTCCTTCTGGCTTCTCTGTTTCTCAGATGGAATGCACAAACCTGTGTTTTTCCAGGGTTGGGCTTCAAGTGATTAGCATCATAATACTTGGCCATATCTTCAAAAGCTGTTGTCAGCTTCACCTCCACCGCCTCAAAGGTTGTGCCTTGAGCTGCAACTGCTGTGTCATCAGCATAAATGAATGCTCTTGTTCCAGGAATAATTGGTTGATCATTTGTATATATTTTGTACAAGAGCAGGGCTAGCACACTACCCTGAGGGAGGCCACTCTTCTGAGTTCTCCATCGACTCTTCTTATTGTGGAGGGTGACGTAAAACCTTCTGTTTTGTAGTAAACACTGGATGACTTGTGTTATATGGTAGTCTTTTGTGATGGAATATACCTTACTTACCAAAATTTTGTGGTTGACTGTATCATACGCCGCTGTGAGATCGATGAATGCCACACCTGTAACCTGTCCTCTTTCATACCCATCCTCTATATACTGTATGAGGTTAAGAATTTGGCACCGAGCGGGGCAGTGTAACGGTTAGCGTTCTCGTCTCGCATTCGGGAGGACGGCGGTTCGAATCCCCGTCCGGGCATCCAGATTTGGGTTTTCCATGGTTTCCCCAAATCACTCCTGGCAAATGCCGGGATGCTTCCTTCAAAAGGCCATGGCCGAATTCCCTCCCATTCCTTGCCCCCATCCTTGGCCCCCATCCTTTCCCGTCTCTAAAGACCTCGATGTTAAAAAGAGACGTAAAGCAGTTAAAAAAAAAAGAGGATTTGGCCGCAGCATGACCTACCAGGTCAAAAACCAGCCTGTTCCTTTATAAGCATTTTGTCAATGCACTCTGAGATACGATTGAGGATCAATCTCTCCAAGACTTTGTATAAATGACAAAGGAGTGAAACTGGTCGGAAGTTTTTTGGATCTGTTGGTTCCTTTCCAGGCTTTAGCAGTGCCACAACTTTGGCTTTCCACCAGATCTTGGGGATCTGTAAGTTGGAGGTGCAGGCATTCATTAAATTCAAGATCCACTGCTTTGTAGCTGGGCCAAACATTTTGATTTGCTCTGTTCTCAGGTCATCTAAGCCTGCAGCTTTGTTAATCTTCAAAGACTGCAAGGCGGCTTCCAGTTCTATCAGTGTGAATGGATTCCCAAGATGGTCTTGCTCGTCAGAGTGCCTTTGGAGCTTTATTTTTTCAGGTCTTCTTCTAGTCTTTCCATTCAGTAGCAGTTGGTGTGCTATTTGATTTGGACTAATTTTAAAGAGAAAGAACTGAAAGAAATAGAGAAAGAAGGAGAGTAGACCAGCTGGGAATAAGCTTACATATAATAGACTGCTCATCATTCCCCAGGGCATCAAGATATGTGATGAAGCCAGAGCCAAGAGCAAATTAATACCACTTGCCATTTAAGAGAGACAGAATAGCCATGGATCTATCCCCATTTTAATATTTTTTCCACAATCAGTCAGTCAAGCATAGACTATAATGTATGTCTATGGTACAAACACAGGCACTCATTACTCATTGTGTGAGCATGTGTTGTACATTTGTGCATTATACTGTAGTCACTTGGCTAGCCAAATAACATTTTCAGGGGGACCTCCATTCTCTGAGTATCCACCGAGGCCTAACACGATCCATGGGCCTTGGTTCTTTATGTTTCCAGTATTTCATTCAATGAAATTTTCTTTGCCTACCTTTTTATATATATATATATATACATACAGGGTGTTACAAAAAGGTACGGCCAAACTTTCAGGAAACATTCCTCACACACAAACAAAGAAAATATGTTATGTGGACATGTGTCCGGAAATGCTTACTTTCCATGTTAGAGCTCATTTTAGTTTCGTTAGTATGTACTGTAATTCCTCGATTCACCGCCAGTTGGCCCAATTGCAGGCTGCATCAGCGCATCAGGGATTCCATGCGACGGAGGGTGGATGCATGTATCCTCGCTAACGGAGGACATTATGAACATTTCCTGTAACAAAGTGTTTGAAGTCACGCTGGTACGTTCTGTTGCTGTGTGTTTCCATTGCATGTTTAATGTGATTTGAAGAGAAGTAATAAAATGAGCTCTAACATGGAAAGTAAGCATTTCCGGACACATGTCCACAAAACATATTTTCTTTGTTTGTGTGTGAGGAATGTTTCCTGAAAGTTTGGCCGTACCTTTTTGTAACACCCTGTATATAAAATTGGTAGAAAATTAAATTTTGTAATATGATAGTTTATTTTGGTTTATGTTATGAAATAAAGACATTTATTATGCATTTTTAAAATGATAATTGAATAAAGCAGGTTCAAAATTAATTTTAAATATGCAGTGTCACAACTATGTCTGTGATCATTATATTACAATTAAATTTTCTTCCACAGCTGGTCAGGAAGAAGTAGTGAAACTGCTTGTAACTAATGGTGCTGCTGTGAATGTCCAATCACAAAATGGATTCACCCCTCTTTACATGGCAGCTCAAGAAAATCATGACAATGTTGTTAGATTTCTTCTTGCCAATGGTGCCAACCAAAGTTTGGCAACAGAGGTAATTATCCTTAGATTATAGATTATTTAAACAGAATTTAATTTGTATAAAATCCTCTTGGACCTCCCAACAGTGATAGTACATCTATTTGATGCAATTTTGTGAAGTCATTTCATTTTCTGGTGAAGATGGAGTCAGAGAGCAACTTCAAAATGTCACATCAGTGGAAGGCCTGGTAACATTTTATACAGTTGAGAATTGAGTCTTTTTCAGCATACAACTTCTAAAAATTCTTCTTGGGTGTTCAGCTGAATAAGTTCTGCCATGCACTACGTATCAACATTCACTGTTGCTGCCTTCATCAGGTGAAGTAGTAGGTCAATGGGGTCACTATGTCAATATGTCACTGACTTGATCACCTTATGATTCTCACACATATAAGTACTGATGGTGGCTAGCAGATGCATATGAGGCCTGCTGTGATATGTACACTCCCATGGGACAGCCGTGTTATCTAAGCCTCATATGAGGCATGCAATGAGCACTACGCCTTAACCACCCCTCCCCCTCCTCCACTAGATAACAAGAGTGAAGAGCCCATCAACCATGATCTGCAACAGCAACTTGTGAGATATACATGCCAAGAATGGCTCTAGCAAGATGGTTGAAGTGCAGTGTTCTTTGCAGGCCTTGTTTGAGGCTTGGACAATGTGGCATCCAAATGGGAGAGTAGCTTTTGCAGCAGGCCTCACATACATCCACTAGCTGCCAGCAGTACTTATTTGAATGAGTATACTGAGAAAAATCACAGTTGGTACTGTGTTGTTGCAATAACCACTTTGACCTACCACTTCACCTGATAATGACAGCTGTTAAAACATTGTGCATGGCCGAACTTACTAGGCTGAACACTTGAGAAGAATTTTTATGCAATTGATACACTGGGAAACCTTCCAATCTTCTAAAACTTAAACTGCTCCAGTCATTAGAAATATTTTAAATGTCATTGTTGTATTGTTTTTGGATTTTGAATACCTAATTATGATAATTTAGTACAGTCATGATATTGTTTACTGTGTTGTACTTGAACTTTTGCTGGAAGCATTTCTTTTCAGACGTGTTTTTCAGTAGAATCGTGTGATGAACATCTTAAGTGTACTGCAAATATATTACGAGGGTGGTTTAAAAAGTTCTTGGTCTTGGCGTAGGTAGAAAGTATTGAATGGTATATTGATAAATATGTTTCTGAATTGCTGATTTGTCATAGAGCTATAGATTTCTTAAAATTTCAAACTACAAACTGCTGGTTCAAATTCCAGCTAATGTTAATTGTACTGTAACTATTAATGAGATATTAGTAAAGCAGGTATCAAATAGTAATATAATAACTACTGTATGTAGTTTCAAAGAAGTGATATTTTATACTATTATTAATTATAAAACAGTAATCCATAACCAAAATTCATTCTGCAACTGAATGAATGCTGTTACTGTTTATGGGTGTCTTCTTGTTGGTGCTGTTGTTTGAAATAATTTACTGTTTTCATTTTTTTTTTTTTTTTTTTAAATTTCTACTCAAATATATTGACGTTCTCTTACTTTGGTTTAATACAGAATTAACCCAGTTTGAATCGGTCATAATTTATAAGCTGTATTTTTTTATCTCATTTACATAAAATATTGAAAGAGTTTTTAATTAATACACAATTTTCTCTATGTACAGCAGTTAATTTTAAAATCATTACTGATTAACTGTAAATAGCACCAGTACTTTTCACAAAAGAAAATTAAGATCTACAATAATATGATTTTTGTTTATTTATTATTTGTACTTTCAGATATTTCATTTTCTAGAATCTGTAATTGGCAGATAATTCTTATTTCTGTAATAATATTTTCTAATTTACAAAATTTAAACAAAAATCTTACATACTACTTGACATGGTTTTGCAATTACTGCTACAATACGGTAACTTATCAGAAATCTATTACCTGTCAACACTTCAGAACAAAAAAAATAATTTTCAGTGGTAAAGTTTATTCATCATTGGAATCTATTGAATATCACAAATTCCAGAAGCCACACTTTTAGCATCAGTGATTCACTTAGTTCCCCATAGAACTTTGAGTCCATTTTGGGTGTCTTGATCCACTCCTTGCATAATTTGCTGTAGCCTGAGAAGTTTCTGGCCATGCTGAAAATTATATTGCTCCCTATATTCATCTGACACATTATTTTCCAACTGGTCCAGTTCTTCCCAGTGGAGGCTTTACTTTTCAGTGGTTTTTCCCATGAGCTTCTCTCTAGTGTGTGACTAGATAGTCTACAAATGTGCATTCAAACAATATATGATCCGGTGTTTCTGGAGATCTGTCTAGATGTACCTAGATCCTCTCTATACTATTGAGAAGTATTTCATATACTGTCCTTTGAGTTTTGTGAACTGTTCAACTGCTGTTGCCATTAATACAGTGTTTATCATTTATCTTTTTGGAAGCTACTTGACCCAGAATCTCTGTTACTTTAACATTGTTTTCTTTTCAAGGCCTGTTATATGCTGCCCTTATTTTCAGTACTAAAGTACATGTACCTAGAATTATCATAACTACACCAGTTAGAGTATTTCCAAATGCAGTTGTAAGACACAAAAGGATTTCTCGTTGCATCCTTCTAATATCTGTAGCAGGTTTACCAATCTTAAACTATGTTTCCATGTGCTCGGTCCATAAATTGCAATAGATATGGTAATTTTACCATCATATAATTTAATAATCAACAGTGAGATTAGAAATCTTCTATGCTAATGTTGATTATCTTATTCATTGTTGCTGTTATTCCTTGGTATCTATGGAAAATGTGATCATTAAAACTTCTGTGCTCATCCAGAATAACCCCTAAGTAGCCTATGTTAAAGCTACACTTATTTTGATAGAATTTTCTCGAAGCTTTACAATAGGTTTGCATCTCACTCTTCCTTTCTCTATCATATACAATGAAGTGTGAAAAGTCATGGGATAGGAAGATGCAAAAATTCAGATTGGGTAGCATCACAGAAGAAACAAATAAATGTGCTGTGGAGTATCAGGGCTATCATTTATACTCTTATGGGTTGTGTGAAAGTTTTTCTAATGTAATTATGGATGCATGATTTTAATTAACAGACATCAAATATGGAATGGTAGTTGGCACTAGATGCCTGGGGCATTTCATTTCAGAAATTGTTTGTGAATTCCACATGTCTCAGTTCACATTGTCAAGAGTGTGCCATGAATAAGTAGTTTATGGAAGTATCTCCTACCATGTACAATACAGTAGCCAATCACCACTACTTAATGACCAGCAACGTCTGCGTTGAGGTGTGAGGTTAACAGACAAGCAACACTGTGCCAGAGAACAGCAACATTTAATGATGGTTGTACAATAGATGTGTCCATTTGGATGATGCAGCAAAATTTGGTATTAATGGCATATGGCAATAGAAAACCAATGCAAGTGCCTCTGCAAACAAACCCACCACTGGCTGCAGTGCTTTTCATGCACTCTTGAACTTATTGTTTGGATCCTAGATGACTGGAAAACTGATATATGGTCACATGAGTCACAGTTCCCGTTGGGATGAGCTGATACTATAGTTCAGGTATGGTACTGAGCCCACAAGGCCATAGACCCTGGTTGTGAGGAAGGAACCATACTTGGAGACCATTTTCAGCCATTCATAGACTTCATGTTCCCAAACAGTAATATGCTCTTCCAGCACGACAATCAGCCATATCACTGGCCCAAAATCGTTCATGATTGGTTTGAGAAACATTCTTGACAATTCCAGTGATGATGGCCATTTAGATTGGTAGACACAAATTCACTCAAACATGTATAGGACATGATCAAGAGGTTAGTTCATGCACAATGTATTACATTGGCAACACTTGGCAGCTGTAGAGGAAGCATGGCTCAACAATCCTTCAGGGGCCTTTTGAAGACTTGTTCAGTCAGTGCCATGTTGGGTAGCTGCACTTTGTCATGCAAAACAGGGTCTTGCACAATAGTAGGAGAATTACCATGACTTTTTGCACTTGAGTGTATTGTGTTTTTTGTTCGTTTTAGCTGGAGCTTGTTTGCAGCAACATCCCATTACTTTCATCATTTCCTTACTATTTTTCTCAATCTCCCTTTCAGTATTTCCTCCAACTATCAGTGAAATAACTTCTGTAAGGATGCGATTCCTTCACACTCTGCCTGACCCATGATTCTATTAAGGATAGGTTCCAGAGCAATATCCCAAAATTCCGGGTCGCTGATTGAAACATGTCGACATCCTTTTTTAAAATGTTTTGTCAATAGCTGAACAGACCTGTGAAGCACTGTAGTTCATTCAAGACAGTAATCTTAACACTCCCATACAAACCTTATAGGCATCCTAAACGTCTCAGTCAGGCTACTCTATACGATAACAAATCAGTGCATATGGCATCATTGGCCTGGAGACCTGTGTGTGAGACACAGCTTAAACTGTCTTTTTAAATCCATTTCTATTGTGGCCTCCAAACTTTTGTCTAAAATCACGCCAGTTAAACTGGTCCAACAATTTTGTGTGGAACACAAACTACCTTAGCCTTCTAGCAAAATTCACATACTCAAAGAAACCTATGGTAAAGGCAAAGAGCAGGCTAAGGGATCATAAAAATTCTGGCTGAGAATAGGTACTCATTTCATTGTACTGTTTTCTCTATGTAATGTGCGGGCAGGCAGGTTATTAAGTAAAAGAATTCACCATTTGGAATTTTTCCCAAATATCATTTCCCATAATTTCCAGAACAGCAAAATCTACGGGATTTTAGAGCCAGCATTTATGTAAGTGAATCACAAATTACAATGTGAGCTAAATACTGAAGGCATAAGAGGGACCAAAGATGATTGCACAGGATTGCATAGGTAAACAGAAAGGCACTCCTATAAAATTATGGATTGACAAATAAATATTATACTTTTGTAATGAATGGATATTTTTGAACAGCATGTCACAAAGTAATAGTAATCAAACTGATGAGAAATAGCAGCTGACATGGGTGTGTAGACTTCCGCAGTCATTATCGATGTTATCTTGGTTGTCAAGGTGGAACCGTATCAATTTATCGAAACCTAACATTTCAGCCATCACTTATTGGCTTTCTTCAGAGGACTGTAATGGCTGGAGTCACTGCCGCCTATATATAGCTCCCAAAGAGTGTGCTAACCATTCGAAGTGACATTACTGAAGCTCCCGCCACCAGTGTGGCTGGTCTAATGGGGGCTTGTGTTCCGCATTTTCCTAACCAAACATGACCATATTTGATGTGAGAATTAAGTTTTTCCCAGTGTATGGCTGACAAGAATTCTTCACTGGTTTTCTGCAGGATAATTTCTTCTTATCCAGCAGAAAACCCATCAAGAATTCTTGTCATGACCATATCTGGTCAAGTTGTAGCCTGCTGTCTGTGTACATATTTGATCTTTTCTTTTTATTTCCAATGCTTCTCTGATTCGCCTGGGCCACCATCTGTTTTCCTGAACCAGTACACTCACGTCACCGAATAAAACAGCGTTTCTGCTGTAGGCAGAATGTTGTGCTACAGCTGGTTTTTAAAATGTCTCCTGTGTTCACTCATCCTATCTTTGACTGTCCATCTAGTCTCGTCGATATACACCTGTCAACAGCTACAGGGTATCTGGTATACGCCCACTGTCTGAAATTTCTCCCTCCTGTCTTAAATTTTAACGAGCAATTCAGAAATCTTCCTACCTTCTCTGTATATCGGACAGATATTCTTCTCCTTTAAAGGTTGGCCAATTTTATCCGTCACCCCTGGAAATATGGTAATACTGCCATGGGTCTGACTGTTTGTCTTCTGGCTTCATCTGCCAGTGCTGAAGTATTGGGTAGTGCTTGAGGTTAAGCCTTGTTTTGGCCTTATTGATAATGTCAATGTTGTAGCCATTGGCCAGAAATGTCTCCTTCGAAATTTCTCTTTCAATTTCTATGCTTGCCTTTTCACTGACTATGGAAGCACAAATGGTTAAAGTTTTTAAAATTCTGCATTTCACTGCTGGATGGTGGTCAGAGGCTGCATGAAAATAGCGATTAGTGTGTGTGTGGGCTTATAATAAACTCTGTAGCCCAGGGAGGCATCTTCTTTCCACTTCATGATCACGTCCATAAAAGGAAGTTGTTTGTCCATCTCAACTTCCACGGTGAACTTAATTTTGTCGTGAGCACTGTTTAAGTGTTCAAATGTGTCATTCACGTATCACAGCTATAAAGAAGCACTCGTAGAAGTGGTCATATTGTTGGCGACTTCAGCCTCAAATGCCTCCATAAACACATCGGTCACAATGGGAGACAGTAGACAACCTATTGTTGCTCCCCCATTCTCTTGGTAGATGTCATTTTTATACTGAAAGAATGTAGTCCCAAGACAAAAATCCGTTAGTGACAACCATTCTTGCAGCAAGCTGAGATTTTCTAGTCACTTTCTGGCTATATTGATGGCTTCATCAATTGGCACATTTGTAAATACTGATGTGATGTCGAATCTTACTAGTTTTTGTTTTCCTTGATCTGTCCTTGATCACATTTATAAAATCAGAACAATTCCAAAGTATAAAAGCAGAGTTAATCAGATTCTTTAGCTTATCTGCCAGATATCTTGACAGCACATTTTTTCCAGCACTTAAATTTGCTCACAACAAAATTGGCTAGTTGAATAACTTTGAAAAACAGGTTAATACTTTACCTTAGTATCTATTATACTAAAAAAAAAAGTGTTATTTTTCAAAAAACGGAACATTCAAATTATGTATTTTGAATTTAAAAAAATGAATTTAAAATTACTGTGAAAACACTCATGACTGTCATGGCGTTTTGTATGATGTCACACCACCCAAACCAAAACAAAGCAGTCATGTATGTATATGGCAAGTATCAAATGTTCTTTAATTAAAAATGAATCCCTCATGGTATAAGTACCGTGTAGTGCCCCAGTGTAAAAGCACAACGATAAAAATGCCAAACAAGTTCTTTATATATGTTCCAAACAATGAACAGATACAGGAATGTGGTTAAAACTTGCAAGGAGGGAGGATGCTCATAGTTTATCTGCAGATTCAAGAATCTATTTTTGTGAAGATCATTTTGATGTAAGTGTTTGTGCACAATGAAGCAAAACTGATGAATTTTACAGAACCACTACTTTTAAAGTACTGACAACATAATGAGGTATGTGTTATGGTTGTTTTGGTTTTATGATTTATAATCTTTCTTTAGTGTGACGTTTAATATAATAAACACACTCAGGCAGCACTATCATTACCGTGGTGCCACAATCTGATGATAGATTCTTATACAGCTTGATGAAACAAAACGAAAATAAAGAATACATTTTTTTAGTATCTCTCATGGTTCTCAAGATATCATAACTGAAAGGTGATGTTGTTAGGCTGATACGAAGCATAGAGAAGAATGGAAATTGACAGTGTCATAGCTTTAAAATTTGCCACACCTGTTTTTGAGGATATAATTTTCTAGAAAAGGTGTATATAAAAGCAAATAGAAACATACCTTAGAAGTGATGCAACTGAAAAGTTACAATATGGGCATGGCACAGAAATAATAGTACTTAACAACAACCATATCCAATAACATTATTCACGCCAAAGATAGTATTGAAGTGAAGAATGAAATCTTTTATTATCCTTCTGGTTTAGCTATTTAGCACTTGCTTATACTTTGCAAATGTAACCTCACACCAGTATCAATTAATTTACAAAATATATGTCTAAGCAATAGGTTATTGTTTACAAAACTGAAATAACACTATTTAAGCATATAATGTATAATTGACACTTGTGTATACTTGCATCGAAATTTTAACATTGCGGAATTCCGATGAGCAAAAGTCGATGTTTGACAAGAAAATCTGCCAAGTGTTATAGCATCAATTTTGGGCAAATTGCTACTGTTTGCTTTGCTGAATGCTGGTACCATAGCAAATTACACTTGTCTTCCAGCATATAACTGAGGAACAAAAGTTGCTACAAATAAATAATTTACCATGTAACTTTTCTGTTCCAAAAAAAAAAAAAAAAAATGTTAATAACAACTTTGGCATCTCAGGTGGTGTGACGTAATGCTTTCTCATTGGCGTTCGTGGTCACATGACTGAATGCCTGATTTTGCCGAATTTATTTTCTAAAAATAATAATAATCTTTATCTTTTATAATAAATAATTTTGTTTTAACTCCTTAGCATGATTAAACATTAAAAACTGCTATGCATCTGATTTATTCTTACTGGACTCAAGGCTATTAAGATCACCATGGAAGTTGAAGTGGACAAACAACTTCCTTTTTTCAGATGTGAACTTGAAGCAGTAGGAAAATTGATCCCTGTGCAATGGAGTTTATCGTAAGCCCATGCACATGGATCGCTATTTGCATGCAGCCTCTGACCATGATCTAGCAGTGAAACATGCAATTTTAAAAACTTTAAATGGTCCGTGCTTCCATTGTCAGTGAATAAGAAAACATTGTTCCTGAAAGAGAAATTTTGAAAGAGACGTTCCTGGCCAATGGCTACAACCTTACATTATTAATAAGGTTACCATAAGGCTTGAACCTCAAGCATTACCCTGTACTCCAGCACTGGCAGATGAGGCCAGAACACAATTGGATGGACCCATGGTGGTATTACCCTATGTCCAGTGGGTGATAGATAAAATTGGCCGTCTTTTAACGAAGAAAAATATGTTTCCTATATACATAGCACCTAGCATGATTTATGATGTGCTTGTAAAGGTTAAAGACTGGAGGGAGAAATTACAGACGGCGGGTGTATACCAAATGCCCTGTAACTGTGTACAGGCATATATCAGTGGACAGACTGTCAAGGAAAGGCCGAGTGAACATGTAAGAAATTTTAGCTGTAGCACAACATTCTGCTGACAGTGGAAATGCTATTTTATTCAGTGAACATATGTGTACTGGTTCAGGAAAGCAGATGATGGCCTAGACGAATCATAAAAGCATTGGAAATAAAAAAAGAGACCAGATAATATGAATGCGGACAGTGGGCTACAACTTGACCAAATATGGTCATGCTTGGGTAGGAAAATGTGAAATGGAATCACCCATCAGACCGGGCACAATGGTGGTGTGAGCTTCAGTGACATCACTCTGAACAGTTAGCGCACTCTTTGGGAGCTATATATAGGCGGCAGCGATGCCAGCCATGATAGTCCTCTGAAAAAAGCCAAAAAATGATGGCTGAAATGTTAGGTTTGAATAAATTGATGCAGTTAAACCCAGACAACCAAGATATCAATGGTAGCTGATGTTTGCCCAGGATCATCAGACCTGACAAATTTATAAGCAGAAGAAGATCATATGGCCTGACGTATCTGGCTTTATGTTGAAGTGTAATCACAGGAAGATCTGAGTATGGTGAAAGGATTATAGGTTTTGAAGCTACAGTATAATTTGCCAGAGGTTTCAGACTGTGGTAAAAATATAGTGATGTGGAGGCAGATTGTACTTGCTGGGATTTCATTCCATGGTAACTGTAGGTGTATGCATTGATATCAGTGTTTATGAGTGGTTGGTAACCACATTTATATTGTTATGTGGTAGCATTTTTCAACAGTGAAAGATACCATACCTCACAATGAACTTCTCCTCACAGTTCTTGCAGTGAATTCATATTTCTTCAGGTCCCTCTTTCCTTTTGTGCATTTCAATCACAATGATCATCAATAGAGTAAACAAATTGGGTATTTTAAGCACAAACCTCTCCAACAGGTAATGTACACACTTTGACAATAAATTTGGCCGCCGCTGAAAAATTATATCACTCTTATTTTGCACAATCTGACATCAATGTCATCCTAAGAAACATTAACGCAATACTGGCTTGCCAATATTGCATTACTGTTTCCTCACCCATTCCTTCTGATTTGGCCAGCAAGGACCACATAGACACTGGCCATCACTGGTGACCAGTGTGAATCATGAGAAAAGGGGGGGAGGGAGGGTAGGAACTGAATCTGTTGGAGGAAAGTCTTGTGTTGCCATCTATCTGCAAAATGTGTAACTTCATGTGTTCTGTATGAGTATATATATATTTTTGTTTGTGAAATATGTAGTTTATAAGGCAGGGATTGGGGACCATCTCAGCATTTGCCTAGGTAATTGTGGTATAATGCCTTAAACCACAAACAGGATGGCTGCTATGCAGGGGTGTGGGTTCAGGCCCCATCCCTTTCTTCCTTCCCAATTCAGTGTGCGGCATCTCAGCACATTGAATCACACTTGTGGATGTTGGTCACTGTAATACAGGGATAGCCTAAATAATTTATCGGGTTTCAAAACACTGTCAATTTAAAAGTATATGACCTACAAAGATGAGTGATACATGAAAAGATACATAAACTCACAAAGTTCAAAAGCACTCTTGGAATCTGATGTGTATTCTAGATGGCAGCAGTGGAGAAGGTAGTGGAAAAGCAGGAGAAGAGTTTTTGTGTGCTATAATATGCGAAGTGTTCTTCAGTTATAAATGTGAAACATGCATTAGTATGAAAATACGGAAAAGCTGCACCTAGTCGCTAGAGCAGTTTATGTTGGTTTCGCCAGTTTTGTGACACTAGTTGTCTGTGTAAAAGGACCAGCACCGGGTGACCACATGTCAGAGAAAACAGTGGAGCGTGTGAAACAGAACTAAGTGCACAGTCCACAAAAATCAACCATTCATGTCAGCCATGAACTGAGCATTCCGGAGACAACAGTGTGGAATGTTTTGCATTGGCATTTGTATTTCAAACCACACCATATGCAATTAATACAACAGCTGACTCCAGATGAATACTGCAGCCATTTTGATTTTTGTACTTGAATGCTGGAAGCTATGCAAAATGATGAGGACTTGACAGAGAACTTTGTATTCAGTCACAAGTGACTTTTTATTGGTCTGGAAAGAGGAATTATCACAATGGGAGAGTGTGGGGTACTGAATTGCCACATATATTTGTCTGGCTGGAGTGGGTTTCACCAAAAGTAAATGTCTTCTGTGCCATATCAAAGTGATAGCTGTATGGGCCCTTTTTCTTCATTGAGCAGGTGGTGACAGATCGATGCACCTGGACATGTTGCAGGTGTGGTTGTTTCCACAACTGACTACTGACTCCTCCGCTTTCATCCTACAACAGGACAAGACTGCACCTCACTGGAGTACAAATATCTGTAACTTTCTCAACAGAGAACTGCCACATCGCTGGATAGGGCGCACTGGTCCATGTGATGTTCCTCTGTTGTCATGGCCTCCCATGTCACTAGATCTTACCCCATGTGATTTTTCTTGTGCGGTTATGTTAACGACGAAGTTTATGTACCCCCAATGCCAACACTACTGCAGGAATTACAGGAATAGATCACTGCTTCTGGGATGGACATGCTATTGAACTGGATTACCATCTGGATGTGTGCTGGGTGACTAAGGGTGCACACATTGAACATTTATAGAATGTACCAGAAACTTGGCTAGTTTATATATCTTTTCATGTATCACTCATCTTTGTAGGCCGTATACCTTTTAATACACAGTATTTTGAAATCCGGTGAATTATTTAGGCTAACACTGTATATTATCTTGTCAATTTAAATTTTCTCTGTTCCTTGAGTAGTCAAAATGTAAACCAATGTGTGAAACATATATACTTAGTAACTTTACAGATGAAAGCATTAGAGGATGTTGCAACAATAGCATTTGATATGTCAATATTATTTTCATAGGATGGCTTTACCCCTCTTGCTGTGGCAATGCAGCAGGGTCATGATAAGGTAGTTGCTGTCCTTCTGGAGAATGATACCAGGGGAAAGGTTCGCCTTCCAGCTTTGCATATTGCTGCTAAAAAGGACGACTGTAAAGCAGCAGCACTTCTCCTCCAGGTAAGCAGAAAGTTCTATGAAAGATTTTTATCATTTATACACATTTTGATCCCGTTAGTAAGTTTACTGTACACTTTTCAATTGGATGCATTAGTTTGTCACATTTAGATCGTACACAAAAACTGTAAAATTATGTTAGAGATCAATACACAAACTGAGTTTAATGGAGGGCATATAATATACTCACAACTTAATAAATATGTCTCACATTTTTTATGTTTTACTTTTAATTAATTAAATATATCAAAAATCTTAAGTGATTTGTTTAGCATTTATTGCTAATTCTAATTACACTTTTTTGGGGAGAAAGTACACTTACGAGCTAAAACATTATGACCACCTGCTTAGTAGCATGTTGGTCCAAGTTTGGAATGCAATACAGTAGCAATTCAGGGTGGCATTCAACAAGTCCTTGGTAGGTTTCCGGAGGTATCTGGCACCATACATCTATGCACAGTTCACACAATTCACTTAAATTATAGGCCAGTGGTTTGTAGGCATATATCTGGCACCAGATAGAATCCCAGGTTTGTTCTACCAAGTTGAGATCAGGTGACTTTGTTGCCAAGACATAAACATAAGTTCACTATCATTCTCCCTAAACCACTATAGTACATTTATAACCTTGTAACATGCACAGTTATCCTTTTGGAAGATGTTATTACTGTCATGGAAGACATGAAGCATGAAGGGATGCAGGTAGTCTGCAATAAATTTAATGTAGTTCACAGCTGTCATGGTTCCTTCAGTCACTACCACAGGTACCTTTGAAGCTCATCATAATACTGCCCTCACTGGCCTGTATCAGTGGAACAATGCATGTTTCAAACAGTTGTTCACCTGGAAGACAGCATATCTGGACATGACGATTGACCCGGTGTAGCAAGAAATGTGATTTATCCAACCAGGTGACACTATTCCATTGATCTATGGTCCAGTTTTGATGATCTCATGCCCACTGCAGTTGTAATTGATGATATTGTTGGTTCAAATTGCGAACACATAGGGGCCATCTGCAGTGGAGCCCCATGTTCAACAATGTGCTCTGAATGTTTTTCTCTAAAACACTTGTGCTGCACTAGCTTTTTACTCTGCCACAGATCACTCCCTATCCTGCTTTACAGAGCAGGCAATCCTCCAACTTCTGTGTTCTGTGATGAGGCTTGGCCATCCATAAACTTGTCACCTACGCATGGTTTCACCATTCTTCAACTATGTTCCATACATGCTCACTACAGTAATACGTGAACTGTCAATAAGCCTTGCTGTTTCTGAGATGCTTGTTCCCAGGCACAAGGTGATAATACACTGCTCTTTGTCAAAGAAAATAATCCAATTGGATTTCCTCATTTGCCACATGAATTTTTACTAGAATGACTACTCATGTGTCTCTGCTCCGCTTATGTACTTTCCTTATACCTTGGTGTACTTGCAATGTTACTAGATAATATTTTGGCTCATCGTGTTTACACATATTTATAAATTAACAAGAGTCTTTAGAAATTGTATTCATATTTAGCAAATAAATTATTTGATACATTGTACTGTTCGATTGGAAGGATTCCTGTGGAATAAAAATGAACATATAAAAATAATAGTAGTAGTAATTCCTAATGGATGTTGAATTTAATTTAATCTAATTTAAGCAATGGAGTACATGTTCCAGTGGCAATTTTTCCAGTCATCTATTTAAACCTTTCTTCTTATTTTTATTTCTTTATTATTACTGTCCTATACACTCCAACATCCATCTACTCTTGCCATTTACAGATTTTAATTTTAAATTCCTCTGACGTTTTTTGTAAATTATTCCAATCCCTTACACCCTTAACCACAAAAGGAAATTTTCCCACTCCCTTATGCATGAAATTGAATGCCAGCTTGTGCTCAAGATCACCTTTTCCCTACCATGCACTACTACTAATCTTTGACCAATATCATTCCAAACCTCACCACCAACATACCCCTTGTACATCTCCAGCAATCTCTTCACCATCCTTCTATCTTCCAGTGACTCCCAATTCATCCCTAACAACTGACTGGGTATTGCAGTAATTTCCTTAAACAAATCCGGCTGCTCTCCTTTGCATGCACCTGAAGTCCTGTATTTACCACCCAAAATATGGATCCAAAATCACTCCACCACATTCAAGCAATGGTGTGACCAAAGTTTTGTAACCCACTTCCCTCACTTCTCTGGTACAACCTCTTATTGTCCTTTCATATATGGAGGATTTTGTTAACTTATCCTACCATCTGTCCAGTGTGTCATGTCCAGTTGAGTTTATTATCAAATGATATGCCAAGACACTTCAAGCCTTCAACAAGCAGTTCTGCCCCCAGCCTGTAATCTTAATTAACCTTGTTTTTTTTTTTTAAGTATCTGTTTATGGCTTCTTGTCAATTATCTTTATTCCTTGTTGACCTACCCTATTAGATACTTTTTTCATGTTATCCTGTATCTGCTCACAATCTTTTTACACTTTGATCCAACTATACACCATTATTTCATCTGCAAACAACTCAACTATGTTTGAGTAAACATTTGATAGGAATTTGGTGTTGATTCCTGGACTGATCACACAGAATTTGTTTTTCCACAGTGTCCCAAAATTGCTCTAAATGCTAGGTTGGTTTCTTCATTCACAAGAACATGACCCCTTTTCATTTACTCTCCTTGCCCTAAAACCTCTGTACCTTTTGCTGTCACAAAAGAGATGTTGTTTTCCCACAAAAATTGACTCAGTTAAAGAAAAATATGTATCACAAATTTTCAGAAAAACAGATTTCTGCTCCTTATTGATTAGAATACACCCAGCTATTTTGCTTTTAAAAAAATTAACAAAAATAAGAAACAAAGCCAACATTAAATAATCAAATTATAAATACCATACAATCCTAAGTTTAAGTGATCAAATTTATGTATCATTCAACGAGTTCATCATTCCTTCTTCTGAAGGGACATATCTTGTATTAAAATCCTTTGTACCATCTGTCTTTAATTTTGTTACCACCTTTGTTTTTGGTGAGATATTAACTTTATCATCAAAAAGCTATGGAATTACTATTTCCTCAGACAAATATCACAAATGTTAACAGAACATGTTCAAGGCTGCTACAGAAATTGCCTTGTCTATCTCACACTGCTTCAATGATTCTAAAAGACACAAATCTTAACTAGGTTCCTTTGCTGCCAAATTGCATTGATGCCGAGGCTTGACATAAGCTGTCACAAGAATAAGGAAATGTCTTGCAGGGCAAGTGCGTCATTCTAGCTCAATTTAAACTGAGAACTTAAATATCTTGAGCGAATAAATGGTCCTTGTGATCCATTCTGCTTGATGCATTGCACCAGGAGGAAATACATTTTAGCTTTTTACACTATCCCCAGCAAAAATAAAAACATACAGCTCCTGTAGTCATCTCACACAAAAGATTTTTAAGTTTAGCCAAATAAAAATGTGGGAATTCAATTTTGTGTCATTGAAATCCCCCCTCCCCTCATTTCCACACCGCTAATATTCGTTTGAATGTTTCTTGGATCTATATATTTCCAATTAGCTTTGAATTTAATAAAAGGAGAGAGATTAGGGTTACTAATTTCTTGTGGAACTTGATTTCAAATACACTTTTTAAATCTAGTTCATGATACATGATGTTAACATGCAAAAAAGTCATCAGGTGTCCTTTTGCAACATGACAATGCAAGGCCCCAACTGCCCATACAACAGTTGCAACAATCACAGACCTGCATTTTGAGTGTCTTCCTCTTCCACTATACTCACCATACCTTGCCCCAAGTGATTTCCATATGTTTGGACCAATCAAGAAGCAATGGGACGAAAGAAGTTCCGTTCTGATGAAGAGGTTCGCCACACGGTGCATTAGTGGTTGCGCGAACTACCAAAAAATATTTTTTTTAAGGGAATTTATGCACTTTGTAAGCACTGGAGGACTTGCATTGAGCATGGGGGAGATTATGTTGAACAGTGATACAGCTTTGTGCCACTTCTACACAATAAATAATATTTAAAAAAATATTTAAGCTTTTCGTTTGACTCACCCTCGTATATATAAAAGCGAAAATAACCCATCACTCACCAAATTTGCAGGTTAGAAGGCTGCAGTGAGTATACAACATGAAAGACAAAAACAAACATACAATATTTTAGTTTAGAACCTTATTAGAACAGGCCGTTTTGCAAGGGAAGTGCTCACACACCAAGGATTACTGCATGCAATGCCTAGTAGCCATTTCCTTTTCCTTTGTATCATATATATATATATATAACATTTTGATATGAGAAAAACCACCGCTTACCATAGAAGAGGATTCCTGCAATGTTGAGACACGGAGAAAATACTTACACACATAGTGCAAAATTTTCAAGCCCATAACCCCTCTTCAGTATAAGTGAGTTGGCTAACTCAGGTGGCTGCCAGCCTCCATCATACAGCCATCTCACTACTACTGAAGAAGGGCTATTGACTCAAAAATTTTGCCCTATGTGTGTACGTGTTTTTTCCGTGTCTTGACGCCACAGGAATTCTCTTCTATCATAAGCAGTGGATTTCTCCTATCCAAATGTTTAATATCTCTGCTTTCAGTGCCTTTGTTTTGTAATAACATATATACATATATGCCTTCATCCATGGTGATTGAAGGGTTGTTTTTCCCTATCCTATTTTCAGTGCTTAATGGCAGTTTCATTGTCACCATTATCGTATATGTGAGAAGCTGTTGTATATGTTCACTCTATCTAAAATTGTTTTGCGTGTAGACACAAAGGAACTAATGATAACAGCGATATGGAAAATGGAAACAAAGATGGAAATATGATGATTTCATCATTGTTTTGTGATGATAGTTTTAAATTATCTGTGCTATCCTGTCATTTGTGATAAGGGATTGCTGCTTATTTTTTCTCTGTTTATGTTGTTTGGAAGAGTTGTTTCATAGTATTTGTTTTCTTTAAATAATAATAGTAACAAAAGGCCTAGTTAAAAATTACAGGAAATAATTCTTGCTGAAAATAATTGGCCATCTACATCTGACATTTTTAGTACTATTGCTAAATTCATATTTATAAGTTCATCATTTAATTTTTTTTTGTTATTTACTTGTTTTTTTTTGTAGCCCTTACACTGTCCTACCAATGTATTCTTTTTATCTACTTTGATTTTTGTTGTCATGTATGTTTCCTATCATACAAATGATACATAATTTTAAATAGGGTCTTTGAAGAATACAAAATGAAAATTAATATTCAGAAGACCAAGTGCACCATAATAAATAGAGGAGATGTGTCTCCAGTTATTTAATGAAGTAATAGGACAAATGAAAGTCTTCATTTTCTTTGTTCCCCTGTGAGAGTAGATATGCCTAGTGGGAAGAAAATCAAATACAGAATTGCATTGGCTAAAGAAGCTTTCAATAGGAAAAACAGAACGCTATGTGTCTCAACGGTGAAAGCGTATTGGAAAAAAATTATTAAATGTTTTGTTTGACGCATGGCACCACAGTGTGGTACAGAAACTTGTACTCTGAAGAATGAGCTTGAAAGGAGACTAATATCTTTTTAAAGTAGAATGTGGCAGTGGATAGAAAAGATCGGATGGCTGGATAAAGGACATTCTAATGAAAGTTAGTGGTGGGAAAATATAATGGAGACAATAAAAAATATAAATTTAAACTGGTTAGGGCCTTTGATAAAGCATGTAACCATTATTTTGGATACTTTGGAAGGTATAGTGAACTGAAAAAGAAACTGAGGATATCAAAAATTATATAGAAGATAGGATGAAGAGAAAAATGTGGAAAAGTTTTAGACAAGACTTACCATGCCAAGACATGACATTTCAATTTTAAACATAGACCATATAGGATATAATGTTAAATTATATTTATACATCTAATCATTGGCAAACATGTTTTACAAATTTTTACCAGTTTATTAGTAAAATTAATAAAAAAAAACCTGCTTATTTTTCATTTATATTTTCCTGTTTAGTTGAGGCTGATCATATCTAAAATTTGTAATGGTAAAAAAGTATGTGGTATGAGTTTGTGATGGAAGCTTATTTCTTAACAAGTATGCATTCTGTCATAGGCAATACTTCATTCTTTTTCATTATATTAGTTTTAGTGTTCAGTATTATTTTTATTCACCCAATTTATTGTCCCAAGTTCCATCCACTTCCCTAGTGTAACATTCTGCCAAAATTAAGAATTTTATTAACTTTCATTTAGTTACATTTGATTCACCTTACCTTCACTAAATTTGCAGCACTTCTTTAATACTTTTACATTAGGGATATTGATTTCATAAACGCCTGAATATTTCACTTTGATTGGAGACCCAGTTCATAAAATTGCCTTTACAATTTACCAGTAATTTTCTTAATGACACAAATTGTTTGTAGAATCCTTGTTATTTTGTTCTTATTATTTAAACTCACTGATGGTTTGTTGAATTTGGTAGAGACACTGAGATTAATCATATATTTATACTTTTTATTGTTGTTTCTTGTTTCAGGATTACAGGTTTTATTTTTTATTCATTTTTTAGATACGGATTATATTACTTTAGATATTTCTCATTACTTTTTAACATCTTGCTATTGATATTTAACTATAAATATTTTGTAATAAAAGAAGAAATATTTATAAATAGATATTTGTTGGAAGTTGTATAACATGTTCTTTTGAATTGGTAGTTCATGCTGCAGTTCGTGTCACTCAACTTTTGGGCTGTTTCTTATTGTAGTTCACATTATTCATATGCAATGGCATTAGACTGATAGTACAAATTTGTTTTCAGAGGCATATAGACCAGATAATATGTCAGTGATAAATCAGTATTGTCATGTATGAATAATGATATCATTACTTTTGATTTTAGATCTGTAAGTTTTGTACTCATGAACACAATTTATGCACAACTTTGTGTCACTGAATAAATTTCTTTCCTTTAGAATGATCACAATCCGGACGTGACATCAAAAAGTGGGTTTACTCCTCTTCATATTGCAGCTCACTATGGAAATGAAAATATTGCAAATCTTCTTCTTAGTAGGGGTGCTGATGTTAACTATTCTGCCAAGGTAAGAGTAAATGAAAATTGTAATTATTTTTTATCAAACTCAGAACTGTAATTTAACTATAAGTGGTACAAATGTAATAAACATGCTTGCACAGATTACAGACACAATAAAATATGTCTTTTTATATATATATAACTCTGTTTTAATAGAATCCAGATATGAACATATCATGTCCAGTTTGAAAGCACCTATTGACATAGCGCAGGACATTATCATGTAAATTATGATTATATGCTCAAAATCAGTTCTACCTTTTTGATCATCAAACGCTGTGTACATTTGTTGCTGGAAGAGAAGAGAGATGAATAAAACATAGTAGATTAAAGTAGATAAAACAAACTGAATAAAAATTTCTCTGAAATAGTGGTGAACCTTGGTACTGTTGCTGTATTAAGCTTTAAGGAATACAACTAACAGACTGCAATTGGAGGCTGAAAACATTTTTGTTAAGAGGAAATAATGTATTATACAAATTAAAGTGTGGATATATTGCTTTAGTTTAGATGACTTGTGAGAAATAAAACTGGTTATCTTTCAGGGACAATGCCACTGAGATATTACCAAACAGGTGATTTTGAAAATGGAAAATTTCAAGGATGATGACATGTTCCAGAAAAGCAGGTCATGTGAAACAGAGTTGGCCCTTTTTTCACATGATGTAATGAATGTTATTGATTCAGATTTACAAATCACAATTTTCTTGGATTTTTAGAAAGCTATTGACTCTGTGCCATACAACTGACTTTTAGCAAAAATTCAAGCCTACAGTATATCGGATCAGATTTGTGAATGGATACATGATTTTCTAACTGGTCAGTCACAGTATGTCAGTGTTGCAGTGAACGACTCTTCTAATCTACATGTTACTTCAGGCATACCACAAGGCAGTGTATTGGGACTACTTCTTTTCCTAATTTTTATTAACGAGCTGTGACAATGTTAATAGCAGGTAATGATTGTTTGCTGATGATGCAGTTACCTGCAGTGTTCTGACAATTGCTTCGAAATTCACTGCAATCTGGAATCCATTTGCTTGTGAGAACAAAGTAAACAGCTCCTTTGTTAACACAGTTAATTCTGTGAAGTGTTTGGCATAATAGTACAAAGCAATAAGAAATGAGACCTGCACATAACATCTGTTGTGGGTATAGCTAATTGTAGGTTAAGATTTATAGGTCATATTTTGAAGAATTGCAACACTCATACAAAGAAGTAGATTATGAAACTCCCGTGCATCAACATTTTGATTACTATTGTGGAGTTTGGGATGCTTATTGCAGGGATTGATTGACACTTTAAAGAAAGTACAGAGGAGAGCCTCTCGATTTATGACAGTTCTTACAAAAGAATCACAGATTTGATTGGGCTGAGCTTGTCTGGTGGACAGGCGATGTTGGTTTCATCTGAATTTGTTGTTGAATATGTGAAATTCTTCTTTCTTTTATGAGTGTAATGAAATACTTTGTCCACCAACCTATTTAGGTTGCAAAGCCAGGAGAGATAAGAGTAGAGAAATAAGATGATGTACTGATGCTCATATGTATTTTTTAATTTCTCAGGCTATTCTAGTTTGGAATGCCCAAAGTTAGTATTGATGCAAAGCACCCTCTGCAAACCACAATATTTGTGAATTGCGGAATATGGATGTAGATGTTTATGTAGATGTTTAAGAAATAATCTAATAAGTTCCAGACAGGCAGGTGCCAGAATAAATTTTGTACAGTGAAGCATTTTTCATATATTTCACTTCTGTCAAAGGCAAACTAGGTCAAAAGCACAAGATTTTTGTTTTAGAATGTAAACTAAATTTTCCTTCTAATTGGTATTTTGACTCAGACATTCTTATTGGTTAGTTATTTTTATTTTTACTGATAATGTGAAATATAGATGTGATGATGTATTTAATATTCTCAGGTGTGTGAATGGCTGGAAGATAATTCATTTTTTACTACAGATCTACTAGGAAGTAACCATCACTTTTGGTGTAAACCATTTTCACCTGTGAATATTGTTACAGATACTTTCAGAAGATTTTCATATAGCTTTTATCAACAAACTGCCAATGCATTTGGTAAAATCGCTCACTTCGCACTACAAAATATATGGTTTATGCACCTTGGCATATCTACTAATTTTTTTGGTATAGACTAGACATTTTATAACAAAGTTCAGAAACAGATTGGATGCCAGTGAACTATTATGTTAACTGCAAGTTCTACTGATCTTAGTGTTTTGTATGATTTTGAGAGTTCACATGAAGACTCTAATGTATCATTATATCGTGGTGGATGTGCAGTAACCAGCAGAGGACTCATTTCTGTTGGGATAATACTGAATTTTGAAAAGAGTCTTGATAGAATTTTCTTTGTCTGGCCATATCGTGTAGGCATAATTAATTGAATAGCATTTCAAATGACTCTGTTAAAATGTATTATTTGTATTTTGAATTTTTGTTTCCATTTTGTGTCACAGATAAGTATTTTGTTTAATTAGATAGATAGATATGTTCCCTTTGATCCCATGTGAGAATAATCTCGGGGATGTGGAACAGTACATACACTTATTAGTAATGTCAATATTACTATATAGTTGATAATATTATTATATATTGACAACAAGTTAGCTACAACCCATTAGTATAACCACTATCTCCCATAATCTACAAATACAGTCCCGAGTTAATTAATACATATTATGTGGAACAGTGTATACACTTATAAATGAATGTAATTTTTCTCAGCGTTGTTTATTTATAAACGTTTCTCGGGAAACAAACCGAGTAATATTGTTATTAATGCACAATATTTCAGCGACTTTATTCTCCATCGCCATCTTCAGGTGCAGTTGCAAGTCTTGAAGTCTGCCTTGAAGTCAGCCTTGAGTGTGTTGTTTGTAAACTGTTACCAGCATCTAACAACCAGTTATTTTCTTACCAACCAGTTACCATGATAAGTTTCACTGTAATTTGCGACTACATATTATATCATGTTAGTTGCTATTTATGTGGAACAGTACACACACCTATTAACAATATCAATTATACTACCAACAACTCATAAGCAGTCAATTACTTAAAAACCTGTTAGTATGATAATTTTTCACAGCAGTTTTTGAGTGCATGCTATCCCATGTTAGTTACTATATATGAGTGAAATTTTTTAAACGGTGTAATTAATTAAATTGTCAAAAGTTTCAACAGAAAGAAAAACCATGTATCATTTGAGTAATTATGGACAACTTTGTCACCTTCCCCTTCCATACACCATATATACTATTTTATCAGTCATTCTTAGTTACCAAATTCGAAGAGGAAATTTCTTTCACAGAGTAAAATGGGTTCTGAAGCAGAAACTCTTTCAGTTTGGACTTAAAGTAGTTGGGTTTTTGTAGATAACATTTAATTTCTGTTGGTAAGACATTGAATCAGGAAGCTCCAGAAAATGTTAACCCTTTCTGTACAATTGACAGTGATTTGTAATCCTTGTGAATATTATATTTATTCCTAGTATTATGGCTATGTATGTCAGCATTAAGATTGAAGTGTTCAGGATTTTTCACTACAAATGATAGTATGGAGTATACATACTGTGCTGGCATTGTTATTACACCCAGGTTTTTAAATAGTTTTCTGTACGACGTCTGTGGGCTTGCTCCACAAACAGTTCTTACAGCACACTTTTGCAATTTAAATACCCTCTGTGCTTATGACGAGTTTCCCCAGAAGTGAGCAGGGAATGAAAATATTTGAGGAGGGGGGAGGTATTGATTGACTGGTTTGGTGAGACCATTGAGGACTTTGATTCAGGAGTGGGAGGGTGTAAGTTGGAGAGTGAGCTTGTCCACGCAATTACAAATGAGCACACTGGATTTGAAATTCATCCTGACAATGTCATGTAGGGGTTGGGAGGATTTAAAATGAATAAAGGGGTTTGTGTGAATGGTAATGTTACATATGTCTTAAAGATAGCAGGAAGTGACTGTGTACCTTATCTTGAAACAGTATTTAAATTGAGTCTTGATACTTGCTGCTTACCAGAGGACCGGAAAAGTATGACAGTAGAACTGATCCATAAAGGTATTGTGATGAATGGAGTAAAAAAATTACATTCCAATTAGTTTGCTACCTAAATTAATGGAGAGATTGATATGAAAACACATCAAATAAGTCTATGAGGAATGTAAGTGGTTATCAAGTTGACACAACATAGTTTTAGCATAGGATTTTCATTCAGATCATATCTAGTAATCTGTATGCAATATATTTTTGACAAAATGGAAAAGGGAGGTTAAATTGATTGCGCAGCACTAGATCTGTCAAACATAGTGAGCCATGGTGCTAAATAAGGTAAACACTATTGGAGTGAATTAAAAAGTAATTTACTGGGTAGAAGAATTCATAACAGGTAGAAAGCAAATGGTTAGGGTAGGAAATGCTGTTTATAAGAAGTGGAAGTGAAAATGGGTGTGCCACAGAATAGTGTATTGGGACCATCACTATTTGTTATTCTAATAAATGACTGTGTTGATAGTTTGCTATCAGAAGTTAGGTTGCTTGTAGATGACATAATGTTGTATAATAGAATCAATAGGATAGAATTCTGTGAACAGCTGCAGGGTGACCTGCACAGGATATTTAGCTGGGTGGGTCAGCATGATGAAAATAAATGAAAAGAAGAGGTAGCTTGTACACTTGTAAAATACACTAAAGTTGATTATGATTATGATATCAGGAAAGAATTGCTTGTTGAAGGCCTGAAATGTAAATAACATTTGATAATGAACTCAGCTTGGCAGGATACAATGGACAGATAGAAGGAAATCCTTCACTTGTTGGGGAGAGTGATCAGGGGATGTACTGGAGAAGAAAGGGAATTGGGTTACAAAACCTTTGTGAGACCCTTATTTGAATATGTTGGTGTACTAAGGGATCAACATTTTGGATATTAAATACAAGAGTTTGAAGAGTTGCAATGAAGGGCTGCTAGATTTGTCAGTGGAAATTACTGCAGAAAAAAAAATCAGTAACTGAAATAAAGGAGCCGGAATGGGATTCACTGGAAGACGGGAGAGTGAAGAGACTTGTGGGAGTGCACGAGGTGTATATTGGTGATGAGTCATAGTAGAATATTGGTGGTTGAATTAGCAGAAATGCAAGGAATAGAAAAGATGACCAAGACCACATTCTGGTACTGAATTTCAGGTATGAGGGAATGGAAAGATTTTCTTTTGCAGGTAAAACAGTCAGGAGTTGGAATAAATTACCAAGAGAAATGATGAGTAATTTACCAAAAACGCTGAATGAAATTTGTGGATGGAAAAAGCATGCAGGTACAGGGAAGGGGAAAAAATGGATCTGTAGGGAAATTTCCAGTGGAGCGTGCGCTCCTTTGCAGGTAAATTAAATTTAAATTAAGTTAAATTGTATACCAGAAGGATAGACACACATAAATATTCAGAATTAATAGTTATGGTATTTGTCATAATTTTCTCTCTGTCTCTCTTTTTTTTTAAAAAAAAAAATTCTAAAGCTTTGGCTTTGTACTGCTGACATTTTATCTCCAAATTTCTTCACAGTGATAGTGTATTTATTGTGCTATTTGTGAGAACTTCTGAACAAATAACACACTGTGGCTTTGTATATTGAGATTCTTCTTTGCACATAAATCCAATTGTTGGATTGTCTTCATCACATATTCTTTTTTCAGTTGAAGTAGACAGAATTTGTAGTTTTCAAAGTTTTTGCAATGGATAACGTTTGAGTATCTGGAAACTTCTTACATATTGATCCCATTATTAACCATTGGTTCACGTTTAAAACTACTATTTGATTAAAATTACTTGATCACTTTATATAAGCTGCCCAAAATAATTTCTTCTTTTGTTTTGACAAATAGCAATATGCATGCAAGTTTGTGCATCTGACTCTTAAGAAACCCATACTAAACAATGTAGCAGGCTTTTCCTCTATCACATGATATTACTTAACCCTTTTTCCTCCCTGACGGTACTTATAAGTACCACTGTATTTACCACCATATAATTCGACAATACCAGTGTCCACTGCATTGTTAAGCCTGTTGATCTATTGTTGTATGATTAGGTCAGACAATGACAACATTTATTTTTAAATTCTGCATGAAATTGCCGAGAAATTAATTTTCTAAGTTGGGGCTTGACAGCATACTAACCAGAGTAACAAGTGCTACATTACAATGAATTTTTAGATGATAATTTACTTGGTAAGTGTCAGTTTCTGTTATTACTTTTTTAGTTTGAACATTTAACCATATATTTTTTACCTATAAAATATGTTTTTCTAGTTTCTTTACTAAATAATCTAGAAAAACCAACGTGGACTTATAAGTACCGTCAGGGAGTTCTGGGTAGTTTTATACAGATTATTGGTCAATAGATTTAGCAAGTATACCATTGGTTTTATCATTGTTTTAGATATTTTCAAATGGATATTTTTATGAAATACGCTCTGACTTAAGCTCTTCTCTTAGAAGTTTATAATTTATCAAGGCAAAAATGAAGAAATGACTGGAATGTTCTCAGATTACTCATTAGGTCAAAGAGTGATCTTAGAATTGACTGAAAAAAATGGAGCAATGGCGATGTTATCTAGTATTATCTTTATTTTTCATCAGTTTCATTAATAAAAAACTGAAACAACTTTTGTTTGTGGGAGAATCGGACCCTACTGCAAGGGACTTTCTAACAATCTGCTGATGGAAAAACTAATAAGAGGAGATTGTGACAATGAATTTACAAACCTAGATATTTGCTACTGGAAATGGAAGGATAAAAAGGCCATACATTTAGTATCAAATTTTCATGGCAGCAGTGAAACTCCACTACACTGGTTGGGGTCAATGGCAACTTCAACAGATGAGCCCTCTCTTGGGTTTGATTGTTGACCTGGTGGATCTTGGACCAGAGGGCCTCTCTGGCCGGTCATCGGGGGCCACCTCCGGCAGTAGGTCCCATAGCATTTTGCCCATCCTGCCAACCTGTTGTTACACCACTAGTTATATGCAAAGAAAAAGATGGATTGAAATTGACAATTTCATGCTCAGGAGTTGTCAAGGACTACAATACCTTCATGTGTGGGGTTGATACTGCTGATCAGCTGATGGCTTTGTGCAATGCTGACAGAAGATTACCGAAATCATGGTAAAGATTGTTTGGATGTTGTATTTGTCAATGCCTATAACATAAATGGTCCGATATTTGAAAAAAGTCTATAAAATTTTTTTAGAAGATCTTTTGCACAAGGTATGATGACTATGAAGGATATCAGTAAGATGAAAAGGTCATCTGTATATTTTTCACCAAGCCCTCATCCATTCAAACTACACAAGTTGTACTATTCCACTATGAGAGATGTAAGATTGGGAAACAGAGGTATACACTGTCCCTAAATTATAAAAATCAGATGAAGATGTGAAGTATGTAGAACAAAGAAAATACAGTCAAATCAACATTCCAAATGTTCCACTGCAATGTCTTTTGTTTCTGAATGAGCAAAAAGAATTGTTTTTTTTTTTATATATATATCATGAGGCAAACATTTCATACCAATATGAACATAATTGATTTCAATTGCTATTTCTGTACATCCTGCGTGCGATACACGAAGTCCCTGACGGTACTTATAAGTACAGGCTTAGTAATTAGCACTTAGAGTTCCAAAAAAAAAAATAGAAAAAAATATGTGTGTTTAATTTCAAGTACCTTTATACAAATATATAATTGAAATTATAAATTTCCCTTTATTTCCAATAGCCGGTAGGAAAGGGTTAATATCATGTTGTCAGGGACTAGTGGGTAGTGGGGGTTGGTACCCGGCTAATGCACCTGAACCAAATGTCATCCCAAAATATTCTGAGTCCAGAAGAAAGTTCTGTAACCGTGTTAAAACCTTGATGCTAACTGCTAAATTTAACCACAGTCGCCACTTGTAGTTTTAAACCCACCACAAGAAGGGTACTAAAGTATAAATGAAAGTCACGAGTTGAAATCACTGAGTTGTATTTTCCAAAATCTTCAAACAAATAATGTCATTTTACAGTTAGCAAAGCAATCGGATATTATCGTCACCAAAAATTACAAGTTGAGAATCCAGAGCACAAAACCGCTATTCCCCCATGTGAAACAAACAAATTTCGAAATTTACATGTCCAACAACCTTTCAAAAATGGCCGACACTATGCGTCCTAACAAGGTACTCTGACCACACCCGACGCCATGATGAGTAAATTACCCATGACCACCTTCATCCAAACCGCGCCGGACCCACACGTGCTTTCACGTGCACTTTATACTCGAGACTGACCACTGGTTCCCCTAGGTTCTAGCCCAGCCTGCTTATATAGAAGTGGCTCACGTGATGCCGTATTTCTACAGTGTACATCCGCGCTCCTACACATACCCTACTGTTTGATCTAATAACTTTCTTGTTACAAGCTTAATCTCAGCGAGGAAATGGGAAAGTGAGGTGTGTTACTAGCTGAAGTGTTTAATGCCTAAATATCACGTTAATTTCGTCTCTCCGAAAACTTGTCGACATGGTTGATTTTCCCAAGTCTTACGGCATTAGTCAAAGTTTTGTTACTTTTAAAATTGGCTGTAATTATTTACTCAAAAGTAGGCTTAAAATAATATTCTCGATTTTAGATTCCCCCAAAATGTCTACTTTGTTTAAATCTATTTAGTTATGGTAAAACCGGTAATTCCTAACAATCGGTTGTAAATGTTATTTAGTTTTCATGGTATAACTCTGAAGTTTTATGGATTATCAAGCCGGAAAAATTATCAAAGTGTAGCCTGAATTAAACTGCATATTTTAAAGTTTATTTCATCTTTGTAGCTGTTATATCTGAGACACAATAAATTATTCAGTTATTTACACGTGTGTTTTATGCCAAGTGAATTTGCAAAACCTATAACATCTGTTCTATTGCTTTAAATGACGTGAAATTAATATGTAGGAAGCTAAAAGAATGGATTGACACGGCAGACTAATTTTTAACCCGGAATTAAAGTAGGCTTTTAAATGAAAAAATGCTCAAGTTAGGTGTACAATTTTACGTGTTCATTTAATGTTTAAAAATACTTAGAGCTTTGGAAACTATCTGATTTAGGTGAATTTACTTCTCTTTATGGCTGCTTTAATTTATTCTCTACTTTATATTGTATGGCAGTGTTTAAAATCAGTGTAGAAGCATTTTATGTGTGCAGTGTCTGTAGAAAGTCACTTTGAGATTGGATTATCCTACAACAGGTTAGTGAAATGCCTTAAAATGTGTCTAGAAAATTAATTATGTGTGTTAACTGTTATTTACATGCTCTTTGTGCTTTTGAAATGGTTTAATAGTGCTAGAATTAATTCCGAAAAGTCAAACAAATTAGTTGGTTTACCGGCCTCAGGTGCTGCACTAATATCTTGTATTTTATGGTTTAAAACTACTTGAAATCTATTAAAACTGAAAGATTGATTTATTTACTGCCCGTTTTTCTACTTTTTAAATCCTGAAATTACTTAAAAGACCTAAAATTATTTATGTGAACTGTTTAAGAAAATGAGTATTAAAAATCCTATATAATTACTTCTTGTGGTTATTCACCTCTCGTAAACTATCAGAAATCTGTTAATTTATCTACTACACTGTCTCAGGGATTATTATGACTACTTTTGGAGCTTTAAAATGGTCAAGTTTCATTACAATGTGATATCTTCATTCTGCTTCAGACTATTCTTTAATCATCCAGTCTATTTCTTTAAAAATCCTACTAAACTATCTTTAAATGTGAAGTTATGTTTATAATGGTTCTAGGCCTGTGTATTATTAGTTCTTTATTGTCTTTACTGTGTGAAAATCTCTTCAGAAGTACCAAAACTGGTATATGCCCAAAACTTATGGGTTAGATTTTACTTATATTAAAATTGCTTATTTATCTCCAAAATAATGCCTATTAAACATGATAAAAGGTTTATTTAGTGGCTGTATTACTATTTTTAATCATTTCCTTCGTTTAAATCGGTACAAAATAACTCGTTAAACAATGTCAACATCTGATATTACAAGTTTACTTTAACATGAGGTTACCTATTTTATATTGGAATATCGTTTATTTAATGCCATATATATGTTGTTTGCCTTGGTTAGGGATTATTTATTCACTTTAGTGTATGGAAAGTGTTGTCAACTCGATTTAAGGTGTGGTACCGGATACTACAGTTAACCCAAACTCGGCCCGATTCTAACCAAATATTGCAAATATAACGATGGATACCTTACAATGTGATGTGCTGGCAGAGAAGCCCTGCCTTAAGTCATGCTTTCCACCTCTTATCTTGAAGTACTTAAGATAGTGGTACTGAATAATTGAAATATATAGTTAAATGTGGAGATTGAACCTTGGAATGATTTTAGTGTTCCCAAATCCTACCTTATATATACTTGTGTGGAAAACTGAGTGAAAGGACGAATATTTTCGTGGACACATTGGATTATTGTTTTCACCAGTTCTGTTTCGCTGTAATGAAACAACCTGAAACTGCTTGGATTTCAGTAGCCTGAAGAAAACAATAATTATTATCAAAAAAACTATCAAGTGATTAATAATTTACAGTATGATTAGTTGAACATGCACCATTGTGTGTGTTGCATGCATGAGACAGTAAGTTAGCCATCATATTGTAAGTCTTGCTGCAAACCCCTACAATCAACAGGTGAATCCCTAATGATTTGTATAGCCAATTTGAGAAATCCTACTGTAGAGATAATACTGCAGTAATGTAACATACACATTGACTTGCATCACACACACAATTTTATCCATTCTACAATCTCATGTCCTATCAGCTGTCAGTTGTAAAAACTTCTTTACAATACAGTATAATTATGTGAAATGTACAGAATTCAGTAGCTGGTTTGCACAATAATTAGTCAGCCCACTTCCGATATAACTAAAATTATTGAAACCGGTAAATATTATTCAGTAATATTTTATAATTTTTATAATGTAGTATACCAATTCATTTAATAATTGTGAATTTTTGTTTTGTGATATGAATTTGGTTTAATAAAATCATTGATTTGTAGGATCACAAACATATTAGATCATAAACAGGAGGCACTAAGATATTGATTTCCTAGAGTCTTTCACAAGACTTAATCTGGATTAGTTGGTGACCTAGAAGAAGGCACTTTTCAGCTAGAGATAAGCGGTCTGGTGGCTCAGTAGTTAAGCGTCTGACTGGAGATCGAATGGTTCCCGGTTAGAATCCCTGTCTCGGCAGTGATTTTCAAAGGCGCTTAACCCAACCTTCACCTCTGCCACAGCTTGCTGTGTAAAGTGAATTACACCAGAATGCTTCCGTGGTTCAGATTCCACGTTAAACTGTAGGTCCCCTGTATCCGGCAGGATTGTCGGGTTAGTTAAGGCAGCTACGATACGGGCGGAATGCGCAGCCGATAAAAAAAAAAAAAAAAAAAAAAAAAAAAAAAAAAAAAAAAAAAATAAAAAAAAAATAAAACCTGTCACCAGGCCATTATGACCACACATAATTATTATTATTAGCTAGAGATTGTCAAATTAGTATATCATTTATGACTCTAATAATTATTATAGTTTCAGATACATTTGGTGTATTTTATGTACTGCTGTATAGTATAATACATAGTGTTATGTGAATTACTTGCCATTCTAAATAACTAGTAAATGTGTAAAATGTGAGTTTATGTAATTAGAAATGTAAATAAAATTTGTTGTTCAGTCTGGTAATTGTAATTTAAAAGCAGTGATTAAAAATACTTAATTAATAATACATAAAATTGAAAATACATAAAAAACATATCATTATTAATTTAACCAATAAACAATTCAGTTTTTAAGCTAAGAAGCCCATAGAAATGTGTCATAAACCTGTTTTATGTTTCTTGGCAATTTTTCTATTGCCTCATAAATTTGGTATGTACCTGATTGTTAATTAAAAAAAAAAAACAAGTTATATGTATTACATTGATGAGACATTAATAAATAATTACCATAGCATTTTAACTGTGGAAAGGAGGTGGGTTGATAAGGGCCATTTTTCGCCCATCAGCCACTTGAAGTGACATACATTTTTTCCCCAGTAGTATTATACCCTCATAAGAAATTAGAAAAATATATTTTAAATGGAAATTCTTTAGGTAGAAATAAAGTAAATAATTACGTACATATTACGTACACTGATTAACATAAATACCATTGTCATTAGTTATAATCCATAAAATCAATACTAAATATGACACAAAATGCAAGATTAATTGGATTTTATTTCTAATATTATTTCAATTTATGAAATATGGGAAACAATCATTAATTGAAAATAATCATACAGTTTCAGACACTTTTAGCAGTGTGTTTTAAATTGCCATCCTCCATTCTTTTTTAATACGAATCACTACTGGACCATCCTGCGGCAGCGATATCTTATAGTATATGAGCATATTCAAAACATGTTTTTTTTTTTTTTTTTACTTTGGTTTAATTGTAGCACCACTAAGTCAGAATCTATAAAATTGAAGCACCCTGCGTGACACTTGTGCCTTCTAGGCATTGACACTACCACTTGTAAGCTATCTGTTAAATTTTGTAACGCAGTGACAAAATTTTATTCTCAGAACCAAGAGTTAGATTGGATAAAATACCAGTACATTTCATTTTTATAGTCAGTTTTTATGATTATTCAAGTTAGAAAGCAGTTTTATAGTTTTTGAGATAGGATGCAGGTTTTTATAGCTTTCAAGATAATATTTTCAATTTCAACATTTACCTGGAGTGGGAAAGTTCATACTTAAAGTATTTATTTTCGGCTAAACGATTAAAGTTAGGATATTTTTCATAATAACTTAAGTTAACATTTATTTAAAGATCTAGCGATTGGAAAAATTTCAGAAAGATAGAATTATTTTTATTGTAAAGGTCAAATTAGCTGATGTAACGACTTCAGACGTGCGATTTCATATCTGATCAGCCACCCCTGTGAAAGAGGAAGTGTATACGTTCCCACGTTTCGTGTGAGAACAGTCGCTTGGAATCTTCGAGAAGCACTATGTGATATAGATGCGTGGGTGCAGTTGTTCGGCCCCCAGTCTGCCAGGATCCGCGAACGTGATAACATGTAGCTCAGTAGGCTGGAAAGTTTTATAATTAGCACTTCACTGAAAGTTTTATTTAGGGAGTAATGCTTCTTCTTTTAGTCAAGTTGAACACAATGTCTCGTTAAAGTAATTTTCCGCAATGTGGAGCCTCGGGATTGTTTGATTTTACTAAACTTTTGAACAATGGGAGCGTGTGACGAACTTTTACTGGCTTTCTTCAAATAACACCGTTTAAAAAATTTCACTCATATATAGTAACTAACATGGGATAGCATGCACTCAAAAACTGCTGTGAAAAATTATCATACTAACAGGTTTTTAAGTAATTGACTGCTTATGAGTTGTTGGTAGTATAATTGATATTGTTAATAGGTGTGTGTACTGTTCCACATAAATAGCAACTAACATGATATAATATGTAGTCGCAAATTACAGTGAAACTTATCATGGTAACTGGTTGGTAAGAAAATAACTGGTTGTTAGATGCTGGTAACAGTTTACAAACAACACACTCAAGGCTGACTTCAAGGCAGACTTCAAGACTTGCAACTGCACCTGAAGATGGCGATGGAGAATAAAGTCGCTGAAATATTGTGCATTAATAACAATATTACTCGGTTTGTTTCCCGAGAAACGTTTATAAATAAACAACGCTGAGAAAAATTACATTCATTTATAAGTGTATACACTGTTCCACATAATATGTATTAATTAACTCGGGACTGTATTTGTAGATTATGGGAGATAGTGGTTATACTAATGGGTTGTAGCTAACTTGTTGTCAATATATAATAATATTATCAACTATATAGTAATATTGACATTACTAATAAGTGTATGTACTGTTCCACATCCCGAGATTATTCTCACATGGGATCAAAGGGAACATATCTATCTATCTAATTAAACAAAATACTTATCTGTGACACAAAATGGAAACAAAAATTCAAAATACAAATAATACATTTTAACAGAGTCATTTGAAATGCTATTCAATTAATTATGCCTACACGATATGGCCAGACAAAGAAAATTCTATCAAGACTCTTTTCAAAATTCAGTATTATCCCAACAGAAATGAGTCCTCTGCTGGTTACTGCACATCCACCACGATATAATGATACATTAGAGTCTTCATGTGAACTCTCAAAATCATACAAAACACTAAGATCAGTAGAACTTGCAGTTAACATAATAGTTCACTGGCATCCAATCTGTTTCTGAACTTTGTTATAAAATGTCTAGTCTATACCAAAAAAATTAGTAGATATGCCAAGGTGCATAAACCATATATTTTGTAGTGCGAAGTGAGCGATTTTACCAAATGCATTGGCAGTTTGTTGGTAAAAGCTATATGAAAATAATGATTTAATTCTTTGAACTATTGGGGTGTGGTCTGGATTGACCAGTTAATCGAACTTGTAAAACATTACTTTGGAAAAGTCATCTGATTGCCTGTACAGTTTTTGGCTTTGTGAAATTTGGAAGAATATAATTGTTTAAATGGCAATGAACTTTATTGAACTTTACCTTTTCATAGTTTTCTGGTTAAAATCTATGTGGCGATTGATTTATTCTATCTAAGCCCAAACTGTAGCATCCAAGGCTACACACGGTCAGAGTTAAGATTCAAGCTATATGCAGAACCCCACTGCAAGCTTGTTGCCTTACACACTGTATGTGCACGATGCTGCTTGCTTGGCTTTTATCCAAATTTATAGTTTTTGGAAGTTGTGTGTCATGATTGTAAATGAATTCAAAGACTAGAATCATCATCGTGATGTATATAAGGAGAGTAAATACCTTCTTCATTTAAGTGCTTTCGAGTGTATAATTAGCCTCGTTTAAGAAGATATATTAGAAGAGTTAATTTTCACAACTCGTCCCAGTTAGGCATGGAAAATCTTGATGATCTGTATCATTTAGCATAGATCATACCACCTTTTTTTCTTGTCCACCCGATCTCCTCTTTGACCTTCTGCATTAAGTAATTTTGCTTTAAACCAAATCAAGCATCCCTTGAGAAATTATTTCAGCAACTTCAGTGTTTCTAATCCTTGTAGGATGTTAAGTGTTGAGAACAGCACATCTATAAATTCTTCATGATCACTTATTCCGAAGTTACTTGAGACCCCACAAGATCATGATCAGCCTTAATTAGAAATACATCCAACATGTTGGGTCGGTTATGAAGCCTCTTTACTAATTATTTATTATTAAGTTCTATATTAAATATTCACAACAATAGTTTTGGAACACATTATTCATGTTGTACTACATAATTATACTTTATGAGTGAGACAAAACAAGTTAGGTCATGCTCTGTTCACAGCACAACCACAGAATAAATAGTAGTATTACGTTCAACTGATACTCTTGCTTGAAACTTTTTTTTTTTCTAATAGGAATCAAAATAAAACAATACTAAAATAAAAGCTTACAAAGGGTAGTATCATTACAACTCAGAATTGATTTGGTTCATGGAACACTTCTTAGTAATAATAATATATAAAAAAAATAACTCAAAGATTAAAAAATGGCAAAAATCAAGAAAACAGCAGAAACACTATGTTGTCAGGAAATAATTTCAATGACTTACTATTTTAATTATTAAGTAAATCTAATATTTTAAAAAATACTTATTTTCAAGTATACAGAGACATTGAAAATTGTCAGATACATTTTTTTCAAGTGTATGATGGGCAAAAAATGGTTGTTATAAACCCACCTCCTTTATGTTTTTAACTTACTTATACAGAAAGTATAATCATAGGGTTAAAATTAAAGTGAATCTAATGAAAAGTTCTTCCAAAGAAATATTTATTGACAGATGCTCTTATGATGTGAGGTATCTTCAGCGGCTGTAAATATGTACATGTTCACAGTATTTTGGTGATGTTATGTTGTATATGAATAAACATTACAAATATTATGTTACATGGGAGGTCCAGATATGTGGGCATCAATTTTTATGCACTTTGGCTCACACCTGCTCCTTTAACAAGAGTCACAGCATTCATGTAGACAGTCCCCATTTTCAAAAAAATTGAGTTAAAGATCATGCATGGCATCAGATCTGTTTTTGGCTTGGGAGTTTACAAATAATCAAATGTAACTAATACATATAGGGGTCGCAAACCTATAGTTTTCAAGTTATCACTGCTTTTATGTGACAGTGGTGTAGCTGAAATACCTGTGACTTTCAAAGCAATAGGAAGCATGTGTTGCCATCAAGCAGTCTGAGCACTGTGCTCCATGTTCAATCCTGCATGATTGTTTTATTTTGTCATAATATTTTCATAATGTGAACAGTTTGTACAAGAAATATAAGTATTTTATTTATTTACTTATTTTATTTATCAGTCTTGTTTCATGGATCCCTGCTGAGGAAGCACCTCTGGGATGTGATACATGTCATGGTTAATATAGATACATACAATATGAGTCATAATCATAGTAAAAAACAATTATATGTTACAAAAAAAAAATAAAGACAATAAAATAATCATAAATTTTTACAACTGTGATTTGCAAAGGTCATATTGAATACAATTGATTGTTTTGTTCAAATTCTTGAATGGAGTAGAAGGAGTTGCCAATAAGATAATCTCTCAGTTTTTCTTTAAATATATCTTTATTTTCTGCAAATTGTTCTATACCCTTGGGAAGTTTATTAAATAGATGTATAACAGAATAATTTACTCCTCTTTGTACTAATGACAGCGATGTTTGTGGTTTGTGCAAGTTATTTCTGTTTCTTGTATTGAGATTGTGTACCTGTGAATTAGAAGTAAACAGGTTACAATGATCTATGACAAAGCACATGAGAGAATATATATACTGAGAACTCATTGTAAGAACACTGAGTTTTTTAAAAAGTTGTCTGCAAGAAGTTCTTGGTTTTACCCTACACAACATCCTAATAGCTCTTTTCTGTGCTATGAAAACTTTTTTACTTTGTGAAGAGTTTACCCAAATAATTATGCCATATGACATTACTGAATGAAAATATGAGGAGTAAACCTGTTTCGTTAATTCTAGATCTGCTGTTAGAGAAAGTGTTCGTATTGCAAAGGTGGCACTACTTAACTTCTGCAGTAGTGAAGTGATATGTTCATGCTAACAGAGTTTTTCATCTATTTTTATACCAAGGAATGTTATACTCTTTGTTTCTAATATTGTGTTATTTTTATAGCTTACTTGTAAATCTGCTGTGCATAATTTTTTGTTTTAAACCTGATATAATGTGTTTTTTTCAAAATTTAGTTTTAATGAATTTGCCTTAAACCAATTTGCTACTTTAGTAGAACTTCATTTACATTAAATTCTAGATTGCTGTTTGGTGTTTTTCTCACGGTCAGGTTAGTGTCATCTGCAAATAAAACACTCTTAACTTTGTCAGATAAGTTTCGAGGAAGGTCATTGATATACAAAAAAAGAGGAGGGGTCCTAGGACAGAACCTTGTGGAATTCCATGTTTTAATTTTTCCCAGTTTGATGAAGCATCTTTGTTTATTTTAGTATCAAAAATGGACACTTTTTGCATTCGACTTTCCATGTATGATCTAAACCATTTACCTGCGATTCCATAAATACCATAGTATTCCATTTTTCTCAAAAGTAGTTCATGATTTACACAGTCAAATGCATTTGCAAGATCACAAAATATTCCTACAGGGCTCATAATTATTATCAAGTTCCTCAAATGTGTTATTTAAAAACGAATATATAGCCATTTCTATAGATGATCCTTTTTGGAACCCAAATTGGGATTTAGTGAGGATATTATTTTGCGTAACATGTTTTATTACGCTACAATACGTGACTTTTTCAAAAATCTTTGAGAATCCTGAAAGTAATGAAATGGGACGATAGTTATCTACACATGTTGATTCTCCTTTTTTAAACAACGGTTTTACAACTGCATATTTTAGTCTATTTGGAAACACGCCTTGAATTAACGATTCATTACAAATGTGGGCAAGTACACGATCGATACAATCTGAACATCTTTTTAGTAATTTACTTGAAATATTGTCATAGCTGGAAGAATTTTTAGGTTTTAATTGTTTAATGAGTTTATTTATTTCTGAGACTGTTACTGGTGGCAATTACATCTCCACAAATCTATTTGGGTAAGCAGTCTGAAGAAGCCTAAGGGCACTATTTGGGGACTGCTTTTCTATGCCTAATTTCTCTACAACTGTAGTAACATGTTTGTTAAATATTTCACAAACTTCCCCTACTTCACTATGGACAGATCCATTTTGTTCTATTTTTATGTCTTTAGAGTGATTTACAGATTTTCCTGTTACAGTTTTTATTATATTCCATATAGTTTTCAATCTAATTGCCTGAATTCTCTATTTTCTTTGCTATATACCTGTTCTTGGCCTTTCTTATTACATTTCTTAGTATTTTAGAATAAAGTTTATAATGAGCTTTAAGTGTATAGTTATCTGATTCTCTTACTTTTAAGTACAGGTCTCTTATTGTTTTACAAGATATTCTAATACCCTTTGTTATCCAGCCGTTACCTAGTTCATTGTTTGGAGTATTGACAACTTTCCTTTTTTCGAAACTTCCTTCGAAAAGTGTTAGAAATATATTGAGAAAGGAAACAAATTTTGCATTAACACCCTGTGCATTGTACACTTCTGACCATTGTTCATTATTTAAGGAATCTATGAAATGTTTTATATTGTTTTCATTAATATTTCTTCTATAAACCCAGCTTTTCTCTATCTGTTTAATAGTGTTTCTGGACTTGATACATAGCAGCTGGGCATCATGATCTGAGATACCATTTATTACTGGAAGTATGTCGTAATTACTGTACTGAGAAATATCCATAAAAAAATTATCAATTGCAGTCCTGCTATTATTTTGTATTCTAGTAGGAAAATTTACAAGTGCCTTTAAGTTAAAAGACAACATCAAGGCTTCTATATCTAGACTCTCATTGCTTTGATTGAGAAAGTCAACATTAAAATCTCCACATAAAACTATTTGTTTGTTATTTTTGAAACATAGTAACAAAGACTCTAACTGTGATAAAAACAGACTAAAATTTCCTGAGGGGGCCCTGTAAATTGCTATTAATAGAGCTCTTCCTTACCATATTCTAGTTTAGTAACACAGCATTCAAAGTGTTGTTCTATACAATACTTACTTACGGCTACACTATTGCATTGAATATTATTTTTAACAAAAATGGCAACTCCACCTTTCTCCATTTTACATCTACAGAAATGAGAACTTAGTTTATAATTTGGGATGGACAGCTGAGATATTCCTGTGTCAGACAAATGATGTTCAGATATGCACAAAACATCTACATTGAAATTTCTGGAATTTTGAATCTCTTCTAGGCATAAGGTAATGTCATCAGTTTTACTAAATATCCCCCTTATTTTTTGATGGAGAATAGTGGTCTGAACTCTTAGATTCAATGAATTTAAATCGTTTACTTTTTTTTAGTATATACTGGTATGTCAGATGGAATTTCTAATTTGGATAAGTTTTGATCAGGAGAGACGTTAATCTTAATACATTTATTTTATTTACCCTAAAAAAGGACGCGACTGAATACCACTTATCACAGGAATACCTCTTTCACTCACCTGGCATCCCCTGATCTCATCAGCAATAAGAAGCGAAAGTTTCCATTTACCTCAGAGATTCAGATGGAGTCCATGGCGAGTATAACTGTCCCTACCAATGCAGGCCGCATCTATCAAACCAATGTGGGAATTTGCTGATTGCCAGAGAACCCTTTCCAACGATGCATTTGTACGCCTAATGTTATGCCACATCCAGGGTTTATCATAACGCTCAAGCAAACCCACAAATCCCACATTTGTCTGATGCGTGTTCCTGGAAATTTGAGCAATGTCTTCCTCAATTGAGTAATTGAGGTCCTTATCAAGACTATTTCCTGGTCCCCCCACAATTACAATACACTCTTCCTTTGAAAAATCTTTCCCTAAGTCTTCCACATTTGCTACAACACTTCCAAGATCTGCATTTGGTTTGAAAATACTGCAAACTTCATAATCTGGCCCCAAGTCAGACTGAACCATCTCACTGATTCCCCTCCCATGACTGCTTCCAAGTAACAGTCCCTTCCTACATTTAGATACCCCCTGAAAAGTTCTCCCTTTTACTTTATATGATCCCAGATCGTTCAGTCCAACTTGACGGTCCTCAGAGTCGCCATCTAGATCCTCCAATGGCCGAAACACATTGGACGTCTCCAGCTGGAAACCATCAGACAAACAGCGTCTCCTACCTCTCCTGCCAGAGCTGACTTCCCTCCACTCATTGTTCTGCCTAAACCTAAGAACTGAGTTTTCTGCCTTCAGGGCCTTTAAATCCCTCTCCGCAGATGCCAGATCTGACTGGAGCTTCAGAATCTGCTGCTCCTGATCAATAATTCTGCATGAGTGACAGTTCCAGGCAATACTGACACAAGAGTCACTGTTAGTAACATCGCTGCACCCCCAGTGAAACCAGCGCCCACAGTCCCGGCACATCACTCCTTCTCTTACTGGTCTCCGGCAACTTCCACACTTAGTATCCATTTTGATACTTTCAGAAAAACTTAATAACTTAAGAGAATCAAAACTTTAAAACGTTTACTTTTAAAAACTTATGAACTTAATTAACTACTTGCGTTTCACTTGCCAAAGAAAAGTAAAAGTAGGATTCTAAGAAAAATGCTAAACAAAATACTATGTAAATCACTCGAAACTTTTCAAAAAGTAAATTAAAAACACTTGTCAAGTACAAGACTTACAACCAAAACAAACAAATGATATAAAAAGAACTCTTTAAACAATTAAAACGAAATTTGACACCCTAGAACTCTTGTTCTGACCTAACCTCAAATGTAATAAAATAAAACTTGTTTACACTTTACTGATTTTCTATTTAAAAAACAGTTCACTATCACTTAATAACTTCACAATTTACTGAGAAACAAAACGAATGCAGTCAAAACAAACTTACTATGAAATTCTGTTAAGCTGTAAGAAGAATATTGATATAAATAACTCTCGGGTTTTCAGCCGGTTAATTGATTTATTTACATCATCTAACAACGTTTCGGCAACTGCCATCGTTGCCTTCATCAGGTTAATCTTACTTACAAGGACAAGACACTGACTGACTCGCGAGCCAGTCCTGGCTCCTATAAATAGCCTGTTGCCAAGGGAAGCTTCACGCTGCTCTGTGATTGGTCGGCGATGCACACGGCCATAGACGGGGTCAAACCGGTTTGGTACGGCATCTCTGCATCTCGTGGCTGCATCCCGTAGCTCCGCAACTGGATTCCATTTAATAGCTCCATGGCAGTATCTTGAGTGGACACCCATCCAAGTAAAAACCACGTATAACGTTGTTTAACAGTTGGCATGTGCGGTCACCCATCCAAGTGCTCTCCACACTCATCGTTGCTTAACCGGCGGCATTACACGAGGGCTCTGAAACTGACCAATCACAAACGACTTATCTCCCATTGGTAGACGTGTCATGACGGCGTCTGCTCGGAAGGTTGTGTCTAACACGTTGCTGTTTTAGGTCTTTTACGACTGGCTCCCAAGCCTCGCTCAGGAACAGACCACCATCTCTGTTAATGCTGTTGTCACTTAATCGAATCTCCAGCGCTTCTCTGATCACTGAGTCCCAGAAATATGATATCTTTACCAGAACTTCAGTATTGTCGAAGTTGATGTTATGAAAATTTTCTATAGCATGTTCTGCTAATGCGGACTTGTCCAGTTGTAGTAACCGCAGATATCGTTGGTGCTCATTGTGGCGTTCCTCGATAGTTCTTATGGTTTGTCCTATATGTACTTTGCCTCATTCACAAGGGATTGAATATACTCCCGGGACTCGAAGGCCAAGGTCATCTTTCACCGTGCGTAACATATCACGTATCTTCAAAGGTGGGCGGAAGATACTCCTTACGCCATATCGTGCTAAGATTCTTCCGATTTTTCCAGAAGTATTCCCGGCATAAGGCAACACCGCGACGGTTTTTGGAGACTCTTGTTCAGGTGTTAGTTTTGGTTTCTGGTGGAGAAAGGCTTGTTTAATTTGTTCTTCGGAATAACCATTCTGTCTGAAAACTTGCCGTAGGTGCCTTAGTTCTTCACGTAGGCTATCACTGTCCGAAATGACTCGCGCATGGTGGACCATTGTTGTCAAAACAGTTTTCCGCTGAGCTGGGTGATGAAAACTGGTAGCTCCCAAATACAGATCTGTGTGCATGGGTTTCATGTAAACGCTATGCACCAAAGTACCATCTGGTTTACGTTTAATTAGTACGTCTAGGAATGGCAGCATGCCATCTTTCTCAATCTCCATGGTAAAACGTATGTTAGAATGGATTGAGTTCAGGTGTTGCAAGAATTCTTCGAGCGCTGCAAAGCTGTGTGGCCAAATTATAAATGTGTCATCCACGTATCGAAAGAAGCATTTTGGTTTTAATGGAGCAGTGTCCAGAGCCCTTTTTCAAAATTCTCCATATATAAATCGGCTACCACAGGAAAAATTGGCGAGCCCATAGCCATACCATCAGTTTGCTCATAGTATTGTCCACCGTACATGAAATAGGTAGAAGTGAGCACATGCTGGAATAGGTCTACAATTCCTTGGTCGAAATGACGTCGTATTAGTTCTAAAGTCCCCTTGACAGGTACCCTTGTGAACAGAGACACGACATCAAAGCTCACCATGAGGTCTGAATCAGACACGGTTAGACCCTGGATCATCTGTATGAACTGGGCAGAATTCGAAACATGATGTATGCAATGACCTACCTGTGGACTCAGTAGGCTTGTAAGATATTTCGCCAGTTGATATGTGGGAGCACTGATTGCACTGACAATAGGTCTTAAGGGCACGTTCTCCTTGTGGACTTTTGGTAGGCCATATAACCTCGGCGGCCTGGCTGCACGAGGTCGTAGATTCTGGATGGTCTGCTCAGGCAAACCAGATTTCTTGAGAAGGGCTTTAGTTTTGTTGACCACTTTAGATGTAGGATCGGCTTCAATCGACTTGTAAGCAGCGTCATGTAATAAGCTCCTTATTTTAGAATCATATTCTTCCGTTGATAGAAGATCTGTCGCATTACCCTTGTCAGCATGAATAACTACAATGTCATCATTATTTCGTAACTCACGTAATGCTTGTCGCTCGAGCCTTGTGATGTTGGGCTTAGGTGGTTTCGCCTTCTTCAGAACGCGACAAGTTTCGCGACGTATTTCTTCCGCTGCATCTGCTGGAAGCGTACGTTCAGCTTTCTCTACTGCACAGACCATGTCCTTCGTGGGTACAGACTTCAGTGCCAAGGCATAATTCAAGCCCCTTGCCAGTACTGAAACCTTGGCGTCATCAAGTTCAACTCCAGAGAGATTAATTACTGTGCGATTTGCTGGGTACTGGGTGTAGTCTTTCCGCTCTCCATTAAGACGATTATATTTGGAGATATGTCTAGTTGTAGTTTTCTATCGTTCTATGTTCTCTTGAAGAGAGGTAACTGCGTCAACCCAGTCCCATGATAAAGCAGACAATCTAGATGAGAGATGTAGGTGGATAGAAAGTAAAAGCCGAGCATTTTTGTCAAGCTGAAATCGAATATAGCGAATCCGCTCTCATAAAAGCGCCATGCCAGTACGATGTAAAATTCTTTTAGCACTTCTGCTCTTAATGTGGTGCATAACTCTGACAAATTGAGGCAACACATCATTGTCCCTGCAGCGTAATAGAAAGACCAGAGTGCTGATTAGTCTGGCCTTCTTTTTGCACAGTTTCTCAAATTGCTTGATATGATTTACCATTTCCTCCCCGTATAGGTATCTAATATGACATTTTAGTTTTTCCCGGCGTATTATTGAAATAAATAACTCTCGGGTTTTCAGCCAGTTAATTGATTTATTTACATCATCTAACAACGTTTCAGCAACTGCCATCGTTGCCTTCATCAGGTTAATCTTACTTACAAGGACAAGACACTGACTGACTCGTGAGCCAGTCCTGGCTCCTATAAATAGCCTGTTGCCAAGGGAAGCTTCACGCTGCTCTGTGATTGGTCGGCGATGCACACGGCCATAGACGGGGTCAAACCGGTTTGGTAAGGCATCTCTGCATCTCGTGGCTGCATCCCGTAGCTCCGCAACTGGATGCCATTTAATAGCTCCATGGCAGTATCTTGAGTGGACACCCATCCAAGTAAAAACCACGCATAACGTTGTTTAACAGTTGGCATGTGCGGTCACCCATCCAAGTGCTCTCCACACTCATCGTTGCTTAACCGGCGGCATTACACGAGGGCTCTGAAACTGACCAATCACAAACGACTTATCTCCCATTGGTCGACGTGTCATGACGGCGTCTGCTCGGAAGTTTGTGTCTAACACATTGCTGTTTTAGGTCTTTTACGACTGGCTCCCAAGCCTCGCTCAGGAACAGACCACCATCTCTGTTAATGCTGTTGTCACTTAATCGAATCTCCAGCGCTTCTCTGATCACTGAGTCCCAGAAATACGATATCTTGGCCAGAACTTCAGTATTGTCGAAGTTGATGTTATGAAAATTTTCTATAGCATGTTCTGCTAATGCGGACTTGTCCAGTTGTAGTAACCGCAGATATCGTTGGTGCTCATTGCGGCGTTTCTCGATAGTTCTTATGGTTTGTCTGATATATACTTTGCCACATTCACAAGGGATTTTGCATAGGTTATTCACAGTACTATCAGTTCTGCATAAGATAAAGACTATTATCGAGCTATATTGGACCTGATTAAAGTATAGATTGGAGTGATGGAACTATTAATTCCACTTAATTCAGTTTAATAATATATTTATCACAAGTATCGAGATGTGTTATTCTGAAAAAGTTGATGGAGAAGAACACCAGCAGTTTGTACATGTACTTCGGTGATCTTTGAGAATATTACTTAATTTAATATCAAGTAATGCAGGTTATTTATATGTAGTATGTTGTGCCTTGAAGAGGTTGATATTTGATAAATTTAAACTAATCGAGATGTGGCATCAAATAATAATTGATGTGATGTTTAAATGTGATCAGCACTATGTAGGTTAAATTGATAAAAAAATTCTCTCTCACCATCTCTCTCTGTGCAATTAAGTTGGCGCTGCCTTGTGATGAGTGAACTAGGATACCAGAATCAAGTTGTACAAACTCAGTGTAAACATGAGCAAGAATTAAATGCAGAAATTCTATTGCCTAGATCTAGTATATAATTAATCTGCAAGTAGAGCTGCAGTGACATGGATTGAAAATATAAGGGCTGTTAGGAAAGTAACTGCTGGTTTTATATAAATGAAAAAAAAACAAAAAACATGCATAAACAGAATATTTTATTATATACATTTTTAAAACTACAAATTTTCACTATTTTTCAATATAGTAACCATTTAAATTTAAGAATTTGTCGTAATGTTTCACTAATTTACAATTTTGAAGTTCACCATTGTAATCATAGTGCTGCAATTGAAGAAAATTTTTCATGTGAGTGAAGGGAAGAAAAATCACTTGGCGCCAAGACGAGGCTGTAAGGAGGATGATCAAAAATGTCCCATTTCGATTGAATCAAAAGTTTCTCAGTTTTATGGGCACTGTGAGAACATGCATTACCATGCAAAAACAAACAACCTTACATCTGCATATCCCATCATCTGTTCTGAATGTCCCACCTAAGGTTATTCGAAGTTTTACAGTAGCCTTCTCAAGTCATCGCCATACCAAATTCTATAAATGTGACCAGCAAAACTCCCTTCACTGACAAAGTTTGGCATGCTTTCTTTGGCTTGCATAGAGACTGGGTCTTTCTTCCACTTATCACATTTATCTTGTAAGAAAAATAGCTGTAATTTGTTCTTCCAGCCTTGGGTGCATTTCACTTCTGCCTGTCAGACAAGTAACACTGCTCATTGGTTGCTATATATCTGAAATTGCTTTGTAAGCAGTTCTGCCAACTTGGCCATTGTTTATTTTATTACACATACCAAATTCAAATTATAATTTATGTTTTAACCCCCTCCATGTTTCTTGAGTAGATAGAAGCTGAATTCCTGTCTTATGCAATCCAAGTATATTTGATATATAAATTTTATCATAGCTGACTAGATCCTATGATAGAGATATTTAAAATCTTACCTCTATTGTTGTCAGATAGTTGTAAAATGATTTACCTGTTAATTTTATTTTATTCCTGTTGCTACAAGCATTTTAATTTACTGATTAAGGTAATCTCTTACAGCACAATATCACACCACTTCATGTGGCTGCCAAGTGGGGAAAGACCAATATGGTTTCACTCCTCCTGGGAAAAGGTGCAAATATTGAATCAAAGACACGTGATGGATTGACACCACTTCATTGTGCAGCCAGATCTGGACATGAGCAAGTAGTTGACATGATGCTTGAACGAGGAGCTCCTATAAGCTCAAAAACAAAGGTACTGAATAACTGATAAATTTTTTATCTTCATGTTTTTTAAATTAAAATATATTCTTTAAACAAACTTTTAAAACAAAGTATGTATCTCTCAAGTAATATAGTTGTTGTGTTTCTTATCTTTCTGAATAGATAGAGGATTATATAACACTGATTGTAATATGTCAGTAAACTTGCCAAAACCATTTAGAAAGTGTCCAACCTCGTTTAGCTGTATAGTATATAACCTTTAGGAGCATTTTCTTAATAAAAAAGTACTCTGTAGTTTGATTTGGAAGCTAATTTCATAAAAGATATATATTTCAATTAGAGTTGTTCTTCAAGTATAATGAATTTAGCTACCTTCATTCTCACTAAGAAAACTCATGATGGTGATCATTTTAAGGTGAATTTTATATGCTCAGAAAAATCTAGTTTAAAAGTTAGTTGAATTTCAATTAATTAAAAGCCAAAATTTGGAATGGCTGATTAATGCAAAAAAGCTACATCAAACCTTTTATCACAAGCTGTAGTCAGCATCCACAATAATGTCCTGAGCATAAATTTGGCTAATTAGATAAATTATAAATATGATTTTAATTAGGGAAATAAAATCAAAATCTAGAATAATTGAGATAAAAAAAAAAAATTAGTTTCAAGTGATGGATAAAAATAGAGCAGGTTAAAATCACGTAGACAGTTTTAGAAAAGGTTAAGATTTCAGAAAAAAAAGATGATTTTCTAATTGTATTTTCAAGACATTACTAAAATTGATGATGTGACAGAATTAATTTTTATTTATTAAAAGTCTCTTTGAGGAATAAGCAAGGTCAGAATAATTAGGACAGGATTACCAGAGAACATGTGTTAATAGCAGTTTGAACTATTAAGTGGTTAATTAGATATTAACTTTTAAATTTATCAGCTAATGTCAGATTTCTGGAATTGTCTGTAAGGAGAAGTCCACCATGATGAATTTTAAGAAGTCTTCTCTCAGTTTTTGTCAAGGTCAGCTCACACCAACCGGTGCGGTGAGCAATGCCTTGATAGTAGTACTTCACAAACTTTAGGCCAAGTCAGTCCACAGTGGTATAGGCAAGCAATTTTTTCGCAGCACTGACTTTAAAACTTTCATAAAGCTCACTTGGATTTGGGGTTGCAAATGCTGTGTGTGGTCATGAGAGTCAATGCTTGTACCTAGTGTTGTGGATGATAACCTGCTTCTTCAACATGTGATTTTTTGAGTCCGATACAGCTTTATAAATTAACAGTGTGACCATGACACCAGTATTATCTTCAACAACTTTGAGAATATATTTCAATTACACACTAACAGTTACTTTTATTTTGTTCTAATTATTTAATCTGTTAGCTATTACAGTATAAATTAACAGCTTGTCGGCCATTTAAAAAAAAAAAAAAAAAAAAAAACTCTATGCATTTTCAATAGAGTGGTATCAGATAATTATAAAGAATCACGGTCAGGTTAAAGTGCCAATGTTGCAGTACCCCAACAGAGTACAAACATTTACAAATTATACAATTATACTAAAAATTCAAAGGGTGATTCTCTGATTCTTCAGGGTAGAAATGGAAATAATAAATTATTACAGTTAACAACAAATCATGTAGGAACATTTTGACTGCAGTATAATAAGCAGATATAGGAAAATATGACAAACAACAGTGTTGGGTAGTTAAGATTAGGAGCCATCCCAGTAGGCATTAAATATAATTTCCAACTCTTCCAAATTTGTATAATTAAGACAATTAATCAGGAACAGCATTCCTTTAAATGCTGTCTTTGGCCTTGTCCTTTCTTTCAGTGTGGGTGATGTATTTTTTTGAAACTAATAGATATTTACAGAGATCAAAGTTGACTCAAAGAAAAATTGAAATAAAACAAGATTATTGCTAAAATTGCTGTCATAAATGATTAATCAATAAATAATTTTCTTTTTTATCTATCTTTACAATTTTACAAGTGTATGGCTACAAAGAGTCAAGAGTATTAAATAGAAATGTTTACCATTGTTAGAATTTTTTTGAAATTAGTAATTGACAATTCTTCCAAATTTTTTATTGTGTTTTAAATTCTAAATGTCTTCCAAGTTTATAAAATCAACTCTAGTTTTAAGGGTTAAATTAGATTATTATTAAAAGGTTCTAAATGATTACTTATATTCTATTACTCAGAATGGACTTGCTCCCCTCCATATGGCATCGCAGGGAGACCATGTTGATGCTGCTCGAATTCTTCTATATCACCGTGCACCTGTGGATGAAGTTACGGTAGACTACCTCACTGCACTTCATGTTGCAGCTCACTGTGGCCATGTGCGTGTAGCAAAATTACTGCTTGACCGCAAGGCCGACCCAAATGCACGGGCACTCAATGGTTTCACTCCACTTCATATTGCTTGCAAAAAGAATCGCATCAAAGTGGTTGAACTGTTATTAAAGCATGGAGCCTCTATAGAAGCAACAACTGAGGTTAGTACCTTTTATCTAAACATTTTATCACATACTTGACACTTCAGGCATTGTTTGGCCATGATTAAAATTGATGTGTTACATAAATAACTTAAATGTTTTTATCGGAAATAATGTGTAGCATACCATATATAATATATCCTCAAATAAAGAACACAAAATAATTTGTTTCAGTATGAAAAACAAATGTTTGCTTTAGGTCATTGGCCTTCCATCTTAATTTGTATACGCTTGTAACAAATCTGCTATTTGAATTCAGTGGAATTCTAATAAATTTCTTTTGTCATGGTAACATGTCACAGTATATTCACTAGCTAACAATTTTCTAGTATTGTTCTTCTCTCACCATCCTTTTGTTTAAGGTTTTCACCAACATATTATGCATTTGTTTACTTTCTTACAATAGTTTTTGCTTTATATTTATAAATCCGAAATAAACATCTTTTACAGTGATTTGAGAAGCAGAAAATCTTTCAGTTTAGATTTAAAACTCGTGCAATTTTGATGTGTACTTTTTATTCTTTTTTTTTTAGTAAATAAAAAAAAAAACATTTTCATTGAAAGTTGCAGATAGTTATATCATTCTCTCAACATTTGGCAGTGACATATTCTCTGTAGATATTATTTTTATTGCTAGTTTAAGAGTTCATTATTGAGAGTGAAGTGTTGAGGATAGTTTCTTCCAAAAGAAAATAGTGTAAATTATGCCAAAATATTAAGGATTAAATTTTTTTGATTTTGCACACACTGAGTCTAGTGGGTGAGCGATAATTCTTGGGATTGGTAATCAGGAGGATTTGGGCTCAAATCCTCATCCAACCATCCAGATTGCAGTTTTATATGGTTTCCCAAGTCTAACCAGATAAAAGCCAGGATGGTTCCTTTAAAAGGCTATGGTCGAATTCCTTTCAATTCCTTGCCTCCAATGCCTTTCTGTAACTAATATCCTTGATATCAATGAGGCATATAGTCTAAAAAATGAATCACAAATTTATAAGTCTGACATCATGTTTTTAAATATTTTCTTGCTTTGTGAAGAATTTCTTCATAAGTTGAGAGTAAATAAATACAAAGTACTGCAGTTCATTTGTTTCTAAACCAGCTACTCTAGATAATAAATTAGAATGTTGCAAAACAATTTCTTTCAGAAAGTTTTTAAATGTGTTGATTCCAGTTCAAGTTGTCACATAAATATACACTCAGGATGTAAATTTAAGTAATATTTGTTTTCCCCCCAATGTTCACATTACAACTTCCTTTTTGCTTTTTTTTATATCATTGGTTGTAGCTTTGCTATCTTAGCAAAATATTTGTTGGCACTGATTGAATTGTTATTTTACCATAGCCTTTGAGGATAAATCGGAAACTATTATGTATATTAAGACTATCAATGACTGAGGCATTTATGCCTAAAGTACAACTTGTTTAACTGTTACCAGATTTATGTTTATAAATAATTATATCTGCATTCACATGTTGTATAGATACTCTTTGTTATCTTATTTTTTTTATGTATTATACCAAAGCCCTGCCCTATCCTTAACTCCACAATAGTCTGATTTGTTTACACAATTTGGTTTTTTAACAAATTCAAATACTTTAACCATTTCACAATACATTCATGAGGAATTTACATTTATATTTATGTCTATAGTATTGATTTTATGATAGCAGTGTGTTTACATAAATCTTGCATCTAACCAAGCTAAATATCATAGATTACATTATTAGATAACATTTTTGTATTTTTTTTTCTATTTTATTTTAGAGAATCCTGATAAAACTGATATTGGTCTATGGTCTTCAATCTGTGCTGTACAACCAACTTCTATGGAACATAAAATTTGTATACCTGCTCTGTGATAATTTGTAGTATTCTTGTGATGAACTGCTTCAATCTTATAGGAAAAGATGTTATAAGTTTTAAAACAAAAGTAATAAATTGATCAGCATGTCAAGACAAGTCATATCGCAGAATTGCAAAAGAAAGTCCCATGACAAGTAGCAGTATCTGTAAAAGCAAACAAAAAAATCACTTAACCCTAGATCTGTATGAAAGATTGCTTGCAAGAAATATTCGTCTTCACAAACCTACAAATCCTAACTTCAAAGATTTTCTGCAAAAATATTGCTTGAATAAAACTAAAACAGATGAATGAACATTTCATAAAAATTATGTAGCTACAATTTACCTGCACGTTCTGGAATAAATACACTATTATTATTATTAATAATAATTTTAATTGCAATGGAGCTAACTATCTGGTGGTGGTTCCTCTAGTCATCAAGTTACCCCTTTTTTTAATTTTATTTTATAATTGGTGTGTTAAATTCGTATCCCATTTACTTTTCCAATTTACAATTTTCAATTCATTAAGTGTTTCTGGTAAATTATTCATCACTTCACTTGGCAATTTGTTCCAATCCCTGACACCCTTACCAACAAAAGAAAATTTTCCCACTCCCTTATGCATGAAATCAAGCACCAGCTTGTGGTCATGGTCGTCTATCCCCTTCTCTGCAATATTCCTAATTCTTTGACCAATATCTCTCCCAGCCCAATCACCAACATACGTATGTCCTGTACATTTCCAACACTATCTTCACCCTCCTCCCTAACCCCAATGACTCCCAAACCAGCTTCTATATCAGTTATTGACTGGGTCCTGCAATAATTTGCACAAACAAATCTAGCTGCTCTTCTTTGCACACCCTCCAACTCCTGTATTTGATAACCAAAATTTGGGTCCCCAACTACACAACCATATTCAACCAATGGTCTAACTAAAGTTTAGTGACCTAATTCCCTAATGAACTCAAGGATAACATTATTTGGATTTCGGCTGATGAAACTACTGCATTAAAAACTTAACTGTCAATGCATTAGAACAAGAACATTCTTCTTCCTTTTTGGTAGCTAGTAGAGAACTTGAAAAAGCAGATCATTCTATGATCACCAGATTTGTGAATGAGAATATTAAAAAAGTATTTCCTGAATGTTCTGTAGATGAAAGAGTGTTTATAATTACCTCAGATGCTGCTCTTTATAAGATCAAGGCAGCAAAAGCCATCCAAATATTTTACCCCAACTTGACTCATGTGACATGCTTTGATCACAACGTACATAAACTAGCTGAAGAAGTATGATCGACATTGGGAATGTAAATAAACTGATTTCATCAATAAATAAAGTGTTTCCTAAGGCTCCTTCTTGTAATAATGCCCATAAAGAAAAATTACCAAATGTGCCTTTAACTCTGGAGCTATTAGTCCCACTTTTCCTCTGGAGCTAGTAGTCCCACTTTTCCATGGCATGTAGAATTTGAGATGGATCCGGTACAAATTGATAGTGCAGGTATTATGAAGCAATTAAAGCTCCTGAAGTAGGGGAAAGCGCCTGGTCCCGATGGTATACCAGTAAGAGTATTTTCAGAACACGCAGAAGAGATAGAACCATTTCTGTCAGATATATTCAGTAAATCTCTAAAAGAAAGATAAGTACCTTCTGACTGGAAAATAGTGTAGGTGATTCCTGTTTTCGAGAAAGGAGATTGGATAGATCCTAGGAATGTCGATCCCTACATCTGTTTGCAGTAGAATTCTGGAGCATGTCATATGTTCTCAGATTATGAAGTTTCTAGATGAAAATGAGTTACTTGTAGCAAACCAATGCAGATTTCAGAAGAACAGATTGTGTGAAATGCAGCTGGCCCTATTTTTGCACGATGTAATGACAGTTATCGATGCAGGTTCAAAAGCTGATCCAATTTTCTTGCATTTTCAGATAGCTTTTGACTCTGTACCACACAACTGACTTTTAGTGAAGATTCGAGCATAAGGTAAATCTGATCAGATTTGTGAATGGATACACGATTTGCTAATTGGTCAGTCACAGTATGTCGTTATTGATGGGTAGGACTCTTCTAAGCTCAATGTTACTTCGGGCATTCCTCAAGGAAGTGCAATAGGACCACTTCTTTTCCAATTTTTTATAAATGATCTCAATGACAACATTAATTGCAGGATGCAATTGTTTGCTGATGATGCACATGTCTATAGGGAAGTGAGGTGCTCTGACAATTGCTTAGAAATTCAGCATGAACTGGATGTTATTTCTGAATGGTGGCATAAATGGCACTTACGCCTAACAGTAAAAAGTGCAAGGCAATGGAAATAAGTAAAAAAAGACTCCGTTCGTTCACGAGTACAAAGTTAACAATTCAGTTGTTGACATGATGGATTCCCTGAAGTATCTAGGCATAATAGTACAAAGCAACATGAAATGGAACTTGCACATAACTTCTGTTGTAGGCAAAGCTAATTCTAGATTATGATTCATAGGTCGTATTTTGAGAAGTTGTAATGCTGATACAAAGGAAATAGCATACAAAACACTAGTGCGTCCACATTTGGATTACTGTTGTGGAGTTTGGAATCTGTATTGCAAGGGATTGTTTCACATGTTAGGGAAAGTACAGAAGAGAGTCGCTCGATTCGTGACTGCTAGTTACAGTCCTTACGAAAGTGTCACAGAATTGATACATAGATTAGGCTGGGATTGTTTTGCAGACAGACGGTGTCATTTTCATTTGAATTTATTGGAGAATATGCAAAAATCTCTAATTTACAAGTGCAATTAAATTCTTCTTCCACCAACCAATTTAGGTCACAATGATAGGAGGGATAAGATTAGAGAAATAAGATGCCGTACTGATGTTTTTATGTATTCTTTATTTCCTCATTCTGTTCAGGATTTTAATGCATGGAATTAGGATTGGTGCTTAGCACCCTCTGCCACCCACAGTATTTGTGAATTGTAGAGACCGAGCGTGGTGGGTGAATGGTGATCATTCTGGCCTCGCATTCGGGAGGATGCGGATTGAAATCCCCATCCGGACATCCAGATTTTGGTTTTCCATGGTTTCCCCAAATAACTCCAGGTGAATGCTGGGATGCTTCCTTCAAAAAGGCTATGGCCAAATTCCTTCCCATTCCTTGTCCCCAGTCACATCCCGCCTCTAATGACCTTAGCCGTCGATTTCCCCAAATATCTGTCAGTATTAAAAAGCTTGAAATTCAAGGTTTGTCATAGACTGAATCTATTCAGTTAATGAGTAAAATTTGCAAAATGAACTGCCCGAGGCATTCCTATGTAAACCTCAAGTGCAGTCTAAGAATATTTTGAACAACAACTCAGGCTTTGAACCTTTGTGCCAAATTGATAGATTTATAAATGCGACGGGTGAACTTTTCCAGAAACAGTGACTATAAACATAGCACCCAATTTCAATTACTGCCCAGATACATCAGTGAATACTTAAAGGCCATTTTCCAAATATAAAAATATTTTAAGAGATCACAGAATCAAACTTGAATATTTGGAACAATGCCTGATTGTTTACATTTTAAAAATTAAAAAAATGTTAAATAATTTCTAATTATTGAATTTATCAATATGTTGATCAACTAGTTACTAATCGTATTCTGATTTTGAAACAAAAACTAAAAATTACTATTTTTATATAATTTAATTTTGCATATTTTCATGCATACATTTAAACGTTTTTCATGTATATTTGAATGTCATCTTAGTGGCACAAATAATCAGTCACAGCAACAGAATGTTTCATTGAAAATAAGGCTATCAACACACAACTGTCCACCAAAAATAAATACGAGATAACAAAAAAGTCATAACATCAATAATTTCTGGTGTGTTTTTTACATGACTTACCTTTAAGGGGCAAAAAACTAAATGAAGCTGTTTTTTGAAGACTCCACGAGTCTAAAAAATAAAGCTGCTGACAAAATTTTTGAAAGACATAGAAAGGGGCCCCAAAATGCCACCTACATGGCACTATAAATTCAGAATGAAATTGGTGGCCCATGTGGAGATATCATTAGAGACAACATCACTATTGATGTGAAGAATGGTTTTGATTATATTACCGATCATGGTGGGTGAGCGGAAAAAAGAAAAATATTGGTTATATTATCTTGATAGACAAAAGGAACGAAATATTGGAGAAAGGGCAACTTCCATTTTGTGCTAGATTTTTTTGATCAACAGGTTTTGTAGAACTGACAAACATGAATGCAAAGTCTATATTCTCTACAATTGACAATTTTGTAGACAGCATAATTCTTGACCTAGAAAGTGTATTGGAGAAGGATACGATGGGTTTTCCATTATGGGAGGAAAGAATGGTAGTGTTCATAAAATAATGCAGGAAAATATATGAGATTACTTTTTTTCACTGTACTATTCACAAAATAAACTAAGTTGTCAATGACTTGAACTAAATAGCAGTGATAAAAAATACAATTTCAACAATAAAGAAATAATAAAAATCTTCCGATAATCACCACTTTGTCAAAGATACATACCAAACATACCAACGCCCTAAGAAACCCAGTGGTTTGAAAAATTCAAAAGCATCAGCACATTCAAGGAATATTATGTAAAAATATTTATGGCACCCAAAAAATGGTTGACAGTAACAATGTAACCAGGAAAGCTGCTTTGCAAATTTATTGCTCTGCCACAAATTTGGGATTTATCGCTAGTGTTTGTCTCATAGCACAATAGTTGGCACATCTCAGCATACAGTAAATGTTCTGCAGTCATAAAGTATTGACTTGCTTCAGTGTACAAACCATATAAAAATAATAACAGACATTTTGAGAAAACACCATAAAATTGCTGATATTGAAAGCCAAAGTCTCATAGCCGAGGCCAAAACAATCACTGAAAGTCTTGAAACAGATTTCAAGATGCTGAGGTTCATGAATCAGCAGAAAAATTGTGTAAAACCTGCAGCGCAGACTCTTGGCAAATATTGGAAGAGATTGTTGTTAAATAAGTTCATAGATTCATGACTCTAAAATAGTGATTTTTTTGATGAGAGCTTGTAAGACAACTTGCTTTGCCGTGGGGAGGAGGCATAAAGGCTTTGTCTTAACTTTGACTATGTGTAGCCTTGGATGGAACAGCTATGACTTTATAATAATGTAACAAGGTCGCCACTTATCATCATTTTTTACTACCTCAAGTTAAGGAAAGGTATAGACAAAAATAAATGTTCTCAGGTCAGTTGGAATTAAAATCCCTATATTCTTGAAAATGTTGTAAAGCTGGATTGGCATCAAAGTCACAGAAAAAAAGTTTGCAAGTTCGATTAACCGTTCGAGCCAGACCACACCCCAAAATTCAAAGAACAATTGATTATCACTCGTAAGTAGATAAAAGTTCGCCATGCACTTCTACTGTTACACTTGGCTTGAAATCGACTGACACTTAAGTAATCCCGAGGCCCCACATGGCATTATACTGTCTTATTGCAACATTATAGTAAAATTAAATGAGCTATGCTGCATGTTGACGAGCCTACAGTCTCTCAAAGACTAACTGACTGCTACTGGGTGACACGACATCTTGTTGCGTGCACGTTCCCTGGACGACTGAGCTTAAATCTTGACTTGCTCACTGTTTCTGGGCGACTGACTGCCGAGGGAAGGTTCTCTCACGAACCATGGGAAAGTGCTCATCTATCGCTTCATATGGGTAGTTTCTGGAAGGCAAATCAGATATCAAATCGCATGTCTGAGAATTTCGTCATCCAATTCAGCCCTTGACAGTAAAAATAACCCTATCTCTCTGAAATTTTACAAATCGCTGGATCTTATAGTAAACGTCAACTTTAGTTATTATAAAAAATTTGTAACTTTAATAGTTTAACTGAAAATAAATAATTTAGATATGAACTTTCTGAATACTACTCCAGGCAGAAGCCTGAGAATGCTGAAATTGAAAATACTATCTTGAAAACTGTAAAAATCTGCTTTCTAGCTTGAATTACTAACCAACTATAGAAATGAAATGCAATACTATCCAATCTAACTCACTGTTTTGAGAGTAAAATTTTGTCACACAGTTACAAAATTTAATAGATACCTGACATGCTTACTTGCATACTCACTGATTATGTTACACCCAAACATAATGCTTGATTTGATATATAAGGATATTTTGAAGAAAAAAAAATATAGTTTTTATAGTTAACTACAGTTTAAATGATTTCCTTGGTGTTACTGAACTTTGGTGAAATCAATGGAAAAAAAATTGTGTAAAATCTGAACTAAATGAAACAAAACTAACTGCATTGGTTATAGATACAAAATTGTTCTATACAGTCACAAAACAGGTGCTACTCATATTACTTTTACAGCCATGCATGTCATACATTGTCAAAAACAAAAAATGTATTTGGAAAAGAGATTTTGTAAAGGTTTAGCAAGAAACCTTGCAGGGTAGTGCTCAAGACAGGTATCAGTAATTCAGTGTTTAATTATCTTGTTCAGGTAGAAACATTTTTAACAATTCTTTTAATTGAATATCCTTGCTTTTGTTACACCCTGAAGCAAATGATGGGCATGCTTATGTGATTATCAATATTTAGATCATTTATAGTAAATTAGTTTCACTTGCAATTTATGGTTACACTAACAATAATATCTTTCACTAAATATGTACCAATTATGTTAAAACAATGTAGACAATCATATTTATAAAAGAAAATGTTTTCAGTCTTATATATTGTTCTTGTGCAGTCTGGCTTGACTCCTCTCCATGTTGCAAGTTTTATGGGATGCATGAACATAGTAATTTACCTTCTACAACATGATGCAAATCCAGATGTTCCAACAGTACGTGGAGAGACTCCATTGCATTTAGCTGCCCGTGCAAACCAGACTGATATTATTCGTATACTGTTACGTAACGGAGCTCAAGTGGATGCACGTGCAAGGGTGAGTATTATCTTAATCCATACATAGTAATGAATGTATTTCTTAATGTATACATTTCCTATTAATTACTGTTAATATAAAAGACTAAATTTAATGTATTCTTATGTTTTGATTAATAAACAATGAGACAAAAATTTTCAATATGATCAAAAAATTCGAAAAATACATTTGGGAAAAATTAAAACTAAAGAAACTAACTTAGTCCATAACCCGAATGTTGGTTACATACTCCAGTAGGAGGCACACCAAGCAGTTATGCCTGAGGTAGGGTGGCCAGTTCTTTTCTTCTGGTACCAACAATTTAAGTTGGAAACTGAACCATGGTTGAGAAAATTAGGAAGTAGTAAAATAAATGTACAAAATGCTATTATGTCAAAGCAAATTGATTTAATAATTTATCTAAGATCACTATCAAGCTTTGCTGAGAACCATTGTAACAAATTTAATGATTGATGCTTTATACTGGGAACACTCTCAGAAAACTAATCTGTTTCCCTGGCAGTCCCATTTACAATCTGAAGTGTTCTTTAGACTATTACAAGATGTTGCATGTATGAATTGGCAAAATAAATCTTTTAATATTTTGTGTGAATGGATGCTAACACCAGTTTCTGCCTGGAACTCAGTGCAGAAGATGTAACATTTAACAACTTGAAATAGATAGCACGTAATACATTCTTTTTTAACCAAAGAGGCGAAAGGTATTGTCCACTACCAAATTTCTTCTCTTCAAAGTTCATGATGAAGAGGAACCTCAGTAAGCACCTATAATAACCAAAAATGTTCTCTGGATAATTTCAGGTCAAATTTGGGTCCCTGCTTGTAGAGATTTTATTAGGTTTGCAGATTTTGTTTGGATACAAAGTCCTAATGATGCTATTCTTTCTATTATCTCATATTGAATTGAGAGACTTCCACATTTTACTGTTCAGGCTGGAAATGTTTTATGAAAAATTAAACTCTTCTGCAGATGTCACATCTAGGACTGAAATTGATATAACATTCAGTGGTCTATATTATCTGATAACAGTTGGAATCTATTGAGGATCTGTCTTGTACTATGAACTTAAAGTAAACTTACTGGAATAAATGTTGATGTTATATCAAATGTCATTGTATTTTAATGTTGTTGAGACACATCAAAGAATGCTTCAAAAATAATTACAGGCAAGGTCTTGATTGCCTTTGTGAACTTTAGAACTTCAGCATGTTCTTTATCAAATATGTTGTTAACAGAAATGTAGAACAATAATATGCCCATTTATGAGAAGCTGAGGTTCAGTATTCCATATCCCTTAAGAAGGAAATTAATACTTAAATGAACCCTATAACAGGGGTAAACATAATCTCTCTGGTCTCTAATTTTAATATTGCACATTTGAAGAAAACTAAGTGTGGCAGCAAGATTAGACTGGACACTGCAGAGTTAGCTAAAATAATATGTTGACGAAAAGAGTTAAACATTGTAGTCATACAAAGTATCAATCAAAGATGAGGACTTCAAAGCCTGTGATGGAAACTTAGAGGGTTGTCACAGTTTGAAACATCTTTTATTGAGGGTATTTCCATGTTTTAGTGTTGTAACAACATATCAGCAGTTGGAAAACAATTTTTTAAATGAGAGACTCATTAAGTAATGCCTATATCAGTGCAGTCATAATAACAATGCACAATCATAGTATGTATGGAGTATTGTTGTCTGTACTAGATTATTTCATGCCATTGAACTGTTTGATTTTAATGTAATCAATAAAAATTATAGTGTTCATATTTTCTACATATAACATCTGGGCAGTTAGCATAGTTGGTGTGAAAAAAGATACCAAACAATTCATATTTCACTTGCCACCTGCAGCAGTACTGGTTGGTGAGAAATTTGTAAGAATGTTTATAAATCTTCCTGGAAAACGTACATTGGTACAGAATGAAGGAACATCATTAAAAGTAGGCCCCTTGAAATAAATTATCCAGTTTCTGTACCAATTCTTGGAATGTATATTGCTTAGATACTGATTGTTTGATAACTGATAGTAGGCAGCTGGAATGGGTGATTATGTGTAAGTAGTGGACAGGACTGTTCTGTATAATAGCTTGCTCAAATCTTTGACAAACCTCATGGTTAAGTAAATATTTCTAAATTGTATCAAAAGTCTGCAGTGCACTGCAAAGTAATTTCTCCCAGGATTGTAATAAAATTATCAAATTTTTCATTGAGGTCAATCCATACATCACAATCGAGTTGAACTTTCATTGATATGCTGCTATAGAGGAACTAGCACTTAATACCAAGAGTTCAATAGATATGGTGTTGACATTACTACATGATAACAGTTAGGTATGTTGAGAGAAATACCAGACAGTGGCAAAGGAACAGACTCCTTGTAAAATATTTCATGCAGTGAAAAAATGTGAAATTTCTTAAGTGATTTAGATTGTATAAACTAGGCAAAAATACTGTATTTAGCAGATGACCAGTCTCAGTATTAACATTCAGGTATATTAAATTTGAAATTAAAATGATTGATATTGACATGTAGATGTAAAATTTTGGAAATGCATCCACTGAAATTATCTCATTATATGCAGCCCATAAAAACTAACAATTACAGACTTGACTGAAAGCTTAAAGAAATAAATAAACATACAAGTTTTAAACTAAAGTTATCTAAGGGTTAGATACACTCCTGGAAATTGAAATTCATTGTCCCAGGAATGGGAAACTTTATATACACATTCCTGGGGTCAGATACAACACATGATCACACAGACAGAACCATAGGCACATAGACACAGGAAACAGAGCATGCACAATGTCGGCACTAGTACCGTGTATATCCTCCTTTCGCAGCAATGCAGGCTGCAATTCTCCCATGGAGACGCTCGTAGAGGTGCTGGATGTAGTCCTGTGGAACGGCATGCCAAGCCATTTCCACCTGGCGCCTCAGCTGGACCAGCGTTCGTGCTGGACGTGCAGACCGCGTGAGACGACGTTTCATCCAGTCCCAAACATGCTCAATGGGGGACAGATCCGGAGATCTTGCTGGCCAGGGAAGTTGACTTACACCTTCTAGAGCACGTTGGGTGGCACGGGATACATGTGGACGTGCATTGTCCTGTTGGAACAGCATGTTCCCTTGCCGGTCTAGGAATGGTAGAACGATGAGTTCGATGACGGTTTGAATGTACCGTGCACTGTTCAGTGTCCCCTCGACGATCACCAGAGGTGTACGGTCAGTGTAGGAGATCGCTCCCCACACCATGATGCCGGGTGTTGGCCCTGTGTGCCTCGGTCGTATGCAGTCCTGATTGTGGCGCTCACCTGCACGGCGCCAAACACGCATACGACCATCATTGGCACCAAGGCAGAAGCGACTCTCATCACTGAAGACGACACGTCTCCATTCGTCCCTCCATACACGCCTGTCGCGACACCACTGGAGGCGGGCTGCACGATGTTGGGGCGTGAGCGGAAGACGACCTAACGGTGTCCCTAATTTGCCAGGAAGTGGCGGTGCGGTCCCCTACGGCACTGCGTAGGATGCGACGGTCTTAGCGTGCGTCCGTGCGTCGCTGCTGTCCGGACCCAGGTTGACGGGCACGTGCACCTTCCGCCGACCACTGGCGACTACATCGATGTACTGTGGAGACCTCGCGCCCCACATGTTGAGCAATTCGGCGGTACGTCCACCCGGCCTCCCGCATGCCCACTATACGCCCTCGCTCAAAGTCCGTCAACTGCATATACAGTTCACGTACACGCTGTCGCGGCATGCTACCAGTGTTAAAGACTGAGATGGAGCTCCGTATGCCACGGCAAACTGGCTGACATTGACTGCAGCGGTGCCCAACCACTGCGCAGCTAGCGCCCTTCGACGGCCAACTCTGCTGTTCCTGGTGTGTCCGCTGTGCCGTGCGTTTGATCATTGCTTGTACAGCCCTCTCGTAGTGTCTGGAGCAAGTATGGTGGGTCTTACACACCGGTGTCAATGTGTTCTTATTTCAATTTCCAGGAGTGTATATTTTCACAGGCTGCAGGGAGTGATCAGAGCTATCAGTAATTTTGCTACAGAGGTTATGTGTTTATGATGATTATATGTCATGTTTTAAGATTATATTGCTGGTATTACTTGTTAATTCACCATCTGATGAGTCTAGGATAAGAGTTGCCTAGGAAAATATGAAAATCATGTTGGTGACAGTTAAGCCTTTTTCAATAGGTTAATGACCAGTGATATTGTATTTTATACCAAAAGTCATCTTCAAAGATTGTACATGTTAATCTGCAGGCAAGATAGTGCTTATTTAAGGGTTACTTTATCTGAGGTATTAGATAATTGGATAGACAACTATTTTTAATTCCTTGATTTCCATCATTTATGCAGTAGTAACTAAAATCATTTTATTGCATTCTGATCAGAGATCATGGATAACATGTGTGTATGTGATCTTCCTCTAAACTTTTTAAGCAGAAAGAAACAACACTAACTGTTTGATTTCACATAGAACCCAGTTTATTTTTTTTCTATTTATCAATATTGTTTCATGAATCCCTGCTGAGGAAGGACCTCTGGGATGTGAAACATGTCATGGTTAATACACATACATATGAGTCATAATCATAGTGAAAACAATTATATGTTACAATGACAAATAAAGAGAACAAAAATAAACATTAATTTTTACAACTGAGTTTGCAAAAGGACATTTTGAATACAATCAATTACTTTTTTCAAATTCTTGAATGGAGTAGGAGTTGCCAATAAGATAATCTTTCTGTTTTCCTTTAAATATATCTTTATTATCAGCAAACTGTTTTATACTCTTGGGAAGTTTATTAAACAGATCTATCCCAGAATAATTAACTTCTCTTTCTACAAATGACAGGGATGTTTGTGTTTTGTGCAAGTTATTTCTGTTTCTTGTATTGAAATTGTGTACCTGTGAATTAGACGTAAACAGGTTACATGTTCTATGACAAATCACATGAGAGAATATATATACTGAGAATTCATTGTAAGAATATTGAGTTTTAAAAAAAAAAAAAAAATTGTCTGCAAGAATCTCTTTTCTGTGCTATGAAAACTTTTTTACTTTGTGAAGTTTTTCCCCAAAAAATTATGCCATATAACATCACTGAATGAAAATATGAGGAGTACACCTGTTTCGTAAATTCTAGATTTGCTGTTAGAGTGTTCGTATTGCGAAGGTGGCACTACTTAACTCCTTCAGTGGTGAAGTGATATATTCGTGCCAACAGAGTTTCTCATCTATTTTAATACCAAGGAATTTTATACTCTTTCTTTCTAAGATTGTGTTATTATTATAGCTTACTTGTAAATCCGACTGTATATATTTTTTTGTTTTAAACCCTATATAATGTGTTTTTTTTTTTTTCTTCAAAATTTAATTTTAACGAATTTGCCTTAAACCAATTTGCTAAGTACTTCATTTACATTAAATTCTAGATTTCTGTTTTGTGTTTTCTCATAGTCAGGTTAGTGTCCCAGCAAGGTTATTGATGTATAATAAAAAGAGGGGGGGTCCTAGGACAGAGACTTGTGGAATTCCATGTTTTAATTTCTCCCAGTCTTATGAAGCATCTTTCCTTAGTTTAGAATAAAAAATTGAATCTTTTTGAATTCAACTTTCCATGTATGAATTAAACTATTTACTTGCGGTTCCATAAATACCACAGTATTACATTTTTTTTTCAAAAGTAATTCATGTTTTATACATTTAAATGCTTTTTCCAGATCACAAAATATTCCTACAGGGATCATTTTATTATTCAGTTCCTCAAATGTGTTATTTAATAATGAATTTATAGCCATTTCTATGGATGATCCTTTTTGGACCGAAATTGTGAATTAGTGAGGATATTATATTGTGTAATATATTTTGTTACTTTATGATACATGACTTTTTCAAAAATCTTTGAGAATCATGAAAGTAATGAAATGAGACGATAATTATCTACCCGTGTTGCTTCTCCTTTTTTAAACAACGGTTTTAGAACTGCATATTTTAGCCTGTTTGTAAACACACCTTACATTAAGGATTCATTACAATTATGGGAAAGTACATGATTGATACAATCTGAACATCTTTTCAGTAATTTACTTGAAATATTGTCATAACTGGAAGAATTTTTAGGTTTTAATTGTTTCATGAGTTCATTTATTGCTGAGACTATTACTGGTGGCAACTGCATCTTTACAAATCTATTTGGCAAAGCAGTCTGAAGAAGCCTTAGGTCATAACATGGGGACTTTTTCTATGTCTAATTTCTCTAAAACCAAAGTAAAAGGTTTGTTAAATATTTCACAAACTTCCCCTAATTCACTATGCACAGATCCATTTTGTTCTATTTTTATGTCTTTAGAGTGATTTGCAGCTTTTCCTTTTTCAGTTTTTATTATATTCCATATTGTTTTGATCTCATTGCCTGAATTCTCTATTTTCTCAGATATATACCTGTTCCTGGCCTTTCTTATTACATTTCCTGGTATTTTAGAATAAAGTTTATAATGAGCTTTCAGTGTATAGTTATCTGATTCTCTTACTTTTAAGTAAAGGTCCCTTTTTGTTTTACAAGAAACACTAATATCCTTTGTTATCCATCCGTTACCCAATTCACTGTTTGGATTGTTGACAACTTTTCTTTTTTTGAAACTTCCTTCAAAATGTGTTAAAAATATATTAAGAAAGGAATCAAATTTTGCATTAACACCCTGTGCAGTGTACACTTCTGACCAGGGTTCATTATTTATGGAATCTATGATATGTTTCATATTGTCTTCATTAATATTTCTTCTATATACCCATCTTTTCTTTATCTGTTTGACAGTGTTTCTGGACTTGATGCATAACAGCTGGTCATCACGATCTGAGTTACCATTTATTATTGAAGTATATTGTAATTACTGTACTGAGAAATATCCATATAAAAATTATCATTTGCAGTCCTGCTATTATTTTGTATTCTTGTAGCGAAATTTACAAGTGCTGTTAAGTTAAAAGACAACATTAAGGCTTCCATATCTAGCCTCTCATTGCTGTGATTGAGAATGTCAATATTAAAATCTCCACATAAAACTATTTGTTTATTATATGTGAAATGTAGTAGCAAAGACTCTACCTGAGATAAAAACAGTGTAAAATTTCCTGAAGGGGCCCTGTAAATCAGTATTACTATGAGCTCTTCCTTACTCTTGCTATAAAAGTAAATAAACAGTATTAGCATTTTGTTTATTGAGGCTATCGGCAGGACCAAGTTATTATTCAAGTTACTGATGCTCAAATTTCTTACACTCTTCTTTTGATGTGTTCTGAATTTAATTATCTTCAAGGCTTATTTTCATAAAGTTAATGCTTTAGTTCTACTCCATCATAACTAGAGTTAGTATGCTTACTTTTAAGGATACTTCCGCAAGGTCTTTTTTTTTTTTTTTTTTTTTTTTTTTTTTTTTTGCTGTCATCATTCTTTCTTGATTGATGCAATACTCCACCCCTTCCTACCTTGTGCTAACTTTTTCATGTCTACATACCCCTTACAACCCACATCCTCAATTATCTGCTTCATATATTCTAATCTCTGTCTTCCTCCACAGTTCTTACCTTCGACTGTTCCCTCCAATAACAAATTAACAAATCCAGCATGTCTCAAAATATGAAATAGCAGCCTGTCTCTTCTTTCTGTAAGCTTCTACAAACTAAACCATCATTTCCAAACTCGTCCATTTCATACTTTGTCTGTCCACTTAATTTTTAGCATCTGTAAGCTTCTTCCACAAACTTCTTTCCTCACCTATCATTTCCTAATCTCGTTCATTTTATACTTCGCCTGTCCACTTAATTTTCAGCATTCTTCTGTAGCGCCACATTTCAAATGCTTCAATTTTATTTCTCTCTGGTATTCCTAAAGTCCATGTTTCACTACCATAAAGTGCTGTGCTCCACACATAGAGCTTTAAAAAGTTCTTTCTAATTCCTAGATCAATGTTTGAAACTAAAAGATTTCTCTTTTTCGTGAAGGCTCTTTTTTTTTTAGTGCTATTCTGCTTTTAACATCATTCTTGCTTCGACCATCGGTTGTAATTTTGCTTCCCAAGTAGCAGAATTCACTTACTTCTCCTACTGCATCCAATCCTATTTTTATATTTAATCTACAAGTATTGGTATTATTTCTGCTACATTACATCACTTTAGTGTTGCTTTGATTTATATTCAGTCCAAAATCTTCCTTCAGTATTTTGTTCAGGCCATTCTGTAACTTCTCAATATCCTCATCCGTTTCTGCTAACAAGACAATGTCATCAGCAAATTGTAGCATACTGATTGTTTTCTCCCTAAACACTTATGCCACATAGAAATTTTTCTTTTACTTTCTTTATTGCTTCTTCTACATACAAGTTGAATATTAACGTGGATTGACTACAACCTTGTCTCACTCCTTTTTTAACTGATGCTTGTCTCTCGTGATTCTGTATTTTTATTACAGCCACTTGATTCTTATATAGTTTATAAAGTATTCTTCTGTCTCAATACTTTAGACCTGAATTCTTTAAAATTTTGAATGTCTTGTCCCACCTAACATTATCAAAACTTTTTCTAAATCAACAAATGCCATAAAAGTATCTTTGTTTTTCTTGATCTGGCCTTCAAGTATTAATCTTAAAGCCAGAATTGCTTTTTTCATACCACAATTTTTCCTAAACTCAAACTGATCTTCTACTGCCATCTTTTCTACTACCCTTTCCATCCTTCTGTTTATTATTCTGGTCATTAATTTTGAAGCATGTGATGTTAGACTAATGTTACGATAATTCTCACATTTGTCGGCTTGTCCTTTCTTCGTAAGTGTGAAGATGATATTTTTATTAAAATCAGTTGGAATTTCTCCTGTATCATAACTTTTTGATATCAGCTTGAATAATCTTTCGATTCCTCCTTTTCCTATTGATTTAAGTAGTTCTGCAGGGTTCTCATCAATTCTACTGCCTTATTTGCTTTCAAGTCATTCAGAGTTCTATTGAACTCTGTCCTCAAAACAGGAACTCCTGAATCATCAATGTCAGCATCACCATCCTTTTTATTATACTATTGTTCAAGTCGTCCCAATCATTAAGTTTCTCAATGTATTTCTTCCATTGGTTAGCTCTATCATCACAGCTTAAAAGGGGTTCCCATCTGCAGCTTTAATGTTTACACCTCTTTTCTTCATTTCTCCAAAATTCTGTTTGATCATCCTGTATGCAACATCTACTATACCTATGACCATTTGCTTTTCTACTTTTTCACACTTTTCTTACAGCCATTTTTCTTTTGCTGTTGCTTTTTTGCATTTCCTGTTTATCTGATTTCTAAATTACCTGCATTGCCCTCTTGCTGCTTCATCCTAAGCATTTTTGTGCCTTCTCATCTGACCCATCAGCTCCAAAGTTTCCTCTGTGATCCAAGGTTTTCGGGCGGCTTGTTGCCTGAAGCCTAATGTTTCTTTACCAGCTTTTACTAATTTGGTCTTTAATCCATTCCATTTGTCCTCGGTTGAGCTCCTTTCAGAATTACTTCTTAGACCTAAGTCTACAATTTCTGCAAAGTTTTCTCTCATGCTAGATTGTTTCCGTTTTTTCACTTCCAGTCTGTTCTCTGTACATTGCTTCCTTAATCGCTTGAATTTTAGCCTGCACTTCATTAGTATCAAATTATGGGCGGATTCTATGTCTGCTCCTGGGTATGCTTTACAGTCTAGAACTTGATTCCTAAATCACTGTTTGACCATGATATAATCTAGCTGATATCTGCCTGTATCCCCTGAATGTTTCCAGGTTTATATCCTTCTAGCATGGTTCTTAAACAATGTGTTTGCCACAAATAGCTTATATCTTTCACAACCTTTTATCAACCTGCTTCCTCGCTCAATTCTTTCTCCTAGACCAAAAGATCCTACAGTATTCCCCTCTTTTCCTTCTCTCACAATTGCTTTTCAATCACTCATGATTATTTGATTTTCATCCCCTTTAACATATTGGATTAGTTATTCAATTTCAGCATATATTTTCTCTATTTCTTCGTCATCCTCCTGTGACGTTGGCATATACACTTGTACTAATGTGGTTGGTGCGGGCTTAGTTTCTAACCTCATGAAAATAATCCTGTCACTAAACTGTTCTTAATAACTCACATGTTTCCCTACTCTCTTATTCATTACAAATCTTACACCAGTGACTCCATTGACATTATCCTGTATTCCCCAGACCAGAAATCCCGTGTGTCCTTCCATTTAATCTCACTAATCTCAACTACATCTAACTTAAGTCATTCTATCTTCCTTTTTAAGTTTTCTAACCTATCTGCCCTATTCAGACTTTTAACATTCCATGCTCTGACTTGTAGAATGTTTCTATCCATTCTGATGACTCCTCCCTGAGTAGTCCCCACCTGGAGATCCTATAGGGGGACTATTTTATCTCCTGAATATTTTACCCAGGAAGAAGCCATCATGAAATATGTAATTTGAGAGGATTACATCTCCTCAGGATACACTTTGGTTCTTTAATGCAGTGGTCTCAAGTTGCCTTCTGCATCCCCATGCTGTTGATCATTTCTGATTCATCTGCCTTTAGGGGCCATTTCTAACCACAAGGGCAAGAGGGTGCCCTGGACCGCTCCCCGCTCTTCCACCCTACTTTCGGAGGGTATAGGCAAGCAGTGGGTGACTCCTCCACCGTGAATCTTTCAGTCGCCAGAGCCTTGTCCTTGCAAAGAGGGTGCACCATGTGAAGGAGAGGTTAACATCTGGTTGGAAAAGTCTAATATAGTCTCTCCCAGATCCTTACACCCTTGTTGTTATGTAGGGCAAAACTAAGGATTTCTTGCAGACAACTCTTTAAAAACTAAATATTCTTACAATGACATCTCAGTATGTATATTCTCTTATATTCTTTGTCATGCAAAAATTAAAATTGTTTATATCAAATTCATAGGTACACCGCTTCAATATGTCAAACAGAAATAACTTCTTCGAAACTCAAATGTCATTTTAATTAGTAGAAAGAGGTGTTAATTTTTTTTAGACAGATCTCTTTTGTAAACTGCTTAAAAAAGTGTAGAACAGTTTACATATAATAAAGGTGTATTTAAAGAAATACTCTACCTACTCCATCCAAGAATTTATAATAAATAATAATTGTATCTAATATGCCGTTTGCAAAATTCAATTACAAATTGAAAATTTATTTTTTTATTGCAATATATAATGCTTTTTCATTATGTATATTAATCATAACATGTTCCACATCACAGAGGTCCTTCCTCAGCAGGGATCTATAGTTCAAGAGTAATAAATAAATAAATAGAACTAATTTGTTTCAGCAATTGTCATATAACTGTATTTGCTAATGAAGTGTGAACTGTTTATTAAAGATGTTGTTATGACCAACAGCCTTATGTTAAAAGATATTAAATTCCTTGAAAATCAAGTGATGTCATTGATTTAACTATTATTTGGACTAAAAGGAGGATACCCATAATTATTTTAACTTTAAGACCATATACTTTGTCTCTGTATCTGTGAGACTCTTGCATACATGATTTCTTTATTTTTTTATTAATGGTCTATTATTTCTTCAAGTTAGTGTACCTTCTAGTGGGTAATCATGTCTACAGGGAAGCATGGTCCAAAGGCGAGGGGTTTCACAAATTCTGACTCGGAGGGTATGGCAGATATGGCAGTTATGTCAACAAGATACATTTAACTTCATGAAACTATATACACTGATTTTTGGTTCCTACTTCCACATATTCAGGCATGATTCCTCCCAAATATGCTCGAGACCTATACAGGTATATCTCCACTGACTGTCTCAAGATGGCTGATGGCACTAATCTTCTGCATAGCTCACACTACTCTCCTGCCTTAGCTTAACCCCAAATTCCTTCTGGGAGTCACCACTTAAAATAACTTTCTTTAACTTATTATTAACTCAAACCATGTTCTGTGAATTGCAAAATTACTTCTAAATTTTAAGTGAAATTTATTAATACAAAATTTTGTCCCTGTTACTATATATTATTTCAGATAATTTAACCAGCTTAATATGGTCTGACTGCCACAATTAAGAGATAATAGTACCAATAAATATGAATAACTGCTAGTTGGTCTTATACATCAATTGTTATGAAAACATACTACTTCTATAAAAATTAAATTTTGTACTAAATATCTAAATCATCACTCTTTATTCTGGAATTATCATTCCATCTTTAATGCACATTATTTTTATCCACTTCTCTCTCATATCCTTAATATTTGAATTTTAGTATTGACTTTGCATTTACAGGGATTCTGCATGGTTTAGCAGCCACTGCTTCCTCAGACATCAATTAGGTTCTTACGAATGGTGTGCACTCTAATCCATTTTTTGTCATCCATTGATAGCTTATGTACTTCCATGTATTCCCTGAATCAGGAGTCTGTAGCTTTTTTTTTTTTCATTTGATCACTTCAATATGTGGAAAAAGGAGAACAACAAAAGTTTTAGAAATGTAATTTTTTGCATGTTTTACATGCTGATATATGAATTCCCAAATGTTCTCAGTAAAATAGTTTCTCTGATGTTATTTTTGATACAATTGAGGCCACATATCATATGTAGTAATGTCATACAGAAATTTCTCTTGAATGTTTTTTTTTTTTTTTTTAATATTCTTTTTATGTATCCCAGGGTTATGAAATTTTCAGTACTTCATTCCAATTTGTTACCTATCCACACACTATAAACAATTTTGGTTCCACTGGATCAATAGCATATTAAATATTTGTCCTCAGTTCTTTTAAATATTCCATTGTATGGGATTTATTTTTACCTTTTTAACTAAGTTGTTTTGTGCACAATAAACTTTGTCTTAACATTGCAAACATTCTTTGCCTAAGTTTTTGTGTCATGATTGTTAGCATTAGGTATCGTCCTAGATTGAAAGAGTAATTTGAACAATTTTAAAATGGAATTACCATGTAACTGAAATAAATAGTTGTCACCAAACAATTATAAAACATTTAATTGTTTATCTTAGTAAGGTGTCCCTAATATCGTATTCAATATATGGCACAAAGCTACACAAACTGTCAAACCATTATCTAGAAAGAAGAAAAAATTAGAAGAAATTATCTGTTTTTCTGAGGCAGGTTACCACTATATTTTGTTTATCTATATATGATTTTTTCATTTCACATCATTAACAATTGTAATTTTATGTTCATTACAGGAACAACAAACACCACTGCATATTGCATCTCGCCTTGGGAATGTTGACATTGTAATGTTGCTGCTGCAGCATGGAGCTGCTGTTGATTCAACCACAAAGGACATGTACACAGCATTGCACATAGCAGGAAAGGAAGGACAGGAAGAGGTAAAGTACCTGGTGGGCCGGCGCATCATGGACCATATTGATACTCTGTATCTCATCGAGCGCTTTTGGCACAAGAGACAGGAATACTTCATATAACTAGTTCATTTACTTTCTCTTCCTAAGTTCCAGAACTATGTGCGATAAATAGTTGTGAAAGGTAGATCATTCACATTAAATTTAAGAAGATTAATTGTGGTAAATCACTGATCCTTCATAAATATGCAACAGGGTGCTTCCTTAATTTTTTCTTTCTGGTGTAATTTTTACAGCTACTGAAAATCTTTGTCAACTTTCTGAATGTTCAGTTTGCCATTACACTCTTCATGAATGCATCTGGAAGAAAATGTATGTGCCAGTTAGTTTGATATTAATCTTGTTTTAAAAACTTTTAGCGAGTTTTACTGTTTGAATAACCTAAGGAGTTGGTGCAAAACTACTAAACATGTTATTTCAACATTTATATTCCAGCGACAATTTTTTCAATTCTGTTATTGATATAAATATTCCCTACAATGGAAGGAAAAAAGGCAAAGCATTTGCAGTTCATTCATTCTAAATGACAAATTCTGTTTAAACCTAAGAGTGTATATTTGTATTATAGCTACACAGAAAAAATTGTCAAGTGATATAAAAAATATTATTACAAAACAAATAAAATATTTGTCTCTCTCTCTCTTATCAGAATTATTTTATAATCTTGCTTGCCTCTCTCATAAATGTTTCATTACAAGCATATAACATTTTAAAATCAAATTCCAACACACACACATACCATTTTAACTTCATCTCTTGTCTCTATTGACTTCGGTATCTGCCTTCTAATACTTGGCTTATTTATATATATATATTTTTTAAGAAATGTATATCCTTCCATATTTGTATCCCTATGTTGGGTAAAATAAAAGTTTTCCTTTATAAAACACTATTTTTTTCTTCAATATGGCTACCTAAAATAGCATGGGAAACATCTCCTGTGAGCTAAGTAGTAATTATTCAAATTAGGGGTTTCTAGCAAAATTTGCTTTGAATTTGAAGGAAAACCAGGAATACTCACTGTTTTGGAGTCCATATTAAACTACTGATTTAGTCAAAAAATATCCATCACTATCAGAATAGTATAATACATAGATAGGTGCATAGGCGTTAGTTAAAGGCTCACAGTTTTCTTATGGCTGATGTTACAACTTAGTGACAGAAATAACTATGATATTGAGGCGGGATGGCAAGCTAAGTTATTGATATGTTATTTACAGGACAGAGATGTGAAGTGAAAGTTAAAAAAAAAAAAACAGACTTATCTTATATGCTGTTTATACCTAAAATCAATGTTGGATTAGATTATTTTCTATTAGTTTTTTTCTACTATCATACAATTTTGTTTGTGTTATTGAAATTTTCTGTATTTTTCAGGCATGGTATTATTTCCATTATGAATGAAAGAATACAATAAATCCTCATTTATTACAAATATGTTAATATGTTAATTTTAACTGGTGACTATATCCACAAATCTTCAAGAACAAAAACATTACATATTTAACTGTGCTTCCTAACTGTTCTGCATTGTTCATAACAACTGAATGATGGATTACTTCTTCCTTCACAAATGGCCCTCTCAAACATTTATAGTTTCATTACCAAGCTTGGTGGGTGAATGGTTAACATTCTGGCCTCGCATTCGGGGGAAGCCGGTTCGAATCCCCATCCACACATCCAGATTTGGGTTTTCCATGGTTTCCCCAAATAACTCCATGTGAATTCTAGGGTGCTTCCTTCAAAAGGCCCTCCCAAATTCATTCTCAATCCTTGTCTCCAGTCCCACTGCCACTTCTAATGACCTTGACATCGACGCGGCGTAAAGCCTTAGGTAAAAAAAAAGAAAAAAAGCTTCACCGATTAAAAAACTTACAGAAATTTTGTGTCCAGAATTTGTTGCCTCCTACCTGAAGAGCAACACTTAAATGTTAATTAAGAATATGTTGTTGCCTACAAATAACCGAGCTTAGTTTCATTTACTTCTTTATTGACAGGTTTTTGTGTGTATGAGAGTAATGTGTAGTATTTACAGTAGAATTTACATTCGTTTTTCACTTGCGTTTAGTTCATTTTACCCAGATAAATGACTATTCCTTATATTGCAGCTAGTTTATACAATGAAATTGCGGACTTTTTGGTTTTAGTGAGATCTTTGTTGAATTATCTGTTTTCTTCAAGAGCAAATTTTTTGAACAAAGATTAAGAGAGATAAGATGAAGAGGGATTATTTTGCAATTATCAGTTATAGGGCAAGTGACTTGAAAAGTGATGGTTGTGAATTAGATTCAGTTCTGGCTCTGTCAGATCATTTGCTGAATGTGTGAATTATGCTATAATCACCCCATGGGTCTGGTTCCTTGTTACACTGTAGATTCTGAAGGAAATGAATTTGCCATTCTTCCTCTGTCACAAGGGCTTAGTAGCATCACATTAGTATAAAGACAAAGATGGAATATAAATTGGAAGTTGGAAAGAAATTTTCTTTGCCCCAGCTGGAATCAACATACTCTTATATTTGTCAAAGTTTTTATTTTAATAGGTGATGGTTTCTTTCTCTTTCCTTTTAAAAAGCTGACTGATAAGGATTTTTTTTTGCTTTAATGATTCAACCTGACATCATCCTGCCCTGAGTGTTTTCTTTTTTTATAGACTTCTATGCACAAGACCAGTACATTTTTGTTTACATTGACTATTGGGAAAAAAAAAATTAATATCACCGATTTTTATTGAACATGTGGGGTTACAATTACACAGGCTGCATCCTACAAGAAACTAAACAGTTAGCTGTTTTAATTCACAAGCAGAAGTAAGAAATGTCATATGGTATTAACACTAGTGATCAAAACCAAATATATTCAGGACATTCACTGCAGTGTTTGATGGCCATGGCTTTTACATTATTAACAAGGAAGAAACAAGGAACCTTCACTTACCACAAGTGATGGTAGTATGGCACAGAAACAGAAAAAAACCCAATAATACAGAAATTCTCAGGATTATCAATAGTAGAACATACAGTAACTCACATCTTGTGCAATTCGTTCTGCTTCTGATAAAGGGTTTAAGCTTGGAAATTTGTGTTCTGTGATCATATTTTCTGTTTTTGTGCCCTATTGTTGTTACTTGTGATAACTGGTAATTTTTACTCTCTGTTTGCTAATCAAAACCTTTTGTTCACTCTAAAACCCATTAAAGTTACATCATTTGATCTCTGCTATGATCCTCCATCAGGTATTAGGTCTAATCAGAATATAGGTGAATCCATTTTCTGAAAGACATCTCTGTAAATAAGAACATCTGTAAATTTAACTAGTTTTCTGTGATACTGAGATATTACATTTACACATCTTCCTCAAAAATTTTACAACTGGGATAACATATTGGTTTTGTTAATTATAATTCTTTACATTTTCCAGAAATTTATTGTCTCCTTATATGATTCAATTTTGTCATTTTTTGAAATTTATATGTAATTTCTGCTGCATTTTTGTTAGGTTTGCATATCATTGATACATTAATTTTTTACCATCAATTAATTTTCAGATTAATCATTGCTGTAATAATGAAAAGGTAGATTGACTTCTACCTTTTGCCACATTTTTTAAATGCAATGTTAGTCATCATTTGTAGAAATTTTGGGTGAAAATAGTGACATAAAACACCATAAAGCTCTGAAATTTTTATCAGCTAGTATTTTTTTTAATTTATCTGTATTTTCTCCTAACATTTTTAAAAAAAATTTTGTTCACTAGTTTACCTGTTCAGCAAAACTGATTCCATTTGGATTCTCTTAATTGCATTGTGCCTCTTAAGGAAGTAAATTGAGTTTATATACACTCTTAGAAGTCTATTGATGGAAAACTGTCTGCAAGGTCTTGTATAACTAAATTACCAATTGGAGGTGTTTCCTCTGTTACTTATTTTCGATTAATATTCTGCAATGTAGATAAGAAAATGTTATGTGATGAATCTCCAGATGATAAATACTATAAAATCTCTGGTTATTAAATAGTGGCAGTAGATTTCTAAACAAAACTTGATAAGCAACATTGTCTGAAATTTAATTTCTTGTGATGATCTAAACTTATGACATCTATAGATAATCTCTATAGTAAAGAGGGAGAAAAAGGATGTGTAAATACTATATACTGTATACTGCATGTTAAGTATTTTTTCATTTAATGTTTATGCAAATAAATGAAAACAAGTAATAACAAACTTAGTAATATTTATAGTATCAGTGATTGTAGTTTTTACTTTAAGTGCATTATCAGTAGTAATAACAGTAATAATCACTGAAATGATTTCTTGTACAAGCTTACCTGCCTGTTATGTCTATGCAACATTCTGACTGTATATATATAATAGTTTTAGTATTATTTTTGGTTGTTGCTGTGGAAATAACTAAAACATGTTTTCTGTTTGTCAGTCATTTCTTTTAGTGTCACAAAATTTCTCCACTCTTTAGTTTACTGCACATGTTTTTAGTTCACAATGAAATATCACTAAATGGAAACTTCATCTGAAAAACATCCAAGTTCTATAAAAATGATTTTTTAATTCAAATTGTTGCTTTTATCTCTCTCATGCACAAAATTCAAGGCTAATTTTCAAAAATATTTTGGCAATAAACACTATAAACTTCTCAAACTATTATAATAATTTGTGTTAAGTTCATTTTGTAAATATCATTTGTCTTCTGATGGACAATATGTAATATCAAAATTGAATTAGACAATTCGAAGCTCCTTGAAAATTTATGTAAGCATTCATAACTGTTGTATGCACGTTTTAGAATAGGTATTTTTGGTACCTGTCATTTTTACTGTAATAACCCATTTTCTTATTTGCCTTCTTCATTTCTGCATCTATGAGAATAAAATGTTTATGATAATTTTATGAACAAGGCCTTCAAAACTTCTTTTTTGTTTAGCAAATTCCTATTTTCTTGTTTTGTAAATCATATCTCTTTGGTTTGCTGTCAGTGCATGCTTCTTATTTCATGGTGTGTAGTCTCAATGATTTGTTAGTATTTCTCACTGTTTGATACTTTATTTATCTCAAATTTTTCAATCTTTCTTTGTATACTTTAATCTTCATTAAAGAATGGGTCAAATGTAATAGAATATCATCTTTATTGTCATTATGATTTGTTACTGGGCTGTTTCTTTACAAAAATAAATTTGTTTATAAATTGATTTTTTTTTTTTCACTTCTCTTTACTTCTGGCGCATTATTTTCTTATTTTAGTTGTGGTTTGCAATAGCTGTTTGCATGATTATGCTGAAAGCAAAATTCTTAAATCCCTTATTTGGCATAAATAATATTAAAGATGAGGATGTTTTAAAAGCACGACATATCTACTCTCATATCTACATTAAAGCATGACTCACCAGTGTGGCTGACCCATTAAGGCATCACCACACTGGATCAGGAAAGTCCTGGGCCTTGCATATCAGCCATTCTGATTGCGGTTTTTAGGCATTTTTCTGCAGCCACCTAGCCGAATGCTGGGACAGTCTCCAATCTCTGCCTGATAAACTACACTTTTCATAATCAACAATACACATATCATAGAAAGCATAAGTTACATGATTCACAGACAGATGGAAACACTTAAACTCCTCCATTACTCCAGGAATTGAGGACAATGGTTCTAACTACATAGTTGAAACATTGGACAAATTCTTAATCATAAGCAATGTTGAGGATCAAGGCTTTGCATGATCCAATAGTGTACATTCACAATTAATAATAATAATATATTAAAGGATGAATTCTTATTGTAATAGCATACTTAAAAAAATCTTGATGCACCACTTTGGTATTTCCGAATGTATCTGTGTGTTGTGAAAGAAACAAAATGAAACTTAAATATTTAGATGGAAAATTTTGTGCCATTAGTAGGTATATCTCTCAACCATCCATTTTTTCCTGGTCTTTAATTTTTTCTTAAGCAATTCTATAAATAATACCTGTCATGGAGAGTACGTATAAAATTTGTTAATTCATTGGTTTCCAGTTTTCTTCCTGATGCATTCTGAAATGAGAGTAATTTAATCTGTGATTAGTTTCAAAGAACTCATGCTAGTCCACAGACAGATATTTGTTCTTTTTTCTTTATAACACATTTATACTTAATGAATTCAATTCTATTTGTATTCCTTCTTCCAAGGGCATTAAAAGAATTTAAAATGGCAATACAAATGCGAAAAACAATTTTTAATTTTTTCATTAATGATATTGCCTGCAAGCATTACTTCAGTCAACATATTAACATAGCATAAATTTCAAATACATACAAAAGTCACTACTTACAATGTATAACTACTGTAGTCTCTGATTTTACTGTCCATAATTACTCAAGTTTAATTTTATATTATACATATGCCAAATATATGAACTACCTTGAAGTATGTGAAAGATAATCAATTAGAGTGAAACAGTATGATCAATAAAATGACAAATATGGCATCCATTTGAAACCTGAAATTTTTCCCTGAGGTTAGAGCACACTTTAAATTTAAATCTCGAAGAAATAAATACCTATTACTTTTAATCTTTCATACTTAAAAAATATATTAAATTGAAGAGAAAGATTCTGAATGGCTAAATCTGAAGGTAATAGGCAAATAACCTTCCACTGCAAATTTAGCCAAAAAACAATGTATTACTACTAAGTTTTTCCTTTTTCTATTATAAGAGCACTACAATAGTTGTAAGGATTGGTGAAACCAAGAAGACAACAGAGGAGAAATTATTACTGGTAAGAGTAATTTCAGAAACAGATCTGAGAGTGAAAAGCATATTGTCATTCAAAAGTTGTAGAGACAATATTTTAGGACAAAATAATGTTATTCAATTTTCAAGCCTTCTAGTTCACACACAGTTACATTTTGAATTTTTGTAACTTCAATCTTCCTTATCACTGGCAGAAGATAAAGACCCTTTCTCCAAGTTGTTTGCAATATCAACTGAATCTGATATGGAAGACAGAAAAAAGATTGGTTAATTGTGTGCTGGAGATACATCTTGAAGGACTCAGTATCAGACATTCTAAAAACTTATTGGATGTTGTTATTGCCTTATTTTACAATTTAACCATATACATTTGCTATTTAGGATCATTAACAATAGTGATGTACCTGTTGACATGTTTCTAGCTCCAAGAACAACCACCACACTATTAACAAGTTAACTATGAGAAATACTGTATAGTCAGAAAATAAATGTAAACTTTTACAAAAAAAGATATTTATAAGCAGTCTTGATTGCTGAGTGTTGTTTTAGTACTGTGATTTGCAGTTTAACACATCATCTGAAATTCTTATACAGTATGTTAATTTCAATAAGACATGAAAAAGTAGTTTTAATCTTTGTCTAGTCTTAATACACTTGTTTTTTCGTGTTTGGTAGGTACAAATTTTGCCAAATGAATCAACTTATTCGTCAACCAAGACTGAAGGATTCATCTGCATATGCAGTTATTTATTTAAGTTACAGTTATTTAGGCCATTGAATTTGGAATAATATGATAACTAGATGACACAATTTCTCTTTATTACTGAAAACAAATTGGCATTTATGTAAAAATGTAATGCAGTTTCCATGAGGCGATTTATCCCCACAAAACATTTATTTATTACACTGCCTGATTTTACATGGAAATAAATTGTTTCTAAGGAACATAATATTTCACTAAGAAGCATACTGAGTAAGGAATTCTTACAACTAATGAGATAAACAATACCTTTATTTGAAATGGGGAATGCATGCTTGGGAGGAGGGGAACATATGTTCATTTGACAGTTTACTTATTAGTACCACTGATTAAATTGAGACTATTTATTGTTTTAAATGATGAAAAATAAATGATCTTAGGCAGCAAATTTAAAACTTAGCTATTTTTGTTTGAGCATATAACAATTACAATATGCGCATCTACAACTGTATGTATACACAGTTATGTATGTTCTTGTATCTACCTACTATATGATATATTGCAAATGTTATTATAACAAATGGAATTAATCAGACATCAACATATACAATATTCATTATAAGTTTTACACACCATCAACATTTTGTAAGAATTTATGCAGAGAGGACCATACCTTAAGACTTCTAGTTTGGAAACATGTATCTTCAGGTTAAACTGGTATGATTTATAGAATTAACTTACAGATATGAGAGTTTTTTTTTTTTTTTTAAATCAGATGACTTTCACCAGTGTAAACTGAGTCATAAGTGTAATGAAAATTGTGTTCCAGTCTCGTTGTTTAAGTTAATCAAAGAAAAACTACAAACTGCTTTGCAAAAGTAGAATCTGTATTAAAATCATACTTAAAAAAGTTAATCTCAGTGATACACACAACATACATACTTCTAATAGATTTTATGGAAAACGATAGGTAGTGTTTGATAAATATTTATGAGGGGGGAGAGAAAAATAGTTACTTAACACATGTGACAACAGCACAGTACAGCAAAGGAACATAAAAAGCATGGCACTGGAATAATTTAGAAATTTTTGGGTTAAGTGAATGTTTTTGATTGTTCACTAAATCAGTAACTAATATGATAAAGAAGCTGTATTGGGAGTCACTGGAAGACAGGGTGTAAAAGAGGATAGTGTTACTAGTGCAAAAGGCACATATTGGTGATGGTGCTTAGATGGATGTCGGAAAAAGAAATTAGGACCAGTAAATGGAAAGGAAGAGATGACAATAACTACAATCTGGCATTTGATTTCAACTGTAAGTGGTGGGAAAAAATTTATGTTGCCGGTAATGGAGTCGGGGACTGAAAAAAATGTAACAATGAAAGTGATGAACAATTCACCAAAAACACTGAAAGGGTTTAAAATTAAAATTCATAAAGGACAAAAGTAGGTGGATGGTGAATTTCAGCTGAAAGAATTTAAGAATATAAACCTAATTATGATATGGGAAAGTAGGTGTGCAGATGCTGCCTTGCAATTAAATTAAATATTCTCTGCTCTTCCTATTGATGGAGGATAGGTACTTCTAAGATGTTCTGTATTTATGCTTTTTTATGTTTCTATGATGTCCTGTCATTACCTGTGATAATGGATAGCTCCTGTCTCTTTGCTTACACAGTGTTATGGAATAATAGCTAGTAATTTTGTTACAACCGAAGTAGCTTATTTTTATATAGTCGAAATGCAGAATGACAATATGTCGACATCAATTAAACAAAAGATGAAGAACTCCTTTAAACTTGGAAATGGCATATGATAATTTCATAATTCTCTCAAGATATTTTTAACCCTGCATCACATCAGAAAAGGGTGGATTGAGAAAATTGTTTCTGTTTACATTTAAGGGAAGTAAATGATTCCTCACAGCTAAAAAAATTCACATAGCTATACCTGGAATTATTATTAACGTAAATAAATTAGATTTAAATGGCAAAGCAATACTGTTATTTTCTTTTATTTCATATTGTTGGTTTTGTTTGTATTGTCCAATTAATTGTTTTGTTGTTTTTTTCTACATGTCAAAGATACATTGTTATTGAGTACTGTATAAACCCCAGATCTGGGGACAATTACATCTGCTGTTAAAAATGTATAAACATATTAAACTTAAAGTTAATAAAACTAACAAGATGGCTCCAAAAACAGCTCACATGATTAATAGCAGTTTCTGAGTACATTATCTTATTCTCATCAAAGAAATGGAGGAAAGAGAGCCTAAATCTTAACAGGCTGAGAGAGCTAGTATTCACTGTTTACCTACCCTTTTCTTGATCAATAGTTAACTAAAAAAAAGGTAACATGAGTTTCTGCTGGACCCAAAATGCTAACTGTAACTCATTTCATGCTTGTTGGTTATGGATAGTACATTTAGACAAAACAATACAATATTACAAGTCATTTGAATAGTTGGTACTGCATGTTAGAAATTGGTTCTTCCTTATCAGTCTTAGGAAATGGTGGGGGAGCAGGAGACTCAGGATTTTATTTCTTCATTAGTTTCCACAAATGGAGCAAAAGATGATGCAGATGAAAATATTTGCAGTTGCTAAGTATGTTTTATTTATTTCCAAAAGGGAAGTGATGCATGGAATTGATATGATTACAGTGCTTTGTTACTGTCACATAAAAAAAAAAAGATGTGCTACACAAATGACATGCAGAGCTGTGTGTGTCTTATTTGTGACATAGCTCTAAATAATTGTCTCCATTATGAGCTAACAGAATAAAAAAAAGTGCAGTGGAGTGCTTTATCTGACTATAGCTTAAAATTGTGTTACAAATCACAATTCAAACTAAATATGATTGCAAAATACTGTGTTCTTCACTCCATTGCATTTACCAGAGATGTAAAAAAGCATGTATGTATGCAATAATTGTGCTAAATAAGAAGTGCTACAAAATTTTGATTCTACATATGCTTGAAAATTATGAAACTAACAGTTTACATAAAACTCACATTCTAAATTCTCAAAGCAATCATCCTGTTGTTGACAGAAATATCTTAATTACGATTTAACATTTGTAAAAGGTTGCAATATACACATTATCTTACTTAAAATTTACTTTTTAAGTAGATTGCCTTCAAACAGTAAGGAAAGTATCAGAAAGCCATAATTTTACTGTCAGCTTGTCCAATTCAATAGAATTACAGTTCTATATAATGGACATTCTAGTCGTTTGGAAAATTTAAAGAACACTGAATTAACTTTCAAATTCGGAATCAAAATTCTAGTTCACTGTGATTATCCTTTCATAAAAATGATAGTATTAAAAAAAAAAAAAATGCTTTTCCACAAATTCATTTTCTGTTTGGTTTTAATCCAATGGTTATCTCTCATTCTATGATCTACATAACAATCATCAGCAAAGTGTTTGTTTATCAATATACTTTAACACTTACCTTTGGTTCATCAGGGGTTTAGAAACAGACTTCTCATCACAGACATTATTGAACTGCTATTTTTTATAGACTCCATTAACTCATACTTTTTTAACTTATTCTCTAATCTTTTCTTAAAGTTAAAATGGCTAGAAAACTGCTTTGTTATCAAAACCCTTCAAGATATGTTATTCAGAGTGTGTGCTTTAATGTTTAAGAACTGTGCAATTAATGGCTTTTTTTAAAAATAAAAAATATAAGGAACAGGAAAAAGAAAAAAAAACTTTTTTTATTACTCATGTGTTTATATTCTTCAATAGTTTTTATTAATTAATTTCTGTTTCTACATTGGATTTTTTTCACTAATTTAGAATTTTTGTCTTCTTGGTCACCTTCATTCATGATTTGAGTTTATAGATAATTAAAATTCACATTGTTGTTTAAGAGTAAAACTTTATAACTGTTTTAATAATTCCGTCATGTGTATTATCAGTATGATCAAATAGTTTACCGAGTTCTCATAGAACTAATAAACATAAAAACTTTTGAAAGTACTTTTAATTTTGTTATATATCATTCTTATACTATACAAACAATAATACATTTTTATAACATTTTATGTAGGTTGCCTCAGTTTTATTAGAAAATGGTGCATCTCTCACATCAACTACCAAGAAAGGTTTTACACCCCTCCACCTTGCTGCAAAATATGGCAACATGAAGGTGGCCAAATTATTGCTCCAGAGAGATGCCCCTGTTGATGCACAAGGAAAGGTATATAACTTTTCATAATGTTGTGTGTAATTTCTTTTCATCACTTTAATGCATCAGTATGTTTATTATGTGGTGAAAGTATCTGAGAAGATTTTGTTGTTTACCATAGGTCTCCATGCTATCAGCCACATTCTCTAAATTTATTGATCTTCCTTCATGTAGTAATGTATAAAACAGTCTGTTATTTAGAATGAGAGCTCACCCACTTATTTTTAAAATGTTTTTGTTGGAGATAACTTTCTATCAGTAATATGTAATGTTAGTAACAGGAATACAGAATTTGACTCTCTGACTTAGATAAAATGTGAATAAATATTCTGAGTAAGCTAAACAAACTTATGATTTATTCCTGTGCAAAATGAAAAACAGTCTTAGGTATACCTGATATATAAACTGATGTTAACCTTGTTAACGTGAAAGATGACTGTACCTTATCTACTTATAGAATGGTGTTACACCACTCCACGTAGCCAGTCACTATGATCATCAGAATGTGGCTCTCTTGTTGCTTGATAAGGGAGCATCGCCCCATGCAACTGCGAAGAATGGGCATACCCCACTGCATATAGCAGCTAGGAAGAATCAGGTACAATTAAATTACAGATTAACCTGTTTTACTATTCAGGTTTTCATGACACAACAAATTTCTCAACAATATTAGCCATGAATTTCTTTAACATTTCCTAGGGTATAATCTCAGTACTGTATCATCAGTGGCAAACAGTAATATTTATGAATGTTGCATCATCTAGTAAGGTGCTATATTATACTGACCTTACTTATGAAAGTTACCAACTTTATGAAATAATATATTTTAAAAGGGCTGAAATTATATTTGCAGATGGATATTGCCACCACATTATTAGAATATGGTGCAAAAGCTAATGCTGAATCAAAAGCTGGGTTTACACCATTACATCTCAGTTCTCAAGAGGGACACACTGACATGTCTACTCTCTTGATAGAACACCAGGCTGATACCAATCACAAAGCAAAGGTAATACAGAGTAAAAAAATAAAAAGAGGAACCTCAAGTTTAACATTAGTCACTGTGAAGTTTCTGTATTTTGATATCTATGTTAATACTTTTTTTCTGTTTCAGAATGGTTTAACTCCTCTGCATTTATGTGCACAAGAAGACAGAGTTAATGTTGCAGCTATCCTAGTGAAAAATAATGCTGAAATTGACTCAACAACAAAGGTAGTTTAGCTGTTCAAAATTATATACTTTATTTATCATTTTTACTAAATAAAATTAGATGAATGTTTTTATCACAGTAATAATCACTTAAGAAATATTTCTTGTGAACTGTGAAGAAAGAGAATCAAGTAATTTACAAATAAAACCCTTCAAATGTGTGTAAAGAAATAATTAAGGGTTGTGTACATCAAGGGTTCAATAATGTAAGCAGTCCAAGTGAGGAAAATAGTAATTTGTAAAACTGTTACAGTAAGCAGCTTGGGTCTGGACATGTACTGCCACATTTACTATCAAACTAAACACCAAGCTCTGCCTCACATTACGGAGGATACAGGTTTGAATCCCCATCCGGGCATCCAGATTTTAGTTGTCATTGGTTTCCCCAAATCACTCCAGGCGAATGCCGTGGTGCTTCCTTCAATTCCTCCCCATTCCTTGTCCCCAGTCCTTTCCCGTCTCTAACAACCTTGGCTTCAATGAGGAATCAAGACGAAAGCAAAAAAAAAAAAAAAAAAACTAAACTTCCCTTCCAGTTACTAATGGAACTGAATAAAACAGTTTGGTAATAAATTCTTTAGTCAAAAAATTAACAGGAGATTAGATAATATGTCATGGATGGGATTGCGCTTTGTCTTGAAGAAGCAGCATTTTCAAACCAGGGAAACATTTATCTGTCATTTTTGTTCTGTTGGGTGAATTATGTTGGGTAAACAAGTTACTGTGTTCTTGTTTTCAAATGGAACAGAAAATCATATTGAACCAGTAATTTCAAAGTATTCAAGTCCAAACATTGTTCCACATCCTGTGGAGAAGTACAAGAAGGATCAATGAACTATGATTCATGTTATATATCTATTTGATTAAGTCTTGGCACTCTACATTTGTCCTATGTAACTAGAAATTGCATTAAGAAATGTTAATAAGTGGAACAATGTTAAGTCTTAATCATTTTGCTCAAAACTGATTTATAGTTAAGCAATTTCTTGACCATAAATTACCATTAACCTTATTTAGCTGAGTTACATTTAAATGGAAAAATTGTCTGGTGATTTCAAATTGCTCTTCTGTGATGACATGAGAGACTTTGAAATATATATAAAATAGATAGTTTCAAATGTGTGTTTAGTGATGGAATGGATATGTATTTCTTTCAATAAGGAGAAACATTTTTGAATGTGCATATAATTCATCATTTTAAAATGGAAATCACATTAATGGGAAAATTATCTAATAGCACTCCTAGTAGCATAAATTCCCAGGAAACATGGCCAGTAAAGAAGAGAAGAAAATCCTGTGCATTACAGAAATCGTAGAAAACAAAGTCATTTAGACATTGGTATTAAGAAGGGTGGTCTTAGAACTTCATATCATTGGGCATGTAATGTTATATTACTTTTTTGTTGTATTGGTAAATAACTTAAAAGAATATTGTAAGAAGCTTATGTTAGTAAGTTAACAGTAATGACCACAAAATTTTGTGTTTTCTATAATTACTACATAAGGATGAGGCTAATAACTTTTCAGACCAAGCTCATAATAACTGTTTGCTGGTAAACATGGAAGGAGAAAATTATTAATTCCATTACACTTGCACAGGGAAATAAAATGTCAGTTATGACAGCTGGTGCAATGAGACAGTAGGTACAGAATGGAAAACTGCAATAAACATCTAGATTCAAACTGTTTTTTATTACTCCATCATGATTATAATTGAATTCAATGTAACACATCTACTTAAGAATTTCTAGAATTTTTAATTTCAACCATTTCAGTGTATAAAATAAATTTTTCACCGTATCTCCACATAATTTGTAACAGTCTCTGACTCCCTCCTCTACAATAAAAACTTTTTATATACCCTTATGCCCTTAGAACTAGATACTGTTTATGATAATTATCATCTTTTCCATCCATATTAACTCCTAATTCTCCTATCAATATCCTTCCATGCCTCATCACTAATAGATGTCATATATGCCTCCACCATCCTCAACAGTTTCCAGCCTCTGGCTGGGACTGCTTCATGCACAAGCCTCTCCATATCCTTCTTTCATCTCAACACCTCTCTGTCACCACTTTGTCCCAGTCCTAACCTCTCTTCAGTACACACTCCTCTACTCCTTTCAGCCATCCATCTTCTGGTCTTCCTCTGGGTCGTTTACCATGTATCTTAATTTCGTGGATTTTTCTTGGGATTCTCTTAACCTCCATTCTCTTTACATGTCCATACCATCTCAGTCTGGTCCTCTCTACCCTTTCCTGTAGGAGTTCCTCTTTCATGGTGCATCTAATCACTTCATTCCTTATTCTGTCCATTTTAGTAACTCCCATTCTACCTCTTAAAAACTTCATTTCGCTTGCTCCCTACTCTGCTGATGTCCTGCTTTTTCATTTTCCCTGTTTCAGCAGCATAAGTCAAGATAGGGACATAGTATGCATGATAGATTACTCTCTTGCTTCTCTGTGGCACATCTTTATTACATATCAGGCTTCTAAAGCTCCTTAGAAAAGCCTTTGCTTGTCTTTCTCTTTCACTTATCTCGCTATCATTTCCTTCACATTCCTCTAATACACTCCCCAAGTACTTAAACCGGTTCTCTTTTTTTAGTTGTTCCCTTGCCATCACAATTCTCAGTGTTAACCTATTCTTCTTTCTCGTTTTTACCATGTACTCATTTTTTTTACATTAAATTTCAGGACATATTCCTCCACACTGTCTGTCCATGCATCCAACTGTGTGTCAGGGGTAAAGCTCGATGTGGGGTTGGGTATCGGCTTCATCACCTGAACTCGAAGTCTGCCAAAAATATTCAAAATTCCGAAAAGTTCTGTTACCGTGTTAAACCATCTGGTATGCTAACTGTTAAAATGACCACAGTCGCCACTTACAGATTTAACCTCCTGTAAGAAAGGTGCTATTGTAGAAATGAAAGTCAAAAGTTGAATAACTGAATTTATATTCTTGAAAACTTCACATTTAGTATAAAGGTTCACAGTTAGCAAAGGCAATTGGATTAAATCGTTCACCAAAAATCACAGATTGTGAAACAGAGCAAAACACGCACTAACCCCAAAAAATGAAGATTAAATTTAGAAAGTCATAGTTGAAAACTATTAGTCTGAATGTTCATGGTGCCGAATTTCGAACATGGCGGCGGTCAAGCGTTACTTAGGTCGGCCACATGTCTCCCTGCCTACACTACTTCCCAGCTCAACCGACGTGCTCACTCCCGCACGTTTGAAGAAAGACTGAATATTCCCGGGCAAACTTGCGCGGTCTGCCGCACATATATAGGCTTACCTCACGTGAGGCCGCACTCCGGCTGAGTGCCTACGCGTTCTTAAACATTCCCTTATGTTTAATTTTCTACCTTCTCTACTAAGTGTTCAATTTAAAATGTGAAACTGAATAAGTTACGGGCGTTTACGGGTATATAGGTTGATAAAAAGTTTTAATTTGTTTTAGCTTTAATTCTCATGTCTGATGACATGACCAAATATGCTTATCTTTACAGTCTTTCACCATCGGTCAGCATTTTAGAACTTTTTTTAAATCGGCTTTAGTTACAAACACGAAATTAGGCTCAAAATATTGGCCCCGATTTTAGCCTCTCAAAAATATAAACTTTATTTAGATCTGTCAGGAATTGATTAAGTTATTGCAAAAACAGTGATTTCCAAAAATCCGCCATAATTTTTATTTAAGTTTAGCTCTGAAAGTATACTGATTATTAGGCCAGAAAAATTACCAATGTTTAGCCTGGATTAAACTGCGTATTTTAAAGGTTATCTCATCTCTGTAGGTGCAATATCTTGGGCACAATAAATTGTTCTATTATTTACACGTGCGCTATTACAGAGTGTTTTAGAAAATTCTTTAACGTCGGTTCTATGGCTTTAAATAGCCTGAAATTAATATGTATGAAGCTCGGAGAATGGATCTTTAAGACAAACTACTTTTTAAACCGGAATCTAAGTAGGCTTTTAAATGATAAATTGTTAAAGTCGAGTGATTTATTTTATGTGTTCAGATGACATTTAAAAATACTTAGACGGTTGGAAACTATCAGATTTAGTTGAATTTAATCCTCTTTAGGACTGTTTTAATTTATTATTTACTTTATATGGGGTGACAGTGTTTAAAATCAGTGTGAAAGCATATAATGTGTACTGTGCCTCTGGCAAGTTACTCCGGAATTGGATTAACAAACAGAAGGTCAGTAAAATGTCTTTTGTTGTTTATAGAAAATTAATTATGTGTGTTTACTAGCATTTAACTGCTCTTAGCGCTTTTAAAATGGTTCAAAAGTGTTAGGATTAGTGCTGAAAGTTTGAGTAATTTCGTCTATTTAATAGCTACCGGTTTTCACTAATATTTCATATTTTACGGACTGAAACTACTTGAAACCTATTAAAACTGAAATATGAGATTATCTACTATGTTTTTGTCTACTTTTTACGTCCTGAAATTATTTACAAAAGCCTAAAATCGTTTATGTAAACAGCTATGCAAATGTGTTGGCAAACTTTACAAACTGCTTCAAATCTCACTGAAACTACATATTACTGTGGTGTTATGGTTATTGTAGGTCTAGGCCTGGCTTTTATTAGTTCTTTACAAGCTTTACTGTATAAAAACCTCTCCTGAAATACCAAAATTTGGTATATGCCAAAATTTAGGGTTAGATTTGATTTATATTGAAATTAACTATTTATCTCTGGAATAATGCTTAGTAATCATGATAAAAGGTTTATTTAGGCACTCTATTTACTATTATTTACCATTTACTTCTTTTAAATCTGTTCAGAATGTCTCCCTAACCAATGTTAGGATCTGGTATTAAAAGTTTACTTTTATGTGGGATAACCTATTTCCTGCTGAAATATCATTGATTTATTGCATTTTATGTTTTATTTACGTTGGCTACGTGTTTATTTATTTACTTTACTGTACTAGAAGTGTTGTTAACTTGATTTTACCTGTGGTACTGCGTACTAAAGTTAACCCCAAACTTGGCCGGATTTTAACAGAATATTGAAAATAGTACGAGGGATACCTTACATGTGCTGCTGCACTTTCTCTTCATCTCCTCCCCAAATCATCAGATCATCCGCAAAAGCCATCATCTTCATGTTTTCCTCTCCCATCCTCACTGCCACCTTCTGCATTATTTCATCCATGATATCAGTTAAGAGCAGTGGTGATAGGGCACTTCCTTGATTTAGTCCCTTCCTTTGTTCCAGCCACTCTGTTCTTCCTTCCCCTATTTTCACATATCTCACACTTGCTTCCTACAGTTCCTCTCTGCTGATGGTTTCTTTGAGAACTCCTCTCTTCTCCAAGGCCTTCCATACCTTACTCCTGTGTACACAATCATATACTTTCTCAATATCGAGAAATACCAACAGTAGATCCTTTCCATACTCATAATGTTTTTCCTACAGCTGTCTCATAGCAAATATCAGGTCTACTGTTGATCTCCCTGATCTGAAGCCATACTGCTCTTCCCTTAGCCCTTTTTCCACCCTGTCATGTATCCTTTTTCCAATGATCTTCTGATATACTTTGGCACAGTGGCACATCAGTGTAATACCTCTATAGTTTTTAAGCTCCTTCCTGCTCCCCTTTTTGAATATAGGTATAATTATACCTTTTTTACTGTCTTCAGGAGTTGTGCCCTGATTCCACACCTTTCTCGTCACATGGTATAGCCACTGCTTTCCTACTACTCCTGCTGTCCTTATCATTTCCACACTCACTTCATCAATGCTGGTGCTTTTCCACCCTTCATCTTAACCAGAGCTGTTTCCACTTCTTCCCAAGTTAGATCCTTCTCTTTCTCTCTTACATGGCTGTTGTTTTCCTGCTTCTGAACAACTGTATCATTCTGTGACCAATCTGGGATCAGTAAGACTTCAAACTGAGCATGGTGGTGTAATGGTTAGCACTTTGGCCTCGCATTCGGGAGGACGGCGGTTCGAATCCCCATCCGGGTATCCAAATTTTGGTTTTCCATGGTTTCCCCAAATCACTCCAGGTAAATGCTGGGATGCTTCCTTCAAAAGGCCATGGACGAATTCCTTCCCAGTCCTTGCCCCCCATCCTTTCCCATCTCTAAAGCCCTCGCTGTTAAGAGACGTTAAACAGTTAAATAAAAAAAAGTAAGACTTCAGAATACTCCTTCCACATCCTTTTTAGTCTTTCTGGGCTGTTTATTTCCTTTCCATCCTTATCCAGCATGATGACATTTTCTATCCGCTCCTTCCTCTTCCTTTTTACCATTCCATATAATACTTTCTTATTTCCTTTGCTATCTTCTTCCATTATGTTGGTCCATTTCTCCAATCACTTTCTCCTTTCCTCCATTATTACTTTTTTGGCTTCCTTTTTTTTCTTCACATAGTCATCCCTTGTCTCCTGTGTCCTCTGCTTGAACCATTCCCTAAAGGCCCTGTTCTTGAGTTCCATGGCTTGTTTTACTCTATCATTCCACCATGCTGTTTCTTTCCACCTTTTTGTGTTACCAGTCCTTCCACTGTTTCTGCTGCTTGCATTAACGTTGTTTTAAAATATTTCCACTCCTCTTCCACTGGCCCCATTTCTGCTGTTGGTATCTTACTCCTTATTATTCTCTGGTATTCCTCTTCATTAGTATTCTCTTTCAATTTTCATACTCTTATTATCCTGTACTGTCTTCCTGGTTTTCTCCTCTCTGTTGCAATCCTTAGCTCCATTACTAATAGCCGGTGGCCACTGTCCAGCAGCCTTTCCCCTTCTTATCTTCCATCCCATCCTTGTGTCCCTATTACTTCCTCATACCCCTGCCTTTCTATGCCTACATGAGCATTTAGGTCTCCCATAATTGTAATATTTTGCCCATTTAACTGTCTCTGCAACTCCTGCTCAAACTACTCCTTCTCTTGAATTGGACAGCATACTTGTGGGGCGTATACTTGGAGTTCATCCAGGCTTCTCCCTTTTACCGCTATCTTAACTCTCATCATTCTGTCATTAATTTCTTCCACTTCCTCTTTCAGCCCCTCCCTCACACAACTAACCCTACTAAAATTCTTCTCCCATCCTCATTTCCATTCCAGTACAGTTGGAAACCATTTCTAAGTTCTCTCCTACCATTTCCTTTCTACTTTATCTTACCCAACCCCAAGATATCCAACTTCCTTCTCTTCATCATGTCCACAATTTCCTCCACTATCCTGGTTAATGTCCATATTTTCAAGGATCCGAATCTTAAACCGTTTCCATAGCCATGTCTACTGTCCATTGCTCCATCCTTTCTGAGACTTGTTTTGCAAGCAAGCTCTATCCACTACCGGCTTGCTAGGCCTGTCGTAGCTTAACCAGAGCCCCGTTGGCCACCATTTTTCAGGGTTCCTGTAGGGCCTTCACAGCTACCGTATTGGTCCCGGGGCATACTAGGTCCCCACTGTACTTAACCCCCACAGGCAATCCCCTGCTTTATGCTGTTGCCCATCTTCCACCACATGAAGGAGGGGTTGGACTTTTGGTCTTCCAAACATCTCTTAATCTACCTCCTGTCTTACAATTTCTCACAACCCAGCTTTTTTATTTTTTCTGTTATGGACTATGATGATTTCCACATAAAATTCTAAATTTTATTTTGAGTACACCTGCATCTGATACTCATAAGGCAAGTCTGATATTATCCCACCATGCTACACTCTGACCAAAGTTTTGCAGCCCAATTCTTTCACTTCCCAGATCCATCCCCTTACCACTTTCTCCAGGAAATGTAGGACTTTATAACTTGAATTGACTATTTTGAGATAGAAAAAAAGATGTTTGTTGGTCCATTGATAATTGTATCCAGGTGAGTCAGTTCTATTGGAACACATGTACATTGTTCTTGCTTATACTCATAATCATCCAAAGATAGCAATTGCAACGTACTGAACAAAATTTTCATTGCCATTCATTATTATCTGAGACTTCTGGCTAACTATCAAATTAGAGGACCACGGTATATAAAGTTTACTTATGAAATTCATTGTGATTATTCACTTAGTGTCATGAAGAAAAACTAGTATCTCAATAACAAATGACTTCATCAATAGTTCATTTCCAAAATTAAATTGACTGCAGATTTCCTTCAAATTTATTTAATTTTTGCTGTGACAATCACTCACCAATAAGTTTGAAATATTTAAAGCACACAAATTTTATAGTTCTTTCTCTACCTTTTAAAAGTTTCACTGTTTCTTTTCTTGCAGGAAAGACATTATGTTAAAAATTACTTTCCAAATTTCAAAGACCAAAAATTAGAATCACTTAATATAGCTGCTGCCATCATAACATCAAGTGTCCATCTACCAAAATGTCATCTACTCCAGTCTCACCACTGCCTACCGCATCACCTTCACTCCTTCATTGCAACAGAAGACCTTGCTGTGACCAATTCTTGCCACTATTTATAAGATCCCTCAAAATTTTGAAGTTCCTCTGTGTAAACAATATATATTTATGATGTGTCCCTATCAAATAATACTCTGGACTCTGCTTCTAAAATTCCAAAATTCTTAATATTATTTCTATCTTTTCCAAATTTCTACACCAGAAAGCACTGATTATTCTAAGACCTTTTCGTAATTGTAAACTGTCCTAGATATGCTCTTATTTCCGTATAAGTGTCCAAAGAACAACTTTCTTTTTCTCAATCCTTTTCCTTTGAGAGCCATCTTAGTTTAGGGTACTGTACATTCTTAAAATGAGGTTTTTTCTTCTTTAACAAATTTTCAATATCATTAAATCTGACACACTAATGCACAACAACATTCATCTATTTCCCAATAACAACAAAATCATCTTTCCTTTTTGTTCAAAGCTACTCTGTACTACTAACCAGAGACCACTGCCTCAGATATTCATTGACTCACCTCAAATATTTCGTATTCACCCTTTGACAAACATTTTCTGGTAATAATCAAAAATAAGTAACTGAGTAATCTTCTTTTTCCATGTAAGTTAATATTAGAATATGTAAAAATAATAATTCTATACATTTTAGGTCCTTCCCCATTCACCATTAATGAGTGATATGTCAAAGTGCTTGTATAATTCGTGTAAATGGCAAATACAAATGCTTGTAAATGGCATTGCCTTCTTTGTTCTATTTGCAAACACAATACAATATCTACTTATTCTTGACACAAAAGCATTACTATGTTACAACATGCCCAACGTGTCCTGTGCTATTGAATTTATTGATAAATAATATGTCAAAGTATTTATGCATCATGCCTTTAAACTGTAATTCCCTATAATCAAGGAAAACTTTAAATATATACGTTTTTAGTTGTGTGCCTAATATTCTGACACTAGTGGCATTTATTTTCAAAAATTAAATGTTAATGCCATACACTTTAAGGCATTAAACCATATAAAAAGAGTTCCATTGTCATTATTTATTAACATTTAATTTACTCAACAGTTGTGGTGGAAAGACCTTCAACAATATTGCATTGCATTAATTTTCATTTTATATTGACCTACCAAACTAAATATTCTATTACAATCATCCTGTAGTTGTTCACAATCATTTCTCATATTAATCACGTTAGATAGAATTCTAAGTGTAAACCATAAACCAAGTTTTTTTAGCAGGCATAATTCAAATACCTTAGCTTGTGGCATGTCACGTTTCACTTCCACCTCTTTTGATACTTCATTTTCCTCTCCAGTGTTTTACTTCCTACCTTTTAAGAATTTCTCTATGCAGCAAGGTCCTATTTCATCAACAACAATGGATTTACCTTCTTTTCCCTAATTTTGTGGAAAATTCTGTCTTGGATAGATCTCGAACTCTACAGACAATGCCCCATTTCCCATTTTCTAAGAAATATCATGCATGTAGCCCATCAACTGAGATTCATGTGAATAACTCCTCCTAAACTTCCCTTTGTGATTTGCCAAGCAATTTATTTCCTCACAGGTAAATAACTGACCTGTAATTTTTAACCCTATACAGGGTAACTCAAGACACATGGTAAATATTGAAGGAGGTGGTAGTATGAACAATATTAAGTAAAAATTTTCATATAAACCTGTGTCCAGTTTCCATTCACATTGAAGATACAGGTGCTGGAATGTTATACATAAAATAAACCTCAGAAAAAGGTCAAGAACACACAAATAACTTATTGAAGTACTTTATTCAAACAAAAACACATGCATATTTTTAAAAATTTAAATTAAATGTTTGAAAATTCCACCATCAAATTCAATACACTTTGCAGCTCTCTTCGCAACAGTATGTGTAGCTCTTTTGAGTACATCTTGGTGTAGTTTTATGAGGGTAACATAGAGTGTGGTGGGTCAATGATTAACGTTCTGGCCTCACATTCAGGAGGACGCGGGTTTGTTTCCCTGTCCGGGCATCCAGATTTGGGTTTTCCATGGTCTCTCCAAACACTCCAGGCGAATGCCAGAATGCTTCCTCCAAAAAGGCCATGGCCATATTCCTTCCCGTTCCTTGTCCCCAGTCCCCTCCCACCTCTAATGACCTTAGCCATTGATGAAGCATGAAGTGTCAGGTATCTGTTAAATTTTGTAGCTGCGTAACAAAATTTTATTCCTAGAACCAAGAGTTAGATTGAATACAAGTATTGCATTTTATTTCTAAAGTCAGTTTCAATGTTTTTGAGTTAGAAGGCAGTTATACAGTTGTTGAGATAGCATTTTGCATTTCATCAGTTTTCAGCATTCGCCTGGAATAGGATTGTGAAAGTTTATATCTGAATTATTTATTTTTCGGTTAAAATATTAAAGTTAGGATATTTTGTTAACATTTACTCCAAGATCTAGCTATTTGTAAAATTTCAGGGTGATAGAATTATTTTTATTGTCAAGGTCAACTTTTATGACAAAACTCTTTCAGACATGTGATTTGATATCTGATGAGCCCGCCAGAGGCTACCCAGAATGAGGAAAAGAACTTTTTCCCATGATTCGTGAGAGATCAGAGTCGCCAGGAATCTTCGAGAAGCGGTGAACGCGATGTGATATAGACTGGTGCATTCAGTTAGTCAGCCTCAGTCATCCAGGAACCGTGCGCGCTACAAGATGTAGTCTCGCACATTCGCAGATATTTAGTTTTGAGAGACCGTAGGCTCGTCACTATGCAGCTTCACTCATTGAATTCTATCATAATGTTACCGTAAAATAGTATTTCGCCAAGTAGGGCCTCGGGATTGTTTAAATTCAGCATTAAACAAACATTTGAACAGTGGGAGCATGTGATTCTCTTTTATTAGATTTCTCCAACTAAAAGTTTGAACTGTGAACTATACGCTGTGGTCTGGCTCCAACGGTTAATCGAAACTTTTAAACTTTTTTCCTGTGAACTTGTCTGATTACCTGTTCAGTTTTGACTTTGTGAAATTTGAAGAATAGAGTTATTCTAATTGCAATGGACTCGTGAACATCATTTTAACTTTCACCTTTCCTTAGATTTTGGTGGAAAACCAGCTAAATGGCGACCTGGTTACTGTTATAAAGTCAGAACTGTAATATCCAAGGCTACGCATGGTCAGAGCTAAGATCTAAACCTTTGTGCACAAACTCAGTGCACATCTTGTTTTTACAAAAGCAATAAGTAAAAAAAATTAAAAAAAATTAAAAATGAGGGTAGCAGTGTTTACAATCTGAGCAAGTAATTCATCTCTTGTGTTTACTTTTTCTTTGTACACTTCATTTTTCAACCATACACACACATAAAAATTTAATGAGGTAAGGTCCCGCGACTTTGGTGGCCAATGAACTTGACCGGCATGGGCAATCCATGATGTTGAAAATGTGTCTCCACAGTGGCATTTGAATTTTCTTTGGACTATTGATGTGAGTTATGGATGTTGTTGTTACCATCACATGTAAAAGTAGCTCAATCAGTGAATGATATAAATGGTATTAATCGATGATAAATAATTACCCAATGACAAAAAACTAATTGTCGAGAATCATCCCCAGCTTGAAGGTGTTGCACCTGCTGATGATGAAAAGGATACGTGCCTTTTTGACTTAATGTAAGAAATACTCTTGTTTGTGGAACACTGACACGTGTTGTAATTCTTCATGTTCTTGTCATAACACTACATTCCATTGACTAAAGTATGGCTTCTGCTTCACCCATTGTTTGTTCAGTTGCACATTCAGAAGAAATATGTGTACAGGGAACTGTGCCAGTTGTACAAAGTTTGTTGAAAACATGAGTAAACACTCTTGAATCTGGTACTCTGTGGTTAGGAAATCTGTGGTATTCTGCACAAACAGCAAGAGCATTCCCACTACAGAACTCCTAAACAAATACCATGTCAGCATATTCAGCTTGCGTAAAGATGTGCGGTATCATTTTGTTAGGTTAGGTTATGTATTACAAGTATAATACATAAGATCATGTGAAACACAGCTGGCCCTATTTACACAGGGCGTAATGAAAGTTATTGATTCAGGTTCACAAGTAGATGCCATTGTTTTAGATTTTCAGAAAGCCTTTGACTCTATGCCACACAACCGCCTTTTAGCGAAGCTACGAGCGTACGGTATATCGGATCAGCTTTGTGAATGGATAAAGGATTTTCTAACTGTTCGGTCGCAGTATGTCATCATTGAAGGAGAAAGTTCTTCTAATCTAGATGTTACATCGGGGGTACCTCAAGGAAGTGTAATAGGACCACTTCTTTTCTTAATTTTTTAAACGAACTCGGAGACAAAGTGAAAACCCTTTTTAGATTGTTTGCTGATGATGCAGTTATTTATAGGGAAGTAAGGAATTTGGCCGATTGCTTAGAAATTCAGCATGATCTGGATATTATTTTGGCATGGTGCGCTGAGTGGCAACTTACGCTAAATTGTAAAAAGTGCAAGACAAAGAGCATAACTAACAAAAAGAATCCAATTGTTCAGAAATATGAGTTAAACAATTCAGTTATTTATATGGTCAATTCTATGAAATATTTGGGAGTAACAGTACAAAGGAACATGAAATGGGACTTACACATTAATTCGTTAGTAGGTAGAGCTAATTCTAGGCTGCGATTCATAGGTCGAATATTGAAAAATTGTAATGAACAAAGGAGATAGCGTACAAATCTCTTGTGCATCCACATTTGGACTATTGTTGTGCCATTTGGGATCCGTTTCGTAAGGGGTTGATCGAAAGTATAGAGAAAGTACAGAGAAGAGCCGCTCGATTCGTGACCACTTGCTACAGACCTTATGAAAGCGTCACAGAACTGATTAGTATACTAGGCTGGGAGTCTCTGGTAGATACACGATGCACGTTTCGTTTAAACTTATTGGTAAACATGTGTACTCCCACTTTCACTCACGACTGTAGTGAAATACTTCGTCCACCAACCTATTTGAGCCGGAATGACAGGAAAGATAAGATTAGAGAAATAAGGTGCCGCAATGATTCTTATATGAATTCTTTTTTCCCTCGTACCATTAGGGATTGGAATGCACAACAAAGAGATTAGCTTTGGTGCTGAGCACCCTCTGCCACCAAAAATTTTGTGAATTGCAGAGTATATATGTAAATGTAGATGTATAATGTTGTCTCAGCTTCGTAACGTAGCAACTACAGTCTCTTTTTTTCTTCTGAAATGTATGTGCATCCGGACTGTATGTATCAGCAAGCATCAATAAAGTGTAAGAACGGAGACTTTCCCTGCGTATGCTTGAAATGAAGTGCTTCAATTTGTGTATTGAAGTTGATGGTGGTTTTTTCGAACATTTAATTTAAACTGCTGTAAAATATGAGTATGTTTTTGAATGAATGAAGTACTTCAATAAGTTATTTGTATTCTTTTGGTCATTTTCTGAAATTTATTATATGCATAACATTCCTGCACCTGTATCTCCAAAATGAAAGGAATTCAGACACATGTTTATATGATTTTCTTTTTACTCAATATCGTTCATACTACCATCTCCTTCAATATTTACCATTCTTTCTAAATCACCTTGTATGTCTACCCTCCTTTAAAAGCTGATACTGCTATGGCACTTTTCCATTTCTCTAGAATGCAGCAGAACTTCAAGCTGAACATAATAATAGTCCGAGGTATAGAATAGTGGCATATCCTCTTTTCTTTAATATATCTGGAGTAATTTGATTTCTACCAGCTCCTTTACACTTTATTAACGTAGCTAGTTCTCTGATAAGAGTATCAGGATCTATTTTAAATTTTCTGGTCTACTTATATAGAGAAGCTTGTGATTTGGTTTTTCTTCTCCCATCTCTGGATTACAGTCTATAACCGTCTCATCAAACCAGCTTTTTAATGTCACTGACTTTTTAATGTCTTTGGTAACTATTTTCCGTAGTTATGATTATTACTGGAATACTTTCTCTTCCTCTAAGGTTCCCAGCATATTCTTAGGAATATTATTACTGGTACTTATTATCACTTTAATTTCAAGTCTTCCCCAGTATTATAATATAAACTCAAACTTTATTTGTGCAAGCTGCAATTATTTTAAGGGATAATAATGAGATTGTCAATAACTTGTTGCATTTTAGCCAGGGTGTAGATTATTAGTATCTGTTTCCAATGACAACTACATTATTTGATAGACATATAAGTACGAAATAAGAATTAATCACTATTATTTGTTTGAAAATTTGTGGAGGAAAGTTAAATTGATATAGTCAAAGTTTTTTTTTTTATTACAAAGTCAATTACTATCACAATGTAAATATTAATAAAGTAAAACATGAGCAGAAATTGGAGAAGTTGGCTTCTAATATGGCTGTGTCAGAACATTATTTTGAGCACAAGGAGTACATAGGTGTACATCATTATTTATCCTCAGAAATATCACTATAAAAAAACCACATTAAATAATATATTTGATAATTCATAAAACATGCAACCATCCTTTTCTTGTATTGTTTAAATTTTATCTCTTTCTCTCAAATAATGTACAACACATACATTTAATAGCATTCTGGTCACTTTATTTAGAAAAGGCTCATTAGAAAATTTAAATAAAGAAAGAGAAAGAAATCACAACCTATCACAAATGACAGAAGGATTACATGTACACAAATACGAGGAAACACTGAGAGTATTATGAATGCTGTGCGGGCATTAGAAAGAGATTAAAATATTAATTTTATGGCCATGCCATCCAGTAGATGATGAATGAAAGGATTATAGTATAGGTGGTGAAGTAGACAAAGTAAACCAGGATCCAACTGATGCAGGTCCTGAATCATTAAGATTGGCCACAGTTGAACCCACTTGTGAGATAGGTAAAAGTAGAAATAGATGTTACTTGTGAAAATAATGGTGTCTGTGGTGGGGATTGGTAGGCATGGTTTCACTAAACATTATCTATAGTAAAAATGGAATGGGGAAGGGAGTATTTTCATAGTTTTTAGCTAAAACTGTATGGGAACCACTTACAGGTATGGTAGGGTTAAACATTGCCTTTTTTATTGTAGATGCTGATACGGAGGGAATAAAAATACATGAGAAAAGGGGTACTGAATACACATACAAGGTTGGAGAAATCATAAATGTTTATGGAAAAATAAAATGACCATTTGCAATTAGGGGAGTGCAGTATAGTGACAAAAATATGCCAAACTTGGTTTCAGGCTGCTACCTGCAAGCTAATTGAATTTGATAATTGAGCACATATGTACAAACTGAAAATAATTATGGGACAGTGTTGGCAAAAAAAAAAAAAAAAGTGCCAGAAATGAGGTTTTTACAGAAACAGAGCAGGAGTTTGTGGGGGCTATTGATATTGGTTAGTGAAGACTATTAAGGTCACTGGTGTTCATAGATTATAGTTGTAGGAGTAGATTTCTGAGGGAATACGAGATGACAATCTTCATTGTTTAACACATGGGATGAATCAATGAGCAAGATGAGGCTCTTGGGGACTTCAGAGATTTCTTCCTAAAGTCTGATGATAACTATGTAGGGGCTCAGGTAACAAAAGGAGTATCTGATCATGTAGAAGTTCTGTTCAGTAAAACAGTGGCAAAAATTGAATGTGGTTATCAGTACAATTATAAGAAGGAAAACATTCCAAAACTAAATAGACATTTCAAAAGAATGATGAGTACCAGTATGGGAAACGAGTATGCCAGTTCAGTAGAAACAAAGTAGCAAAATTTCAGAGAGATAATGACAAAAGGGAAGAAATGTTTCTTCCAAAACAAAAAATAAGAAAAACATACAACTTTCATTTCATAGTAGAGATGTTAAAAGGCAAAAGAGGCTGGGAAGAAGAAAACACAATAGAGTTGAGTTGTGGAATAGTAGTATGAATCACTTGAAACAGCTAAAAAGGAATTAATAGCAGCAAAGGTAGAAGCTGAAAATGCATCCATGAAAAATATTATGGATGAGGGGAGAACAACGAATGATGTAATTTCTGCCAGGATTATGTTTGGTGTGTAGGTGAAACCATCATTTACTATGGAAATAGCTGGGAGATGAAAACGTGTGAATATCTAAGGGAAAAGTTTATTATGGACAAGAGTCCTTTCAAAACTATCGTACTAGGTCTTTCACTAAGCAAGCACACTGTCTTCACTACCAAATGCAATGGAGCAAAACTTTTAAATTCTATGTCTTATTGTCCTGATGCTAAAAGAAAGGAAAGAATCACTTACCAATGTAGAATAAGGTATGTTTTATTTTGGTGTGACATTGAAAAGCTAAGGAACTAAACTAAAAGTGCCTACAGATTAGTATCCATTAAAAGGTAAGCTACTTCTTGTTGTCAAGAAGATTAATTGTTATTTCAGAGTACAAACTGAATCATTTTATTGAAAGGAATGATATTATAGTTTGTTTGTCAATACCTGTCACACAAACAGAATTTGCGATAAGTGAACCACAGGTATGTAGTTCTAGACAATGATGTTTAAGACATAGGTCTGTATATTAACGGGCCAAATGAAGAAGTTGTGGCAAGAGATAGTTACTAATATTTCTTGATATGGACTTCTTATCATACTAAATGTAGAACTTGCATTTTGATTATTAGTTTGATTTTGTATTACTTAGTTAAGACTAGTTTACATTTGTTTCTTATGTTATGAGTCTAGTGATAAAATTTTCTTTTGGCTGGGTATGATTTTACTGGCATGTATCAATGATTCTTTTTTCCCCTCCACTAGGCTGGATATACACCACTTCATGTAGCCAGTCACTTTGGACAGAGTAATATGGTTCGTTTTTTGTTGCAACACAAAGCAAATGTGGCTGCCACAACCAGTATTGGCTACACACCATTGCATCAAGCAGCACAACAGGGTCATGCTCCAATTGTAAATATTTTACTGGACCATAAAGCACCACCAAATGCACTTACCAGCGTAAGTTATAGAAGATTTATTTTCCTATTACTCTCTGACAAATCCTCAATATTCTGTTTGCTTTTTAAATAATGGTTTAATTTACAATAGTGCAGTTATAATTTCTGCAGACATTAATGTTTCCTGTTATGACTGATGAAAGCATTATTTATTTTCACTGCTGGTAATAGTATTATGGTTTTTACAAATCATGTCAGGAATAGACATTACATGCATCACATCAAATATTAAATGATTTACTTCAATACAGTTTTGTCTGAATCTATTTGAACAACTTTAGAGGCTTAGCAATAGTGGAGCAGGAAGTAATATAATGAGATGATATTAATAGTTTTGGGGTGTTTTTTTGTTGCTACTACTCTCCTCCCTTCGATTTTGATTAATATCACTTTAGAATCTTATTTTTTAGCTTTACTTTGTAACATGTAAGTTGTTAATGTGACACCAGTTTCAGAAATCTCATTTTCATTAATAAAAAAATGTACCAGAAACAAATAATTCATTTAAATGGAAAATTGAAATAAGTTTTACTTGAAATTGTAATGATTTAGAATGTTTTGTCTATATTTGCAACCAAACATAATCTACTGAATACTATTGCAACAGTGGTTCAGTTCTTTTAGTTGTCTTTTTAAATATTTAAATCACTCAAACATTTTTTTGTGTGGAGTTATGATGAATGGTTTTAATATACATTTTAAATCAACATGCAAACAGGTGCCCACATGTATTTCAATAATGATTCATGATAGGAAACTTGTGTTCCATACTGATTTGTGAAGTTTGTAAAACATTTGAAGTGGAACTATTTGCCATAGAAATTTTGTGTTTACTTTCATGTAATTCAAGTCTTCATTTCAAAAAGTTTGGTATATATTGCTACAGCATCTTCTCTTTTTGTCTACCATTTCAGGAGTAATCATAGTGAAATGTGAAATTTGAAAATACAGTTTAGATGTTTATTTATCTTACAAAGTACTCTGAAATCAAAAAGGTATGGCAGCGGGAGTTATAAACAGAGGTTAACATCATTACAGATCCTAAGCAATGGGAAGGTGGGACATATAGCATCAACTGTGCATGCAGGTTCCAATTACCCTACTTTCTTGTTGTATAAAGTATGGCCTAAGTGTATGAACACTATTTCACTACAGTGAAGCAACCTGTTTACCAAATCATTCCATGTACATATCCTACTTGTGAAAAAGAAGTCATGTTGTCTCCTGTTCCTGTAAGACAGATGTACGTTTTGTGATGTGAATCACATGAATGTTACACGTAAAAAAGCACAAAGTTTGGTAACTACTTCTGTGGTCATTTTTGTTTTGCATTTCTTCACTATTGTCCTATGAAGAACAGTCTTGTGTTGGACATTATTAATACTGATATTTGCTGGTCCAGCAATTGGTATGCTAGCAATTCTATAATGCTAAATATTTTGCTGAGTTTTCTAGTTTGATTGAATTCCAAAGCAATTACCTGAAATTTGAGTAGGCTTGTTAGTGGTATGAATTACCCCATATTTATTTATTTATCAATCTTGTTTCATGGATCCCTGCTGAGGAAGCACCTCTGGGATGTGAAACATGTCATGGTTAATATACATACATACAATATGAGTCATAATCATAGTAAAAAACAATTATATGTTACAAAGAAAAATAAAGACAATAAAATAAACATAAATTTTTACAACTGTGATTTGCAAAAGTCATATTGAATACAATTAATTGTTTTGTTCAAATTCTTGAATGGAGTAGAAGGAGTTGCCAATAAGATAATCTCTCAGTTTTTCTTTAAATATATCTTTATTTTCTGCAAATTGTTTTATACCCTTGGGAAGTTTATTAAACAGATGTATACCAGAATAATTAACTCCTCTTTGTACTAATGACAGAGATGTTTGTGGTTTGTGCAAGTTATTTCTGCTTCTTGTATTGAGATTGTGTACCTGTGAATTAGAAGTAAACAGGTTACAATGATCTATGACAAAGCACATGAGAGAATATATATACTGAGAACTCATTGTAAGAACACTGAGTTTTTTAAAAAGTTGTCTGCAAGAAGTTCTTGGTTTTACCCTACACAACATCCTAATAGCTCTTTTCTGTGCTATGAAAACTTTTTTACTTTGTGAAGAGTTTCCCCAAAAAATTATGCCATATGACATTACTGAATGAAAATATGAGGAGTAAACCTGTTTCGTTAATTCTAGATCTGCTGTTAGAGAAAGTGTTCGTATTGCAAAGGTGGCACTACTTAACTTCTTCAGTAGTGAAGTGATATGTTCATGCCAACAGAGTTTCTCATCTATTTTAATACCAAGGAATTTTATACTCTTTGTTTCTAATATTGTGTTATTTTTATAGCTTACTTGTAAATCTGGCTGTGCATAATTTTTTGTTTTAAACCTAATATAATGTGTTTTTTCAAAATTTAGTTTTAATGAATTTGCCTTAAACCAATTTGCTACTTCACTAAGTACTTCATTTACATTAAATTCTAGATTGCTGTTTGGTGTTTTTCTCACAGTCAGGTTAGTGTCATCTGCAAATAAAACACTCTTAACTTTGTCAGATAAGTTTCCAGGAAGGTCATTGATATACAACAAAAAGAGGAGGGGTCCTAGGACAGAACCTTGTGGAATTCCATGTTTTAATTTTTCCCAGTCTGATGAAGCATCTTTGTTTATTTTAGTATCAAAAATGGACACTTTTTGCATTCGACTTTCCATGTATGATCTAAACCATTTACCTGCGATTCCATAAATACCATAGTATTCCATTTTTTTCAAAAGTAGTTCATGATTTACACAGTCAAATGCTTTTGCAAGATCACAAAATATTCCTACAGGGCTCATTTTATTATTAAGTTCCTCAAATGTGTTATTTAAAAATGAATATATAGCCATTTCTATAGATGATCCTTTTTGGAACCCAAATTGGGATTTAGTGAGGATATTATTTTGCGTAACATGTTTTATTACTCTACAATACATGACTTTTTCAAAAATCTTTGAGAATCCTGAAAGTAATGAAATGGGACGATAGTTATCTACACATGTTGATTCTCCTTTTTTAAACAACGGTTTTACAACTGCATATTTTAGTCTATTTGGAAACACACCTTGAATTAACGATTCATTACAAATGTGGGCAAGTACACGATCGATACAATCTGAACATCTTTTAGTAATTTACTTGAAATATTGTCATAGCTGGAAGAATTTTTAGGTTTTAATTGTTTAATGAGTTTATTTATTTCTGAGACTGTTACTGGTGGCAATTGCATTTCCACAAATCTATTTGGGTAAGCAGTCTGAAGAAGCCTAAGGGCACTATTTGGGGACTGCTTTTCTATGCCTAATTTCTCTACAACTGTAGTAAAATGTTTGTTAAATATTTCACAAACTTCCCCTACTTCACTATGGACAGATCCATTTTGTTCTATTTTTATGTCTTTAGAGTGATTTACAGATTTTCCTGTTACAGTTTTTATTATATTCCATATAGTTTTCATCTTATTGCCTGAATTCTCTATTTTCTTTGATATATACCTGTTCTTGGCCTTTCTTATTACATTTCTTAGTATTTTAGAATAAAGTTTATAATGAGCTTTAAGTGTATAGTTATCTGATTCTCTTACTTTTAAGTACAGGTCTCTTTTTGTTTTACAAGATATTCTAATACCCTTTGTTATCCAGCCGTTACCTAGTTCATTGTTTGGAGTATTGACAACTTTCCTTTTTTCGAAACTTCCTTCGAAAAGTGTTAGAAATATATTGAGAAAGGAATCAAATTTTGCATTAACACCCTGTGCATTGTACACTTCTGACCATTGTTCATTATTTAAGGAATCTATGAAATGTTTTATATTGTTTTCATTAATATTTCTTCTATAAACCCAGCTTTTCTCTATCTGTTTAATAGTGTTTCTGGACTTGATACATAGCAGCTGGGCATCATGATCTGAGATACCATTTATTACTGGAAGTATGTCGTAATTACTGTACTGAGAAATATCCATAAAAAAATTATCAATTGCAGTCCTGCTATTATTTTGTATTCTAGTAGGAAAATTTACAAGTGCCGTTAAGTTAAAAGACAACATCAAGGCTTCCATATCTAGCCTCTCATTGCTTTGATTGAGAAAGTCAACATTAAAATCTCCACATAAAACTATTTGTTTGTTATTTTTGAAACATAGTAACAAAGACTCTAACTGTGATAAAAACAGACTAAAATTTCCTGAGGGGGCCCTGTAAATTGCTATTAATATGAGCTCTTCCTTACCATATTCTAGTTTAGTAACACAGCATTCAAAGTGTTGTTCTATACAATACTTACTTACGGCTACACTATTGCATTGAATATTATTTTTAACAAAAATGGCAACTCCACCTTTCTCCATTTTACATCTACAGAAATGAGAACTTAGTTTATAATTTGGGATGGACAGCTGAGATATTCCTGTGTCAGACAAATGATGTTCAGATATGCACAAAACATCTACATTGAAATTTCTGGAATTTTGAATCTCTTCTAGGCATAAGGTAATGTCATCAGTTTTACTAAATATCCCCCTTATATTTTGATGGAGAATAGTGGTCTGAACTCTTTGATTCAATGAATTTAAATTGTTTACTTTATTAGTATATACTGGTATGTCAGATGGAATTTCTAATTTCGATAAGTTTTGATCAGGAGAGACTTAATTTCTTTTAGACATCTTAATACATTTATTTTATTTACCCTTAAAAAAGGACGCGACTTAATACCACTTATCACAGGAATACCTCTTTCACTCACCTGGCATCCCCTGATCTCATCAGCAATAAGAAGCGAAAGCTTCCTTTTACCTCTGAGATTCAGATGGAGTCCATGGCGAGTATAACTGTCCCTACCAATGCAGGCCACATCTATCAAACCAATGTGGGAATTTGCTGACTGCCAGAGAACCCTTTCCAACGATGCATTTGTACGCCTAATGTTATGCCACATCCAGGGTTTATCATAACGCTCAAGCAAACCCACAAATCCCACATTTGTCTGATGCGTGTTCCTGGAAATGTGAGCAATGTCTTCCTCAATTGAGTAATTGAGGTCCTTATCAAGACTATTTCCTGGTCCCCCCACAATTACAATACAATCCTCCTTTGAAAAATCTTTCCCTAAGTCTTCCACATTTGCTACAACACTTCCAAGATCTGCATTTGGTTTGAAAATACTGCAGACTTCATAATCTGGCCCCAAGTCAGACTGAACCATCTCACTGATTCCCCTCCCATGACTGCTTCCAAGTAACAGTACCTTCCTACGTTTAGATACCCCCTGAAAAGTTCTCCCTTTTACTTATATGATCCCAGATCGTTCAGTCCAACTTGACGGTCCTCAGAGTCGCCATCTAGATCCTCCAATGGCCGAAACACATTGGACGTCTCCAGCTGGAAACCATCAGACAAACAGCGTCTCCTACCTCTCCTGCCAGAGCTGACTTCCCTCCACTCATTGTTCTGCCTAAGCCTAAGAACTGAGTTTTCTGCCTTCAGGGCCTTTAAATCCCTCTCCGCAGATGCCAGATCTGACTGGAGCTTCAGAATCCGCTGCTCCTGATCAATAATTCTGCATGAGTGACAGTTCCAGGCAATACTGACACAAGAGTCACTGTTAGTAACATCGCTGCACCCCCAGTGAAACCAGCGCCCGCAGTCCCGGCACGTCACTCCTTCTCTTACTGGTCTTCGGCAACTTCCACACTTAGTATCCATTTTGATACTTTCAGAAAAACTTAATAACTTAGGAGAATAAAAACTTTAAAACGTTTACTTTTAAAAACTTATGAACTTAATTAACTACTTGTGTTTCAGTTGCCAAAGAAAAGTAAAAGTAGGATTCTAAGAAAAAATGCTAAACAAAATACTATGTAAATCACTCGAAACTTTTCGAAAAGTGAATTAAAAACACTTGTCAACTACAAGACTTACAACCAAAACAAACAAATGATATAAAAAGAACTCTTTAAACAATTAAAACGAAATTTGACACCCTAGAACTCTTGTTCTGACCTAACCTCAAATGTAACAAATAAAACTTGTTTACACTTTACTGATTTTCTATTTAAAAAAACAGTTCACTATCACTTAATAACTTCACAATTTACTGAGAAACAAAACTAATGCAGTCAAAACAAACTTACTATGAAATTCTGTTAAGCTGTAACAAGAATATTGATACTAGACGTTAAGCACGGATATAAACAAAAACCAGGGACACTGAATCTACAATTTACGGATGTAACAAGGCCTACGGAAAAGATCACTGATAATATGAACACTAAAAACTAATGTAAACGATATTAACGTTCTATAACAAAAATTTTAGCTTAAGCCTAGCGTTCAAAAATGTAAACAAACACAGAAAGATATTCACAGCTTAACATTTGTTATTCTTTACAATTTAAGGACCACATCAAACACTGAAGCTATAATCTATTTTATGTTTCTCTTTTATAACACTGCTATTACTAACCAAATAACATTTTCCTTGATTATCATACAACACATAGTTTCCAAAATAAGATGTTTTTTCACTTTTTTTGTAATACATGAATGATTTTCTTGCACATAATCAGTTTTTTGATGTAGACAGGAAAATCATTCATGTTTTTCAAAGTCATTTCTGGAGAAAGCTATGGTTTCTTATAAGGCAAGGTTATTTTATATGCTGCCAATATCTCAATTTCCATTCACAAAATATCTGTATACTAATGCCCACTGAATTTTTCAAATGTTTACCAATAATTTTTGGCTAGGCATATTTTCATATCTGAGTAACTTAATTATCCTGCATGTTATTCTAAAAATTACAGTAATACTTCAATAGCAAGTTTATATCCTACACAAAGATAGCTCTCTGTGTTCCCACCAAGTGACCATGATGTGTTGAAATGACATAAAATTTTATTCAGTTTAACATTCTAGTAAAGTTTAAAATATAAAACAACTTCTGCATGTCACTTTGACAGGATATGCACCTTTGATGCAAAACCTGAAAGTTTTTTGTGGAAATTATTAAAGATGGAAGCTTTTGTTCTTTCATGTTGGCATTATTTTTTAAGAACTACAACTAATTCTGATTGATATTACCCAGCTATAAGTCTTTTACATTCCATCTTGAAACCATTATTGTAGGGTTAAGTGTCAAACTGAGTTATGTGTTCTTTAATTTGATCTGATAAAAAAAAAAAAAAACTTTTTATGATTAAGGCTAAAAGTATGGAGTTATTTTATTCCTATGATGTGTATTGAGAGTTTTAATTTTATGCTGAATAAATGATATATATTCCAACATTTGGTAAGTTTGTTTAGCTAAATTCTGAAGTGGCAAGTATGTTATGTATGAGATTGTATTTGTAAGGGCCCAGACTCAAATAGTGTTACAGTCATCTAAATTTAAGTTATAAGTTGATATTATTGTTTCTCTCATAATAGTTATTTATTAGTGAGTGAACCTAATTGTGTGGTCAAAATTTTTTTTTAAAAAAAATGTTTATCTCCAGTATTAAACAAAACTATAGTTACATGATTACAATTGTAATTATCTAAGATATCAATCAAGCTAATCTTACAAGAAGAAGAAAAAGTCACAGATATACATGTAAACTACAAGTTAAACACACATCAACAGATTTTGATTCCTATATATTCTTTAGAATTTTTGTATATTTTAAAGGAAATCAATAGGAGTCCTTTACTTTTGCTTAGACACTAATTCCTTAATATTCTTTCAGCAAGGACAAACAGCCCTGTCAATTGCTCAGAAATTAGGCTATATTAGTGTCGTAGAAGGCCTTAAGGGTGTGACTGAGACTGTGATACCAATAAACTCTGCAGCAGCTCTGGCAGAAGAAAAGTATAGGGTTGTGGCTCCAGAAACAATGCAAGAAACATTCATGTCTGATTCAGAAGATGAAGGAGGTAGGTCTTCAGTTTAAGAAGCATTCCAAAGACAGGTTTAATTCTTTAAAATGATCTCAAAACTAGGTAGGAAACTAATGGTGCTGATTAGTGGATTTAAATAATATCTAATAAGAGGACTGTCACTAACCACAGATGTTGGCAGGGCCATTTCATAATGATTTCCACACATTGTACATCAAGTTATTTTCCCATTTAATGATTTACAACTAAAAATGTAAAGCTTGTTTTATACGGTGAATCCAATTTAGATAGGAAAAAAGTATACCAGATTTTATCAAATGTAATTAAGTTCAGACAATATATCTAACTATGAAACAAATAAGAGAAAAATAGTTTTTAAGCGTAAACATTAGAAAAGATGAAGTTAAACTTTGTTTAACTATACTAGTTTTTCACTCTGGTGATTGCCATGTAATTAATGTCTTATGTCAAAACTATTGTGTGTATGCATAAAATGTTATTGAGCCTCCCACCATTTGGACGCATCAGTTTGGAGTGACATTTCAAAGTCGCTCTCCTACTTCATCTTCCAGCAAAGTGTGTATACATGTTTGTTAATTCATCATCTGGCTTCTACTTTTGGTAATTTCTGATGTACTTTCTTCATTTTTGAATTTTTGTTAAATCTGCAATACAGTTCACTTGTCCTTTTAAATTTTTACATGTTTCTAAGAAATTATTGGGACATCTGATGGGCAAAGCATGATACTATCTTTTCAATACATTTATGCATAGTGGCATCTTGCCAGAAATATTTATTCTGTCAATGATTGATCCCCTTGAAAATTCAAATTTTATGGTGCATTTTAAATGTTAATATACAGTAATGAAGCATAGTGAGTAATGCTAAAAATTGATCTTTAATGCAGTAAGTATCTTTAGGCTTATAATGCTTGAAAAACAATGATCTGCAGTTACAGGTAAGTTGAATCTTTACTTTCTCAGCTGGGCTACTTGCTGTATCTCCTTTCTTGCCTTCAGTGTCTAATCACACAATAAGATTAATCCAGTTATAGTAATTTCACTAGGCTAATGCATTATTTTATATAATTAGCTTATATTTTATATCTGTGCTTCCTATAGGAGTGAAAAATATTTAAATACAAATAATGGATAAGTTGTCATTTCACTGTCAGCAATATGGATAAATTGTAAAAGCTTTCCATAATTTATTATTCCCACTAAGGCTTAATGTGTTCGATTCTCATGTAAGTCCCAGAATTTGTGTATAGGTACTTTAGAGTAAAATGTTTTCCATTGTTAAAGGTACTGCTGAGGAAAAACAGCTGTTCTTTGAATTTAACTTTGCTTAAGTCATTTTTGGGCTGTATCCATGGAATGTAACCAAATTTTTTGTAAAAATCAATATCAAAAGTTATCGCCCTGTTTGCAATAAAAAATAGTGTATATGTTTACCACAAGTTAATTTACCAGTCTGCAACTATGTCATCCCTGTGCAGGAATACTTAATATAGGGTCAATTTCTTCCACATGTGTACCAATCAATGTGGCCTGGGACACCATGTTATGCTTACTATCTAGCTCAGCTATCACACTGTTATTTCTTTGATACTCAAGCACTTGCATCTTTTCTTCCACCCATCAAATGATGATTTCCAGGAATTACTCAGGGATAGTCTAACTTCACTGTTCCATTTGTGTTTATTTTGATAGCTTGCCTGAACAATGAATTCCAAACAATTGATAACCTATATTGTTAACCTGCTGAAACCAATATTGCAGTCATTCTTGAACTAATGTTCACCAACCACTGACTTCTTAAGCTGCTAAACTCAAGTGAACACTGACTTTATGAGAAATTATTCTCATGTTCTCTTTTAAAGAATGAAGTCAACACGTTATATTGGCTGGTAAGTGACAAGTGCTCTTAATACAGAATCCTGCATATTTAACTCAAAGTGTTGCCTGCATATACAAGAAAGGCAAATACCTTGAGTGTCTCTTCTAGTGTTGCTGTCATTTTGATCACCTTATGTTACTGCCCTAATATTGATTTGAGTAAAGATTCTGGGAAAGGCATCCAGTTTTTTGGATTTGATGATAATGATGCTAACAATATCCTCCTGCACAAAAAATGATGAACAGAGACAGTGGACTGCCCCTGAGTGACATCTGGAAAACAGTCACTGCCAGCCTGCACAAAGAATGACAGGAAGACCGAGAGGATAAAAGAAATAATAGTTCCACAACTGAGATTGGCAGAAAGTGTATTTTTGAGCCCTGATTGATTTGGGTGTAATTGCAGAGAGTTTAGGTGATATGTTCGGTTTCATAAATAACATTTGAGAATATAATTGAATTTGTACAGATAATATATTAATAATTAATGTCTTTTGAAATTTGGACACACTTGTGATTCTGTAGCTTTAGATTTTTAAAATGATCATTTATTTACTGTGTTATATTTAAATGTTCACCTTGTGTTACTGATAAATTTTGTTGTTAACTCAAATAAGTGTCTAAACAGGGAAAAACTAAACAGGAGGTTGCAATTATAGATGGCTGCCAAACAATGAAAATACTTAAGAGTCAAATGTGATTAAATATTAAGTTTTGGGCTTATCATTTGATATCATATGAATGGTAAGATTATAGGCATGTTTCATGCAATAGGTGTCATCATTCAACTTACATATATTTATACACACATAAATTTAAAATTTCCTAAATCCTGAAAACAAGTATGGTTTATGATAGTTAGACAAAATTTTACTATTTATTTCTGAAATATAGATGATGCTTGACCAAATAAAAACAGTAAATATGTTAGTACATTTTAGTAAAATATTCCACTTACTTTTGCAGGATTCGTTTTGCTTTCAATGATGTTTTATATGTTTATTTATGTTTTATATGTTTCTTGGAAATAAAACAGTGTTAAAAGCAGTGTGAAATGTGCAAAAGTATGTGAAACATTTTGCTAACATGAAGTTTGCTAAAAGTTTAAATATTATATTGCAGTACATTGCTTATGATTACTGGAAAATTATGTGATCAATACAACAGACCTCACATTTATTGGAAGTATAAAATGTCTTCATCATCAGCCACCTTCTTACCTTAGGTTAAGTTCATAATATTTATATATATATATATATATATATATATATATATATATATATAATATGAGCAGAAAAAGGTAATAAACTGAAATATTCATAGACATATAGGGTATTAATGACATTTTTACTTGTTATGTGTATTTATGTACCAATTCTTTTAGTCTGCATTGGATGCTGTTTTCTTTCATTTTAACCTAACAGCTTAGAATATAAAGACATGGTACAATTAAAATCCCTCATTATTTGAAAAACTTTTTTTTTTTTTTTTTAATTGCTGTAAGTTTAGGAATAGGCCTGACAGATTTTTTTCTCAAATAAAAACAGTTGTAGCACCAGAAGAATTTTTTCATAGGAAAACTTCATATATTTAGTAGCAGTAGAAGAGGTAGTATGATTTTATTAAAAGGTTATAAATAACATACAATTTTTAGGAGATAAAAAACCCTCTAAGTTAGTTTTATGCTTAAGTTATTTGTGTGTGTTCTACAAGTCAGGTATGGATCAACTAATGCATCAACAAACATTTGTTCATGAACCAATTGTCTTAAGCCAGATAGAATCCCTCCAGTTATATCATTATCTGTATTAAGTTGGTTTGCTTTGACAATAGGAGACATTTGTATTTCACTACTGCAGTAATTGAGCAAATAAATATTCTTACTAGATGAGATAAAGGGTGTGTCATCTGCATGCAACAGGGCATATAGCTTTGTAGATCATTGACATCCACGATGAACAGCAGTGTGAAACAATTTTTTCTTTCTTGGGATACAGATAGATACTGTTGTTAGCTATGACCATGTTGTATTTTCTTTCCCTGATGCTTGTGATAACCGAATTGCTATTTGCATAGTTCTTTCCCAGATTTGGTCACCAGCTTCTTAAGGATACTTTTACTAAAGCTTTTGCACTGCAAGAAGCAACAGTGGCAATGTATTCTGTAGTTGAGTATACAATACATCAAAATCACTTGTCACTGAATTTATTTTGCTAAAGGTTAAAGGTAGTGCTGGTATCAGGAAAATTAATACATTTATGAAAGAAAATGTTAACTGGACTTCGAAACAAAATGAATAATGCAAGTTATTCATCAAACAAACATGCACCATAATTACAGCATTCACTAATGCATTGTTAACCATGTTTGTAACCCAATTTGAGTGAGCTCATAGAAGAAGTTCAACACCAAGAATTTTTCTAAGTTGACTTTGTCACCACTGTTTTGTATCATGGAGTTTCCTGGTATATAAAACTATTCTAAGTTCCCCACACCATTGTGGAGACCAGCATGGATCTCACCCACCAATGTAAAATCTGTTTGATGACTTGTAATAAGGAAGCTCATGGCTCACCTTTTATGGCTTCACCCTCAAAAGCTCTGGAACAGTGGTGTATTTCTGTAGTAAACTACCTTTCTCCTAGGAAACCCATAAATCTTGTTCTCATGGCGAAAAAATTTGGTATAACTTAGATTAAATAATTCATATTAATTTTAGTTATTACAGGTTTTCACTAATATCTGCATGGTTAGCTATTATAAATTAATGAAGTTAGATTTTAGTTAATTTCATTTAATTTCTAAAATATTAAATTAACTTAAAGTTACATATTACAAATGATTTCTTTTGATTTCCTTTTTCTTTAAGGTTATTGTTTAGACCTGTAGCTTTTTTTCTTTATACACAATATCCTAGAATATGAAACTGTGCAGTAGGCTGTAAGACAACAAGCTTGCAGTAGGGTTCTGCATAAAGGCTTTCTCACCGTGTGTAAGCCTTGGATATATCCAGTTATGACTATGCTACAATACACAGGTCACCACTCAGCTTCTTTTATACTTCAAGCTAAGGAAAAGGTGTCGGTAAATAATGTTTAAGAGTCAATTGTTGTTTCAACTCACTATATTCTGAAAATCTTGCACAGTCAATAACTGAATAAGCAATCAGACAAAGTCATAGAAGAAATTTCACAAGTTCGATTAACCATTCGAGCCAGACCACACCCCATAGTTCACTGTATACTGAATATTACTTGAAAGTACATATGGAAAAGTTCGTTATATGCTTCTGTTATGCAACTTGGTTAGCCAGTGACCGACAATTAGGAAATCCCGAGGTCTTCCCTACTACATTGTAATAAAACTTAAAAACGCAAATCTACATTGTGCCAAAATAAAACTTGCATGGCAGTGCTTGATATGAAACTTGCAGGCCTACTAAGCTACATGTTATCAAGTTGGCGGTTCCTGACAGACTGAGCTTACATCTTGATGTGCTCATGGTTCCTTGACAACTGTTACATCTTGACAAGCTCACAGTTTCTGGACAACTGAGACTAACGTCTTGTCGAGCCAACTGTTTCTGTATGACTGAGGCCGACTGACTGCTACTGCGAACCAGGAAAGTTCTGGTACTCACAGGCTGTGGGAAAGTCCCAAACTTCCTTTTCACATGGGTAGTTTCTGGAAAGCTGATCGTGTATCAAATCGCATGTCAGAAAAGGTTTTGTCATAAAATTTGATCTTGACAATAAAAATAATTCTATCACTCTGAAATTTTACAAATCGCTAGATCTTGTAGCAAACACTAACTTTAGTTATTATGAAAAATTTCTTAACTTTAATATTTTAACCAAAAATAAATAATTTAGATACTAACTTTTGCAGTACCGCTCCAGGGAATGCTGAAGGCTGATGAAACGCAAAATACTATCTTGAAACTGTGAAAATCGGCTTTCTCGCTTAAATTAACATAGAAACTGACTATAAAAATGAAGTAAAACACAATATTATCCAATCTAACTCATGGTTCTGAGAATAAAATTTTGTCACACAGTTACAAAATTTAACAGATACCTGACAAGTCTACACCCATTCACGTGTGGTGTTTATTCTTCAAAATTCCATATCTTTCTTATTTAATCATATAATTAAATAAAGTCTTCACTTTTCTGACTGAAATTTTGTGCCTCCTTCTGGTTAACATCTTCTCTTTGAAATATACCTAGGTTTTTTTTTTTTTTTTTTTTTTTTTTTTTTTTTGTGAGCCCAGTACATTACTGCTCTCCCACCACAGTTGGTTGCCCTTGTTAATTTAATCTTTCAGAACAGCAGCAGTAGTAGTCATCATTGTTTTTAACATTTCCACTTTCACAGTTCATCCAGCACCATCTCCTTCCAAGGCTGTGCTTACATGGAAGCAATGTTCCATCGGATACATTTGCATATATCTCTGAAATATGTGCATTTTTGTTTGTGTAATGTGCAGTTTATAAAGTGGATATTAGGAACAATTCAGCATCCATCTTGTTGATTATGGAAAACTGTATAAAAATCATAATCAGGACAGCCAGCATGTTGGGCACAGCTTCTGAATCTAAGCTTGTTGTATCTCTGTGATCCAGTGTGGTATCATTTTAATACATACAACCATACTGACAGGTGGGAGCAATAGTAAAGCACATAATTACAAACTTATTTCATTGTAGTTTGCATGATAATGGAACTCAAAATATTATTTGTTTAATGGATGAGAGAGATATTTAATGGCCCAATTTTAATGGCAGCTCTCTTATGAGATATACATTGCTCCATTAACAAATTACCTATTTGATATGGCACATGATAATTCCAGTGAAGTTAATTTTCTGTACTTTTAAAAACAACTTTAACCCTGTGTCCTACACCAAATAATAAGAGAAGCACATAATATTTGCTACATTATTTGACTAGATGATTTAAGTTGTAAATGAACAGTCTCTTGTAATCAGAGTATATTGTAATCACCAAAACAATATCTCATTGAAGAAAAGTAATAGATCAATGACTTTATCTCTCTTTTTTTTATGTCAACATGATGATATTAAGGAACACATGTGGAAAGTAAACCCATCACTCATCATAGACTAAATCAGAAGAGCCACAAATAACACTTAAACAAAACAAACTTTACAATATTTCAGTATTAAGCTTACCCAGTCATGGTCAGTCTCATATTGTATATATCTGATCCCTTTGCAATATGTCTTACCACTATACATTATCAAGGCTAACACCAAAATACTGTAAAGCATATTCATGTTTATGTGTTTGTGGCAGCTCTATTGCCTTTGTGGTAAGTGATAAGTTTAATTTTCCTTTTCTTCATTATATTATTGCCTAACAGCTTTTTCCTTCACAAATATCATGATTGTACATAATAATATGTCTGACATAATAAAAGTCATTCACAAGTGATGCTATTACTTGCACTGCAATAAAAGATAAGTTTTGCTGTTGACTGTTACAAAAATTTGCATCTTATGGTATGGAATGTGCCTGTGGACTGCCCCTGCTATTATCTTTAACAAATTATCTACTACATTATTTCACTGTGACATTCCTTCTGCCAACTCAGTATCTGTATTTATTGGTCTCTTAGCATCATATCTAGTACAAAGTACAAATGATAAGGGATAAGTCAAAATAGTCTGAACACTGACAAACACACACACACACACACACACACACACACACACACAAATATTTTATCCAGGTAGTGATTACCCAAAAGATAACAGTGTACAATTTTGATAAAAACAAAGAACATTTTATAATTATAAATGTACAAGCATTACCTTATTTACACAATTTTCACTTCCTACATTTCTGATAAACACCGTGATTTAAGACTGACATTTGATTTGCTAGAACTCATCAGTATTGTAGAAGCAGTAGTTGATCAAGTACTCCTTCAATGCTGGACTGAATTTAATATTTTCTCTTAAAGACTTGCTCATTTGAGAAAGATTATTAATCAATCTGTTTCCATATGAAGTGATCCTTTTGATAGTGGGTAGTATTTGTTTGTGATATATGTAAATGTTGTGGCTGTTTAGTATTATTTGTGTTCTCGTCACCTTCCTTGACATAGATATCACCCTACAACAGGGAGTCCTCCATACCTCAGTACACATCTAACCAACCAATTTACAACAATAACTACACTTTGACACTTGTCACCCCTCCCACATCAAATGTTCCCTCCGATACAGCCTTGCAATCTGTGGCAGACGCATCTGTTCTGATCATGAATCAATCTCCAGTTACTCCCAAAAACTATCCCAAGCCCTTGTTTCCCACCGATACCCCCATGATCTCTTGCCATCACTCACAACCCTCATTTTGCACCTCCTAAAACTGACCATGGACCAACACTTGTCACCCAGTTCTTTCCTGGCTAGAATCTGTCAACCAGATACTCTGCCGTGGGCATGATTTTTTACGGTCCTTCCCTGAAATGCGTCTCCTCCATCCCAAAATCCTACCCAATGCTCCCCACACTTGCTTCAGCAGACCACCCAATCTGTATAACATCTTGGTCCACAAGTATTTACTTGCCGACTCTCCTAGACCTCCGAAGGGATATTTCCCTTGTAACAGACCCCGCTGCAAAACTTGCCGCATGCACCCTGCCACCACTACTTACGCTAATCCTGTCACAGGCAAATCTTTCCCTATAATTGGACATGCTACATGTGTTACCACCCACCTTATTTACCAACTCACCTGCCTCCATTGCACTGCCTCTTACATTGGTCTCACCACTCTCCTACAACTATCCTACAGGATGAATGGCCACAGGCAAACAGTTTATACTTCCAACCCAGACCATCCAGTGACAATTCATGCAAACTCACATAATTCGAACAACCTGAACACCTGTTTCACAGTTAGAGATATTATAGTTTTTCTAAATACCACCACCACTTCAGAACTCCACAGATGGGAACTAGCCTACCAACATATCCTTGACACCATACACACCCCAGGCCTAAACCTACATGAAACCTGTCACTTGCTATCTCTCATTTCATTTTACAGTCAGTTACTTATACATGTACATTTAATCTATTCATTTTATATATATATATATATATATATATATATATATATATATATATATATTTTCTATCTCCCTTTATTTTTATATAATTATAACTTTTTGAGTTACGCTACACAAGGATTATTTTGTTTCACTTTTCTCGCTTGTCAAGCTTACGCCCCCCCTCCCCCCCCTCCCGGCAATTCTACCACCACTGCACGTTTTCCGCCTATGCTTCATTAATATGGTGGGTTGGGATGGGACCACATCTTTCCCCCTGCCATATGTCTCACCGCTCACATGATTAAGACTCATGTTGAACTATTGTGCAATTTGTTTATGTTTTTGTGTTTTTACATGTTCGCCTTGCCCACCTGCCTTCATCTATGGTAAGTGACAGGTATCTATTTATTTTTCCCTATCCTATCTTATTTACAGTGCCTCGTGGCAGTTTCTTTGTTTCCATTATCCTAAAGTTCTACTTTGTACTCCTTTCATAATTCTAATAATTATTTGTGCATTTTGAAGCATCTGATACTTGATTGGGATTTTCCCCTGAATATAATACCATACTTTTACAGTGAGGGCACATGTAAATATTCCTAATAGTTTTATTTGATATGTAACCAACTAATATTCTCATCATGAAGCAGATGGTATTTAGTTTTTTATAAAGGAATTCAATGAGTGTGTTCCATTTTAAATAATCTTATATCCATTTACCCAGAAATTTTATGTTTTCTTCATTTTTAAGTAGTTCATTACAGAGTTGTACTGTAGGTACTGGGGTACCTAAATTCTTTTATATCCTGAAGTGTATGGAACGGTTTTTTTTCTGTGTATATTGTTAGCTTATTTTGAGAAAACCAGTTCACAACATTTTTTAGAACAGTTTTCAATATTTTTAGTTAATTTTTTTTATAGAACATTCTTTCATTAGTATACTGGTATCAACTTCAAATTTAACATACCTTTCTACAATTACGAGTAGCTTCCAGATCATTTATATATACTAAGAACAGTACACGCCCAAGAATTGACCCTAGTGGCATGCTGTATTTCATGTGGTTGCATTCTGAGTGGACACAGGTTACACTGTTGATTCTCTTAAAACTACATTTCACAATCTGTTTTCTATGATACATTTAACACTTAAGCCATTCCTTAGCTAATTGTCTAACTCCTAGTAATTCTAATTTTATAAGCAAGATATGGTCAATTACATCAAATGACTTTGACAGAGCCAGGCATATTATAGACACACGTCTTTTCACATCTTGTGTATGTCAGATTTCTGTGTGAAATGAAAAAAGTGCTGTTTCGGTTGATTTATTCTTCCTTAAAAAAATGTTGTGTATCTGAGAATAATTTATTATTTTCTAAAAGGTTAATGAGTATTTTGTGAAATAACTTTTCTAAGATTTTAAAGCAACATGAGAGGATTGACAGCAGATGACATTTTGTTACATTTCATTTTATCCCTTTTCTGAATAGGGGTTTCATTTTTGCTGTTTTAAGACTACCTGGAAATATTCCATTAAAAAATAAGCTATTGCATATATGAGACAGAACACAGGCTATTAATTTAACACATTAAAAAAAAAAGTCTGGAACATCGTCGGTCTCAGATGAAAATTTAGATTTAAATTTACCAATAATTTTTAATACTTAAACTTGATTTGTGGGCTGAATAGAAAGGGTTTTCCTATTATTATGGCTGTTATTATCTGAAGGATTGATGGTGGGGATGGTGGACTTACCAAATATATATGTATTGAATATCGTCAGCAATGCTTGTGAAATGGGTTTTAGAGGTATTACAAAACTGTAACAGATCATATTTTTTTATTATTATTATATGTTATGGCTATCTACCTTGTCTAACTCCTACTTCTTTCTTTTCTACTTTCCACATGTGTTTCATTTCATTTTATTTATACATCTATTTGCTTATTTTGGGAATATTTTACAACCCTATTAAGAATCTGTATTTTTTAAAATTGTTTTGAAATTCTGGATTTGTTTTCTGTGGTTTTGAAATGGTATGTAATAGCTACTTCTTTTTTGTTGATAATAGGATTTCAGAGGTAATATACCTTTTTGAATTATATATTACTCTTTGCTGCCTTGTCCTAAGCATGAAGCATATTTTGAAATAGTTCAAATATGTGCTCATGAAAGAGTCATATTTCTCATTCATATATGGGAAACTGTAGATTTCTTTGCAACAGATTATTTAAGTTGTTAATTTATCAATCATTAAAACTGTGAATTTACAGTTACCTGTGTGACAGTTTTAGATTCTATCTTCATGTTAAAATTTTGTGCTAAGTGGTCCAAATATTCCACATCAAAATTAACTGCATTATGGCTGTAACTACAGCTGTTTAAAAAACTTTGGCCAATTGTTGCTAACATTTTTTGTCATAGATGTAGATGTTTCTACAACATTTTTAAGATTGAAAGAGGATGCAATTTTTCAATTTTGAATCCTTAGAAAAATCTATGTTAAAATCTCCAAATACTATTATTGATTTATCTAGAAAAGGTTATTTTTTTAGTGTTTAGCTCACACATGTTAAGAAATATACTACTGTCCCCATCTGTAGATCTGTATGCACAAATAAGTATTCTTTTTTTTTTTTGATGGATATACCCGAATCTTTAAAGTAACGTTCTTTAGAATATATTTTAAGTGAGTTCATCTCTTCGAAATCAATTTCATTTTTAATAAATATACAGTTTCCTTGTTGCTTTTATCCATTCCTGCAAAAATGTATGGCTAAGATAAAGTTTGGGATGTTTGTTACATGTAGTTGTGAAGTATAAACCCAGTTTTCTATGGAACATACAACTGCTACATCTTTAAGCTGTGATGAAATAAGAATTTCATTTTTAATATTTTTAAGTGATTGCACATTCTGATCACAAATTATAAAGTTTGAACTTGCTTTTATATTATGTACAATTTCTCGACCACTTACCTCTTTATTGATGCCTACATTACAAGCTTTACTTGACGTGTCCCTTATCTCTTTGTTACATCATCTCACCTTAGTTAGAGCTAAGGTGATCACTGCTCACATATCAAAATTTATCTGGACATCAGTTTGTTTCCAGGGAAAGTCCATAAAAATCAGTCAATCTAATTGATTTTTTCTTCAGATGGGTTTATTGCCCTTCTTGCTCGTCTTTGGAAGTTTTCTTTTTCTTCTGTTGAGGAAGATGAGGATTCAGCTTCTGATATCTCTTCTCCTGTGACAACTATTTTCACATTTGGATGATGGAAGAATTTTTTTCCTTCAATGATGTTTGTTCTTTGCATTTCCTTTGTTAACATTGATAGGTTTGTTTTTTAGAACCTTCCAGTCAAGATATATGATTTCTTAACTGTCTAATTTCTTTGAGATAACCACAATTAATATGCTTTCTATTACAGCTTTACGTTAAGATGCTGTCCATGCATGGTGTAGTATTCTTGGCCACTTGGTGTACTAACACACAGAGTGTTTTAGAAACATTTTACTAGTTTTCTTAGTTTCCTGTTGTTTTTTCCTTCTTCTGCATCTTTATTTACACAGGACCATTACAGTAAGTCATGCCTGTGCAGTATACCTTCTACTAGTATGTTTGTATTTCTCATTGACTGTGGAGAGTTTTTTTATGGTTTTAATTTGTATGTTTGCTTCATTTTTTTGCTCCTAACCATATAACTAAATGATTTTTTTTTTTTGGCTTCTTGATGTTGTTAGAATTTTGAAAAAAAATTGGTCACTGAAGCTCCTGGAGTAATTTCCACTCATATTTCGTAGCTTTGGAACCTCTGTTTTGCAAATTTGTGGCACATCCTCAACCATGGCTAAATAACACTTTTAGCACTTTTGAGTTTGACTTTGTCACATCTTTTCTTGTTTTGATGACATACTGCATTTTATTTATGCTCGCAGGTGGAGTTTGTACTTCTATCACTTCAAATCTGTCTGAAGTAATCACTGTTGTTCGCTTACCATAGTATTCTGCACTCAATGTCACACATTTACTACACGTTTTAGCAACATCTATTGTTAACCTCACTTTCCACATGATCTGTTGCCCTATCCTCGATATGCAAATCACTTCATGGGTCATTTTCAACTATTGTTTTGAAGTTTTTCATTTTATAAACAAACACAGTTGCGTTGCGTATATCATTTTTCAATGCTTTAACTATTAATTCTTTTTGCCCATGAAGAAATTTCCTATCACTTCCCCAATTCCTCGGCAGTTCTGAACACCGCTTTCACATTTCATGCTCACTGATTCAAGCATAATTCTGCAGTCAATATGAATTCATTTTTGGATAACAGAAGAAATACAGTTTAATACCTATGCCCCCCCCCCCTCCCACAGCACAGTAAACACTTTATACATTTTATACATGATTTATAGTTCATTTTTGGTGAGCAGCTAGTCACTACATCTACACATGCCACCATCTCACATCATTATATGAATTACAGAGCTATAATGACAGTTATAATAAAATTTATGTGCATACACTGCAGTTAGCCACAAAATTGTCTACAAGCTATCCTTATTGCACAGGGAAACAAAAAAATGTGGAAGAACAACATCATTATAAAGCAATAGTGTATGCCAATATTTCTTCACTTCCAGTTGAAAAACAGATGGAAAGATTTAAATCCAAAATATTTTTTAGGGATTTGATGTTTAGTGGTGTACAATAATTCTCATTTAAATTCCTATCAGTTTTCACCCGTTGAAATTAATTTATTATGAGTAGCATGCTAGTGACTGAATAATGAAACCAAAGAGTTCTGCTGTATTGCTAATACTATTATTTACCACTATCCTTAAAATGTAAACCATCTGCTAATGAATCCGTGTTATTTGTCTTGTAACTTATTCTGTAGTTACAGTAATTAAACAAAGGAAAAAGGAATCGGCTTTAGGCAATATAAATTAAAAGGAAAGGGAAAATGACTCATCACTCACCAAAGTTGAAGGCAACAACAGGAGAAGAACATATCTCACTAACACAAAAATACACAATATTTTGGTCTTAAACCATATTCATGCTAAAGATAATGAGTCATGTGGCTTGATAGGTGTGCACACGCCGAAGTTTCTAACATGACTGAGTGGAATATTGATATGGCGGTGGGACTGAGATGTTATACATAAATACCTATATCACAGAAGGTGAGAGAAATAGTAATATACCAAAACGGTACGGAATGTAGAGACGAAAACAATAAGTGTTACAGATCTTTGGAGTCAATAGTACTTTTTTGGTTATAGCTTATGCTTTAAAATTTAATTTTTAAAAATTTTGCATAAATATAATGTGCAGATTATTGCCATCAATAATGTATCAGCTATAGTTTCAGTTCATCAAAACAAATAATGAGCAGTGGAAAAAACATATTTAATGGCAGTAATATTAAATTCATTGCAAAATGGTAATTTGACAATCCTCTTCACAATCTTGTAACAACAGTTCCTGCTTAATTTTCCTAGAGTTTACAATTCCTTGATCTGGAGTAATTATCAGTAACTTGTTCTGGATATGTGTTAAATACCATTCGGTAAAATATTATTCAATTAAATGTTTTTGCAGGTATCATTATTGCTGAAATTACATGAAACCTAGATTGATAATAATCTTCTCTATGGGAACCTTCAACTCCTCTCATACCTACATTATTTGATTGATGCCTTGAATCTTCTTCAGGGGTGAAATTCCTTTTCTGAATAGCAGTTGGATATAAAAATCTTTTTGAACTTAACAAGCTGAAGAAAATCCAAATCCTGATTCAAAATGTTATGTAATTTGAGTACACAAAGGACACTATAATGCAGAGTATTAATCTGTTCCGTTTTAAGTATTTTAGCAATAAAACATAATGTTTTGTGTCTCCCTTTTGCACTGCCAATATCCCATTTAAAAATGGAGCCAAGTTTGTGGACAACTAATAATGGCAGTTGAGATTTAATCCATTTCTGTATCTGAAGACCAGTAGTCTAAGAATTTATTACTAAATGAGTTTAGAACCTGTTTGTATTTGATGCCATTCTGCCTTTACGTATGTTAACAATGAGTCATTTTTTTCATCAAACTTTTTTTCAAATAGCTAATCAGCACATTTCTCTTTTTATTCATTATTTATTAGTTTATTGGAATCTGAATGAACATCAAAATATTAGATGAAATTTTCTTTGGAAATTAGCCAAGATAGTTTCCCGAGAAAATTTCATCTATATACATGCTGAGAAAGCCTTCACTCTTATATATTAAAATGTTACTCATTCAATAATGTAATGGTTTTAGGGGTGGAATTGTCATTTACTGAATTGTAACAGTCCTACACTCATTGCTGCTATTAATGTTGTAATTACTGCTGGATATTCTGCTATTTCTGTTTCAAAGAAAAGAAATTCATTTTTACTGATTCATGCTACAGCAGCAGTTTTGCCTGCATATGATACCTGAGTTGCTTTTACAGTTGTGCAATAAGTGTTTTCGGGAAACCATGGAGAACTGAAATCTGGATGGCTAGCGGGGGATGTGAACCTACATCCTGCCAAATGTTAGGCCAGAGCATTAACACACACCTCCCATGCTCAGTCTCATCTATTCTTCTTGAATCAAATAGTTTGTAGGAATTGTGTTAGTAAACTTACTTTATTATTCTTTAAAATTACTCCTCACAAACATAATTATTGTTGTGAAATACACTCTTCGGTGGATCATACGATCTAGTAAAAAAAATTAGCTACTTTTATTTGGCTCTGTTCAGTTTCTTTTATGGAACTAATTTGGGTTCCCATACATTAGTGTAGTATTTCAACAGTGCTACAAATATATGGGCTATCTCCTTTGTGCTTTCATTGTCATTTTCTATATACTATTTATAAAACATGACTTCCTTGGGTATTCATGGTAATTTTAATATAATGCCAATATTATATTTCAACTAAGAATTGAATATGGTGCTAAAAAATTTAGGTATTCTTCAAAAATAACTACCTAGTGAGTTGACTGTTGATTATTTTGCAAAAAAGTTATTTGTCCAAATTTTATGTTTTCAAAACTCAAGGTTCCAATCCTGACATCTTAAACAATGGAGTTTTCGATCTATTACATTTCCTGATGTCTCTATGAATTAGGCTTTTAAATTACTGCATCAATTGCATTCTGTTAATGACTGCATGTTACACATCCAATAAGTTTTTTGTGACCACCAAGGCAAATGTAATGACTTGTGCTATTGATGTTTCCTTAATTATAAAGGTTTATATTGATAACACTGATAAAAAAAATAATATACAGCAACCACCACAATATATAACTTCTTAAAAATATAATTATGTTTGACTGTCTCAAAATATTTCTATCTTTGAATTTTGACCATTTTTGATTGTTTTCATTAAAGTGAATGGATATAAATTTCCAGAGCTCTTTAGCAATAAATTTCCTAACATTGTACTAAAATATAAGAAAGAGGATTGTTTTCATCTTTAAGAATACTTTTGATATGCATGTTATATTTGCTTGTAGATATCATGGAGTTTATTACTCTGGTTTATATTTTTTTTTTTTATGCTAAGGTTGAGAATAATTTTTTTTCTGCTATTGCACTGATAAACTTATATTTCATAAGCTTTGAATATTTTAAAGTGGTTTTCTTTTCATCAACAGGTCCTTAGTGGAAACAATTACTAATCAGATTTCTTCCTTTTGCTGTAATTAAATACCTATTTCACTTGGATCACCATTATCAATACAGCAAATATGAGTACAGATTGATATTTATGCCCTTTCTTATAACCTTCCAAAGTCCATTTCAATGTGTTGATTTAACTTGGTGTATTTAGTGTTCAAATTACAAAAATCTAGAAATTCAGAAATTTTGTGAGATATTGAGTTGCACGGGTCAGTCTAGAAGGCGTTATTTCTGTTCATTAAGAATTGCGTGAAAGGGTCAGTGTCCTTGAGGATCATCCTGTTCAGGCTTGGCCTGTGGAGGCTCTTCCTGTGGGGGATCTGCCTGTAGAGGCTCTCTCTGTAGAGGCTCTGCCTGTGAAGGCTCTGCTTGTGGAGACTCTGCCTGTTAAGGGTCTGCCTGTTGAGGGTCTGCATGTTGAGGCAGAAAGTAGAGATAATGTGTTTAGTGAAGAGGGTGAGAAGGGAGGTTGGGAACTGATAATAAGTTGCAGGAGAAATATGGTTAACAGGATGAAGAGGCCATAAACTTTGTGAATTGTGAGGAGAAATAGCTTTGACATATTACCCGAATCAGAGAGGGAAGAACCTTGTGTAGTTGTAGGAATAGGTATGGTGCAGCAAGCCTGTGGAAATATATGCATAGAAGGAAAATATAGGAAGGAAAAGGTTCTGCTGCTAAGTAGTAGCCATGGGAGAGCAGTAGGCCCTCTTCTGCAGAATCAATTAGGCATAGGCTGCCAGCTAATAAGCTTTATCAAACCTATTGCAACATTAGGACAGTCGGTAGGGGATATATGATCACTTTGTAGGGATTTTAGTAAGGACAATAGAATTGTGAAAGTCAGAGTAGCAGGGAATAGTATTGATAGGAATGCTATTATAGTGTAGAAAGTGACCTGAGGAAGTTGGTGTAGGATGCACAGCATACCAGGGTGAAATCATGCAGGTTCTAAGTAGCCCTGGTCAGCCACAGGTCAACCACGATATGAGGCGGGTGAACGTGGAAAAGGCACTAGTTCTGTTTTGGGGTTTGTGCCTGTGGTCACCATTGGTAGGTAGGTTTCACAAGGCATCGCCTACACCTAAACAAAAGGGGGATGGGAGTACTATCTAAGTAGCAAAAGCTTTAAGGAGCCCAGTTATGATAGAGTCAAGACTTTAGATTCGAGGGTGGTGAGGGATTAAACATAAATGATTAAAGGGATACTGATTGCAGATGCACGATTGGTAAAAAAATGCAAAAGCTAAAAAGATAGATGAAGCTGTTGAAATAATAATGGATGTGGGTAGAACTGGAAAGACAAAGGCTAATGCTGAAAATACAACAAAACCAATAATAAGAGTGCTATTGATGAATTGTAGAAGTATAATGAACAAAGTAATAGAATTTGAAAATTTAATAAAGATACATTAACCACAAGTGATTATAGGGGTAGAGTCTTGTGTTCACAGATCATGACCATGAGTTACTAGGGTGAGATTATTGGAATGATAAAACAAAAAAATCAGGGTGTTGGCTGCTTACCTTAGTGGAAGAATCAATGATGGAGATGAGGCTCTTGGAAAAAACTAAAATAATATTTCCTGTACAGAGGTGAGTGTAGAATGGTCATTATTGGAGGGAATTAAAATTTACCAGGTGTCAACTGGGTAAGAAATAAAATTAGCAACACAAGGGAACAGAGATTTATAAATACCTTAATAAGGGAAAGAGGTTATACACAAGAAGTAGAGCAGAACATGAGGACATGTTAGATATCTTTCTAATAAAGCCTAATGAATATTTTGTGGAGTGTCAGGTAAATGAAGGAATAAGTGATCACAATGCAGTACTGATTGATATCAATGGATTCAGTAAAACCAATGGCCAAAACTGAAGGGGGCAAGTGGTATGATTAAAAAAAAGGCACAGACTTTAGAATTGAAGAGATATTTTAAGGAAAGGTTCAGCAAATGGAAAAATGGCACAAGTACAGTGGAGGAGAAATGGGAAGAGTTTAAGGAAACAATAAAAAAAGGGAGAGAAATCTTTATTCCCAATCAGAAAATAAGGAGAAGTACCAAAACTACATACTACAATATAGAAGTGAGAAGACTAAAGACATTAGTGGGATGGGAACACAACAGAATTAAGAGACAGGAAGGCAATATGGAATACTTAATACAACTAAACAAGCAATTATTAAGAGCAAAGACAGAAGCTTAAGGATGGTTGTATGACAAATATTATTGGTGCAGGAGGATCCCTGAACAACGAATCTAGAAATTTCTGTGGCTATGTTAGAAAACTGAAGGGAAGAGAGATAGTCAGACATATTTAGATAAAAATGGAGTTGAAGTCACTGAGGATTTTAAAATGGCAGAGTGACTTGTTTAATGAGAACACTAAGAGCTATATTTCTGTGATGGGAGGGAATAAATCGGAGGAGAGTCTCCTTATAAGTATAAATGAGGAAACTTGAAACTACAAAATTTGAAGAAAAAAAAAACCTTCAAAGGATCTGGTGTAGATAATATTATGAGAGCTGTATTAAAGATTGTGGGATAGGATATTGTATGTTACCTTCAAACTTTATTTAAAATATGTCTGTAGTCTGCTTACTAGAGTACTGGAAAAGAGCAATAGTAGTATTGGTTCATAAAGGAGGAGTGACAAATATGATTGAAAATTACAGACTGATTAGTTTGAAATCTGTGATGGAGAGATTGATATGCACCATGCACCTATATCAGAAATGTCTGTGAGGAAAGAAATTGGTGTGCAGATTGACAACATGACTATAGGCTAGTTTATTCATGTAAATCTCAGATAGTAGGCTGTAAGCAAAATATTTCAGATGAATTGGACAAGATAACCCAAGTTGATAGTGTAGCAGCAGATCTTTCTAAGGCATTTGTCAGAATGCTCCGTAAAATGGTTTTAAATAAACTCAAATCTAGTGGATTGGATGAAATAGTTACTTGCTGGGTAAAAGGTAGAAAGCAAAGTGTTAGAGCAGGAAATACATTATCCAAAGAGATGGAAGTAAATATGAAAGTGGCACAGTTTGCTGTATTGGGAATGTTGCTGTTCATGATTTTAATGAATGATTATGTTAATGGTTGAAGCTCAGAATTTAGTTTGTTTGCAGATGACATAATGGTATGTATTTTGATCAAAACAGGACAAGACTGTGAACAGTTGCAGGGTGACCAGGATAGAATATCTGAATAGGTTGGTCGCCGTGGAATGAAGATAATTGCCAGGAAGAGTCAGCTGATTAGGTACACAGATAAAAAAACTGAAGGTTGTTTATGATTATAGGGTGGGGTCATAATTGCTTGTTGAAGGCATGAAGTGTAAATATCTTGGCATAATGTTTAAAAATAAACTCAACTAGGCAGAGCACATTGGCCAGGTGGTAGGACAACGTCCTTCATTTAGTGGAGAGGGAGATGAGAGGATATATTTGAGAAGTTAGGGAAATTGGTTACAGACCATTGGTTGTATATGGTGGTGTAGTTTGGTACCCACATTTTGGGAGACATGCAAATAAGAGCAGCTAGATTTGTTTGTGGCAATTATCACATGACCCAGTCAGTAATTGATAAGAGAAGGTCTTGGAGTTATTGGAAAATCAGAGGAGGGTGAAGAGAGTGCTGGGAATTTACAAGGCATATATTGGGGATGGGGCTTGGAAGGATATTGGTTGATGAATTAGGAATAGTGCATGGAAGGGAAATAATGACCATGACCACAAGCTGGCACTCGATTTCATGCATGAGGTAGTGGGATAATTTTCTTTTGTTGGCAAGGGTGAACAAATTACCAAGTGATGAATAATTTGCTAAAAAACTGAAGGAATTTAAAATTAAAATCATAAATTGCTAATGTAGATTGGGGAGGAATTTAACACTCACATTTTAGAAGATAATAAAAAAAAGGGGGGTAATTAGAAGACCAAGTGGATTGCCATCAGACCATGTGCTCCATTGCAATTAAATTAATAATAATAATGATAATAGGATTTTGCCCTTGCAATCAGTCAGTTCACTAGGTGTGACGTACTTATTTATGTGCTAGTTATGAAGCCAACATGTAAAAACATGTATATATTGCCAATGACACAGTGTGAAAATTTTTGCTGTTTCTGATTATTTATTGTATAGATTCATTGCCAAATCATCTGACACCTTTGGAAAATGTGGTTCTAAGTTATTTAATTTCAACTACTTTCTTACTTGCTACTTTGGTTAGTTTATTTACAATTCATCAGATTTGTGCATCCTGTTCGTAGCAGACATAAATTAAATATGTAACAGCAAGATGTTCTTGGCCATATCATTACTCATTCTTCCATAACATTTAGATTTTAAAATCACGTTATGCTTTCTATTGTTGAAGGCCATGATGGAAATTGAATTAATTTTTATTTTATTACCATTTTTGTATGATGTGTGCAAACATTAAAGGCAGGTAGAACCAAAAAAATGGAGCAATATCTATCGAGAATTGAAATTTATCAGCCCTTGATAATAGAAACTACTTTCCTTAATTCCAGTTTATGTGCTATATTTTTTTTTTATAAAATTTTCAGACCTTTTTTTTTTTAATACAGACTACACAGTAAAATGTTGATGAAATTCTGGTATTCAAGAACTATAACACTGTTGTCACCTGTGATCCCTGGATTAAACATTAAGTAATGTGGAAAAATATCTTATGTAAGTGGGGGCTTTACTAAAAAATTTTCATTGGATAGTATGTTAGTGAATCAGATTAATTTATGGTGAAATGATAAACATTGCATAGAAGAAATCATGAAATTCTTTTTATTATCTATCATATTCAGATGTTACCTATCACAGATGACAACTTAATGTACCTCAGACATTAATATCAGATTTTTGGTAGATGAAGTAGAGTAGTAATCATTTTTAAATTTTATTGCAAGGAAAATTAAGTGCTAAGTAACTAGGCTAGTAAGACATTTGAATTTTTGACAAAGACTTTTTTTATATCTGAGTCATTATGATATGGGGTTGATTTAATTAAAGGTGATGAAGTATTGGATGCTGGTGTGTATGGGAAACCTACTCATGCACAACATGTCTACTTACCATATTATGAAGGGCACTCACTGCTAACGCGTAAGTTTCTTTTCTCCCTTTAATTTCATTAGGCAAGATATTATTCAGGTTACTCTTGGGGTTATTGTAGGTATATGGGGTTGTAGCATTCATTCTTGTCAAAAAAAATGCATTGTTATCAGCATTTGGAGAGTTATATTGCTTTCATGAATCTTTCTTGATCTAGGATATCAAATCTTGTGCATGTTTATCAAATATTGCTTTTACCGCTGTGTATGTTGTTGCAGCTGCTTGAGAGGTTAGGTTTTTCCTTATATATACATGTATATATTTTCAATTATTACAACTGAGACTAGCTCTTATATTTTAGAAAATTCACTATATAAATATCTATTTTCATAACATTGGATTAAAATGCAGTCTTGTTTAGTGTCATCAATAAAACAACTAACTCTTTATTGATATAATACTTGCTGCATCACTCAGTTGATCCTACCATTAAACAGCAAGTCAGTTAGGAATTTTTAAAAATTAAGTGATTATATTTACCACTATAGTTGCCTGTCGATAGCATAAGTGATTTCATTCGCATAATCAAATAATATATTTTTAAGTTATGGCAGTTTTACTTTCAGTAATTAAATCATATCATGTTTTAGAATATACAGATTGTACAGACAGCATCCTTTCTTAAAATACAGTTAAAATTTACTGTTAACCTCTGTGTAGCTGTAGATATCATACAATACCTCTATTAAAAAAATAGTTTCTGCATTAGTTTCCATATAGTTTCTTTTATATTCATTCATATGTTACTTATTTCATCTGTTTACATTTGTGCAGAGGCATTAAAATATTGTCTACACAGTTATCACATTATTTGTAAGGTTTTTACATCTTAGCAGCTTTGTGTCTGATCCTTTTTACTTACTGTAACACACACAAATGAATATAGTGTTAGTACTTTCTAAAGCTTAATTAGTTGACTGCTTTCTTAAATGATATTAGTGATTGTTAGTTATACTTCATAACATTCTTCTTCTTATTATTATTGTTATTATTATTTGAAAACATGGGTGAGCTCTAATGGTGAAACATAGCATTTGGGAACATGCTTCCATCGCCTGTCTGGTCATACAAATATCAGCATTAACGGTACTGTGTTGAATTAAATTTTGCATGGTTGAATACTTTCATAAATATCCACAAACACTCAATAACAGGTCAACTGGAGAAAGTTTACTGATATGTATTGCCAAGTGAAAAGTCCACAAACAAATTTTATTGAAATTTATTAAACTGTTTAATCACCAGTTTACACAATTTGCTGATAAGGTTGACTGCTATCAAACTTCGAAAACACCAATATAAAATGCATGTTCCTCTTCAATCATTTTGTCATCTAAACACACTATCATTCATTTATCCTTAGGCCAAACTTTACCATCCTTGGTTAACTAGCATTGTATCCAACGATAACAATAGTCGAAAAGTTCTTTAGTCAGATTTCATTTAATTTGTGCCCTAATACTCAGAGATCATTGTTCCTTTTCAAATCCTAAATCCTAACGTTCAGCAAGGTCAAAATTTCAACTTTTCCATCCTATCAGACTTAACTTCAACAAAAAACATCACTACAAAACACATACCCTCTGCCAATGCAGCAAGTGTAAAGCTAGAATGAACTGACCCCATCATTGGCTACCCCTCTTTACACCTTTGCCTAAAAGTGTGATGTTTTGCATTGTTTTGTTATCAATTTTATGATACGACACTCCTTCGTAAACACCAGTACTTTAATTTTCCGTGTTTGTCAATATCTGAAAATCATTTAATACTTCTCAGATTTTTATGTTAGCTAGCCCTGATTATTTTAAAACTTTATCCCTATTATGATGATCTGAAAATATAGCTTTGTTTTCTTCTAATTATTTCCCAAAGTTAACACTTCTCCATGTGGTCTCACAATGTTAATTAGAATCTTGAACTTTTACTTTATTAGCCAAATCATGTTAAAATTTTATCTCGCCTCTCTTTTCCAAAATTTTAGAAGCCATCTTCCTATTGTAAACCTCTTAATTAACAGATATTTTAATTATTGGTAGTGACAATAAAGTGAACTGCACTCTGTTCTGTTATAGTACCCCATAATTACTTCAGGTGAATGCCTTTATAAAGGACTTGGATAATTCCCATTCCAATCCTTGTCCACTATCCAACCTTAGCTTTAAAGTCCTCACTGTCAAAGACTTATAAAAACCTATTGAATAAAAAATTTTATTTAAAAAATAAGCAATAAAGGAGCTTCATATCACACTTCCGTAAAAACAATTATAAAAGTGGAATGCACCTATCGTACAAACAAAAAAGTGGAAGAATGATAATAACAGCTGGAATAAAGTTTTATCTCATCAAATGAGAAGTAATAAACATTTTTCTAGTTACAACAAATGTACTATGTACTGAGACTGAATAAATTGCAAGTGAATTTGTAAATGCTACAATTGCTTCTGGTTATTTAAACACTGAGAAACACTGATCGGTAGTTCCTATGTAAATAACAAAGGCTATCAATAAGTAACAAAGAATCAAGCTTCTAACCTCCTACCAACAGTTCTCAGTTTCATATTTATAAGTAAAGTTATCCAGTGTTTGAGATTCTTATATAAGATTTCACAAAATAGGTGGCAGATATTTTAAACATTCATGGAAATATTTTTAAAAGGAAAATGCAGCACTATAGTTTTGATAATAGTGAAAATAGGAAAGGGTATGAAAAGTAAACCTATCACTCACCACAGATGAAGGCAAGAGAGCAGCGACAAACAAAATGAAACTTTTCTCAATACAATGTAATCTTCACAGATGTCCAGACAGATAGTGTCATGATAAAACAATATTTTGACTACTGACTGTACAGTCTTCATGAGGTGTTGACTGTCCCTTCCAGAAGTTTGTTATAAGTGAGTCATTGGAAATTCGACTTAATGGGGACAATGTCAATAGGGTTGGTAAACTCTTCTCGATTGAAGTCTGCAAATCAGTTATAACCGATCTCCATCATGAAAGTGACAGATCATCACACCCAGACTTTGTAGTAAGCCACATATTAAGTCTAGTGCTAGCAACACTGCCAGAAGGTGTTTTCCAGTGCTCCACAGCAGACCACATATTCATCGAGTTGGTTAGGAGGCAACAGGGACGGCATAGGCATTGTAGTGGACCAAGCTCATAAGCTCTGCTTATAACTACGCTATGTAGCATGAGGAAGGTCAGTTGAGGAATTAACAGCAGGCATATAACCATTGGAAGCCATGTGACACCTGCTGAAGACAGTGGAGACATATGTCAATATGTTGTGTTTTCCTAACACCATTAAACTAGATACCCATTAAGATTACAGTGCAGCAGTACACTGGGTAAGTTTTGAGCTGAGACATGTGGCAAAGGCATCAGATGTGTACACAATGAGACTCATTCCATGACTGAAGCTAGAGTAGGCAATCGATAAATATGGGGAAGTGCTTGTATAATTTCAGAAAAGGCCAAACAAAGTAATAAAATAATATCTTTAAAATTGATAAAAAAAATTGTGTACAATAGCCTTAAACTCTGGTGAACCCCAGCAGTAAACCTATTACTAGTTATATACATATATATGTCTAATCAAAATTTTTAATTCAATTCCCACTTTGTTCATCTATAGTTTCAGTCATATTGTGAGTCTCAGCATGTGCACTTCTGATCCCCTTGCTTTTGTCAAATGATTAGGGTTTACACTGAAATATTGTAAAGCATTTTCATGTTTAATTGTGATAAGTGATAGGTATATTATCCCTGTCATTCCACAGTATAGTTTTGGTAATTTTAATATTAAATTCATATTTCAAATCACTTGTTACTCTTAGCATGTATCAATAAAATGGATATGGCAAGAAATCTGTTTCCAAAGCATTTCACCACCTGCCCCTCTCCCCCCCCACTGATTGTTCTACAAAAAAGAGATCTACAAAATTTTGTTTTCACTGCTGGATAATATTGTTGGAGCTCCAAACAATAATTTCAACTCAATTTAACAGGGTTATGTTTCAGAAAGTAACAGTCAATACTAAAATATTCAGATATTGATTATATGGTTGAATAACTGATTTTGTTATTAACTCTGTTGGAAGATGCTTGAAGGGAAATGCGAATGAATTTTACCATCCACTTGCCTTTAAATAAATTTATGGAAGTTTCTCATCTTGGTTTCTGCTTATATTAAACTATGAGGTGTAAAGTATTTTTGCTCTTAAGTGCAGTGTTACATCAAAATGATAACTGGAAATACAGATAATGAATATAAAGTTTTCTTCTGATTATGCTTTTGAATTTAACCAAATATGAATGTTCTTGGACATCATACGAGGCATGTTTTTTAAGTAAGTACCATTTTGAAATTAAAACAAGGCGTGCAAATATATCTCAATAATTTTATTTTTACATGAAAGCCTGTACCTTACTCTACTTTTCTACATAATTCCCTTTAATATTGAAGCACTTGTCATAACATAGTACCAGTTTTTGAAAACCCTACTCATAGAAGTCTGCCACCTGACTTGTTAACCACTGCATCACAACTATTTTGACTTCGTTATCGTCTTCAAGACGCTAACTGCCCAGGTGTTTCTTCAAGTGCAGGAACAGATGGTAGTCACTGGGCGCCAGATCAGTGCTGTATGGAGGATGATCTAGAGTTTCCCATGGAAAAGATGTAATGAGATCTTTGGTCTGATTAGCCACATGTGGACGGGCATTGTCATGCAGCAAAATGATGCCCTTGCTCAACTTGCCACATCTTTTGTTCTGGATTGAACGGCACAGATTGGTCAATGTCTCACAATAAGCTGCTGCATTGATTGTCTCATTACGAGGCAGAAATTCGACAAGCAATACTCCTTTTCTGTCCCAAAATACTGTGCACATGATTTTCCGGGCAGAAATCGTTTGCTTGAACATCACTTTTTTTGGGTGAATCTGAATGCCGCCATTTCCATGAACTGTTGCTTTGATTCAGGTGTGACGTAGTGTAACGCGATTCGTTATATGTAACGATTTATTGTATGGGCTTTTACAGGTTCGTTACTAACAGTCAGTCGCCACCCGGGACCCGGGAAGATAACCAGGATTGTCGGTACAACCCTTATTCCTCGCTATCTATTTCTAAAGAAAGTTTATTTATGCGTAAGCGCTAAACTTCAAACTGTTTATTTAAAATATACAAAGCCAGCCCAGTACCACTCTCACTTTACAAAATAAACAAAATCAGGCATCATCCAACTTCACCGAAAATTGCAGGTTAGCAGTTATAACGCAAACTCATCAACACACATGGTCATAATTCGACTACTGTCCATTCTCGGTTAATACGCTATTTTAAAGCACTGCAATGCGCGACACATCTTGAAGAGCCCATTCCTAGCGAGCAACACCTTGCATGACCCACTCCAATGGTTACCGATTTTTTTCCTTCTTTTTCTTATCATGGCGGTCTGCTAGATAGCTCGACCTTACAGCCAATCACAGTACTTTTCGTCGCCAATGATCCTGCTGACCAATCATGTGTTTCCTTGTTGCACTCCTTACACCAAAGACTATCCCTCAGTGTAAGCTGTCCACTCCTTCTTTCATTTCCTAATCAACACTCTCGTTACAACCCCTCCCAAATGTCACTTGTTTTTGGAGTTGTAACTTCAAAAAACGAGGGGCATTTTTCTGTTAATTTGCAATGTCCCTCCTCATTGTCTTTTTTCCTGTCTATTTTGATCTTAGTAAAATTGCTTAAAATATTCATAATACAATCTCCTGTTTGTGGCTGGTACTGGTTGCTGGTACAAAGATTACACACAATCACTTCCTTAAAATAAATTGAATGTTCATAAAAATAATCACACAAATTTGTAAATTGTCACACAAATACAAGGAAAAAAAATTACTCTTTTATTACAATAACACCAGTCCTGTCACGGACAAAATTAAGAACATTTCCATTGTAATACATACCACATTAAAATATTATTTAAAAGTAGTAAACATTTACAAACTTACAATGTGAAAAAAAAACTGAATATTCACACGTCTCTCAAGTGGTGACATTATCCTCACCTTATTCCAGTCTTAAATGGTTTCAAATCCTGGACATTGTATTGTCCTTTTACAACCTGTGATTTTGGATCCACAACTACATAAGCGTTGGCATTGTGGACCTCACTGACCTGATACGGTCCCTCATATAATGGTAAAAATTTTCTTATCTCGTTGTTTACGGCGGACGACTTATGGTGTGTCCTGATAAGAACTAAATCTCCCGGTACGTAATTGGTAGGCATAAGACTTGCATCATGTTTCATCTTTCTGTGCAGTGCTTGTTTATTAAGTTCCGCTAGGGCCGCTTGTAGTTTTTCCTCATAACTATATGTGGTTTGTGGGTATTGTATATAACTTTTCACCAGTGTCGGGGGGGTTTCCTTCTGGAACATTAATTCGTATGGTGTGAGTTTAGTGGAGTTATGGGGTATGGTGTTGATGACGTCTTCAATGTTTGGTAATTCCCAAACCCATTTCTTATGGTTATTCCCTGAATAAGTACGGAACCATCTCCCTAGTTCCCTCATTACTCGTTCCGCAGGGTTTCCGCATGGCGAGTAGTATGATGTCCTCAAGATCTTTATGTGTAGCTGCGTTAGACAGGTTTCCCACACTTTCCCCGTAAATTGAGGTCCATTGTCTGTCAAATGGCATTAGGGTGGCCTAGCTGTGGAATGTATTGGTTGACAATTTTTGAACATATCGCTTTAGCTGTTGCTCGTTTCAGGGCATATAACTTTATATACTTTGTAAAAACATCTAGCACAACACATATCTGTCGTACTCCTCCCCGAGATGTTGGCAGAGGGCCGTATATATCCAATGCTAGGAGGTCGCGGGGTTGTGTGGTATAATGCTCTGCATTTCCCCTTCCCGCTTTGCATTGTCTATTTTGTTTAACTGACATACCCTACATGTTGCAATACAGTTTCTAATCTGTTTATACATGTTATTGAAGTAGAATAAATTTCTTAACATCTGGTAACATTTGTTTACACCAAAATGCCCGTAGCTGCAATGGTGGTACCAGATTAATGTGTCTACCTGGTGTTCTGGTATCCACAATTTCCAATTTTCGGCTTCAACATGTTCTCTCCTAAATAGGACTCCATTTTTGAAACAGTAAAATTTTTGTAAATCCTGAGGGGTTTCATCTGATTCTAGTTTCTGTGTAACTGATCTAATGGTATCATCCTGTTGTTGTTCATCCCTCATGTTTGCGAAATAATTTCTAACCTGGGGTTCCTTTTGTGTTCCCTTGAGATAGAGTAACTGTGGTGAGTTGGTATCTGTGTATTTAATATTGCTGTCTTTGCTATCCGGCAATCTGGACAGTGCGTCTGCTACTTTATTTTGGTCTCCTGGGATGTACCTAATTTCGTAGTTAAACTCTTGTAAAAGCAGCGCCCACCTGGTTAGCCGACCATGAGTTAGTTTGCACTTATTCAAAAATGATAAAGCTTTGTGGTCTGTATATATTATTACTGTCCTGCCTAGAGCAGGTATCTAAACTTCTGGAATGTCCATATAATGGATAAAGCCTCCTTCTCTGTGATTCCATAATTAATTTCTGCTGGCTTAAGCAGCCTACTCGCAAAGGCGACATCTCCTCTCAATGCCACTGTCAGTTGGAATTTCCTGGAAAATTTCCGCACCTAATCCGTAAAATGACGCATCCGTGGATATACATATTGGGTACTCCCAATTGGGTGAGTGTAACGTCATGTTTTGTATAAGAGTGTTCTTTATCTCCTGAAAATCACGTTCACACTCCTCTGTCCACTTCCATGTGGTACCTTGTTTTCTCAAGGAGCAAAGTGTGAGCTATTGAGAATTTGCCCGGGAATGAACTTGCGGTAGTACCCACATAATCCCAGAAAGCTTTTAAGTTGTGTTTTAGTAGTCGGAGAGGGAAACTCTTTATTGCCGCCAACTTATCTTCAGCTGGGGTGATACCGGTTGGTGTTATAACATGCCCTAAGAACTCTATTTGTGAGGTAAGAAATATACATTTTTTAAATTTGAGTGTCATACCTCCCTTCCTGAGAGCAGTGAGCACTTCCCTTAGTGTCTCCCAATGTTGGTCAATTGTCTCGCTGGCAATAAGTATGTCGTCCACGTATACGTGGACCTTCTTAAGTAAATTCTGTCCCAGAACAGCGTCCAATGCTCTAATGAAATTAGAAACGGCATTGTTAAGCCCAAATGGTAGAACACGGAATTGATAAGATCGTCCCTGGTATAAAAAGGCGGTATACTTCCTCGAACTTTCCGCAATGGGGATCTGCCAATAAGAGGACGTTAAGTCAAAGTGACGTGAGGTAGCGTTTACCATGAAAATTGTGCAAGATTTCATCAATTGCAGGCGGGTGGTCCCTTTCTGTTTGTAGGAATTTATTTAACATCCGTGCATCTAATACAAGCCTCACCGACTGATCTGCCTTTGTGACTACCACAAGGGGGTTGTTGTACGGACTATTAGAACGTTCTATTATGTTCCCACTTCAGCATTCGTGTAATTTCTTCATCTACAAGTTGTCTCTTTGCTAAGAGGTATAGTGTACGGCTTTACAAAAAAAGGTGTTTGGCAAGTGACTGTTAAGTAACATTGGTAATCCTTTATTAACCCTGGTTTATCTGAAAACACATCTGAAAATTCGCTGAGAAAGTGTGACAGGTGTTCTCTATGTTCAGGTACTACTTGTTGAAGGACCCTGTCCACTTTATTCTCTGCTACACCAGTCTTCAGCCGGTGAATCCAAAATTGAACTAGCTTTCTATAAAACCTGGGATCTCTGGTAGTACTAATATCTCTGTTGTTGAATAGCACTCTTACTGGTTTGATCTTCCCCGTGGTACATCCCTGACTCAAAGGCACTGTGATTCTCTGGCCGTTTGTAAGTATGGAGAGTCTACCTTGCTCACAGTCTAAGGTGGCTTTCATAGTGCACAACCAATCTATGCCGAAAATACAGTGGGGTTGCAAACCTGGTACTACAAAAACGGGTGTTTCAACACAATAAGTTGTAATATAAACATCCAGTAAAGCCTGTAAGTTTAATGGGCTTACTTTTCTTGCCTGTAGCCGTAATAGCGGTCATGTTTTCTACCGGGTAGGTTGGATAATTTCTTAATAGTTTGTAATGTGAGGAAAAACGATTGGGAAATACACGAAATCTCAGCCCCCGTGTCTAAAAGACCTCTATGGGTTTTGCCAAGACAGTTGCTTGGATCATTGGGACCGTGAAAGGGTGTTCTTTAATCTCGTAGTCCTCTTGTAACAAATCTTTGGTTGGGTTGTTGTGATAAATGGAATATATTGTGACGTCTTGTGTTGGTCCTCCCTCCTGTGTAGCCTCCGTTCGGACCTCAACGTTGGCCATCAGCAATTTTTTTGTTCGTCCTCTGATTGTTGTAAATCGTGAACTTCCACTTCGCTTATCTGTTCACTATCACTAGGTGGGGGTGTATGGTTTGGTTTTGCATTTCTACCTTGACCCCTACCCATATATCTGATGGTTGGTTTTCCTCTTTGTTTATTATTAGAAAATGTTTTGTTTTTATAAAAATTTCCTTCTTGACTTTGTTTCGTTCGTTGGTGACCTTGCTTATTGCTAGTGAATGAATCGTGATGTTGTCTCTGACTGTCACGCTTGTCATGTGAGTTGTAATGTTGTCGTTGATTGTTACTGTTACTCATATCTTGATGTCTGTCTTCCTGAGTTAATCTGTATGTATGTTGCGTATCTAGTGCTGTTAGCGTGTCTGCTGCTTGTTCTACCGTAACTGCATTGTATAATTTTTCTTGAACTGATTTCGGCATTCGGCTAATAATATCTCGAACTAACTCTTCTTCTGGTAACGGTATGGAAAAATGGCGAGTTTTTGCCACTTCCTTATAAAAAAATTCCGCCAGAGTCAGCCTACCCTTCGGGTCATAGCGTCGTCCTGTACATAACAGCCGTTTAGCCTGGTACTGTGTTTGTGGAGACCAATAATAATGTAAAAATGCCTTTTTAAACTGGTCATATGTGTTACATCTGGGTATATTCACTTCCCCCCAGTCTCGGCTAGTACCTCGCATATGTTGGAAAACGCAATTAATCTTCACAGGGTCTGCGTATTGCCGGAATGCTGGGTACATTTCGAAACTCTTTAGGAAACTAACGGGATGTACATTTCCGTCATGACTAAAATGTTTGATGTCAAATTTCGTAGGCGTTGCTAATGCAGCATCCACAACCAGAGATGTGTTCCCACTGTGAATTGCATTCTGTAAGGCTGTATCAACTTTCTCTCTCTACACATTATAATGTCTTGTTTTACTGCTTGGAAGTTGTTATTAATAGTATCAATATGCTGGGTGTTGTTGTGTACCTGTTTTTCAATCATAGTCTGTTTACTTTGAATATTATCTACCTGTGTGAGGCACTCTTATTTTGATCAGTTAATTGCTGGATGTGTTGTTTGTTCTGGTTAGTCTGCATTTTTGCTAGTTCTAAATCTTGTCCAAGTAGACATCTCTCATTTACACATTCTATTCTATTGTTCTCTATATGCCCTTGTAGTGCTGCTACTTGAGTGTTTGTAACCTGAAAATTTGACTCAACCTTGTTTGTTATCTGTGTAGTAATGTCATTAATGTGTTTAGCTATTTCAGAATGGTTTTTGCTACATTCTTCTTTATAAGTCGTGATGTTCTTCTGTAAAACTAGCATTTGTTGGCCTAGTTTGTCTGCAACTTTCCCCCATGTATCAATTTTGGTAGTAAGATCTTTAAAATCTTCTCTCTGATTATTAAACTTTTGTTCAAATTTTGTGTTTATGTCTTGTTTATGACTATCCAATTTTAGGTCCATGTTCTTCATTTGATCCATGAGGGCATTGAAAAGAACTCTAATGTCGTTTTGCTTAGTCTGAACTTGATTAGTCACTGTATCTACCAGCTGTGTCTTGTCAGGAGTATCAAGAATAAACCCTTCACAATCACTACTAGATTCAGAGTGAACAACAGTATTTGAAGGTTGAGGATTGTTAATCGCTTCACGAAAAGAGTCTACTTGCCCCATTGGTGCCATATGATTTTGGTCCAGGTTATCAGTATCGAAATGTTGAGCTACTTGGTGTATGCGACTATGGTTAACCTTGTCTGGTACACTATCAAAGTGAACGTCAGGATTACCTGGAAGTAGTGGTAGATTAGTCTGAGTGGTTATGTCCCCCATTACCTCATCGTCACTGGGTAAACGCTGTTCAACCCTACCGTTATTATTATTGGCCATAATATCGGAATCCAAAATCACAAGTATCGATAGGATGTACAATTTAACTTATCAAAATTTGTGTGACACTAATTGGAATTAGTACTGATATTCAGGTTGGAAATAATGAATTGGTTCACCCAATGAAATGTTTCATATACACAGTCAAGACACATTACAAAAACCCCAAAAACACACAAAAAAAACAAAGGTTATGAAAAACACACATATGGATGCAAACTGTTCTGTTGTATTGTATCAGCTGGCTGGAGGTACTGTAGACTATTTCAAAGATGTAACGGATAAACGTTCTGATTTAAATACACTCGTTCGGTGTAGAACGAAAGAAAAGGAAAAAAAAAATCGTCAATTAAAAAAAAAATTGAAAACAATTCATAGTAGCCTCCCACCAGGTTGTTAAACCAATACAACGATTCTAGTGACTCAGTTTGCTAATGTGCACAGATATTATTGGTTGAGAGAGCAAATACATATTCGCTGTAATGAAAATACCTAATTCCTGTACCAGAATGAACCCAAAGAAAAGGGTAAAATAAAAAAACAGTAGTTTATTACGACAGTATACTGTCGAGTTAAATCGTTCGCGGCAATGCTGTATACAGTATTCAAAAGAAAATGCACACGGATAACAGGAATTATTTTAGTGCACACAATGCACCGGAATTATCATGGCGGTATCCAGTGTTTGTAGAGCAAAAGCCAATTGAGCAAATCATTGTGGTTTTCATACGAAAACTGCTATGAGATTATATGAACATGTACACTCTAATATCGTGGTAGCTAACACTGAAAAAAAAAAAAAAAATATTTGTCAACAAATCACTGCTAGAAGAAAATCACTCGGTTCAATTGATTAACTTGTTTAACACTTAGTTGTTAAACATAAACTTGTCGCACTATGTTACGTAGCTGCAAGTTGCTGCGCTATACTTAGCTGTTGGTAGCGGCTATGTTGCCACGTGGTGCTTTTTTTTATTACTATCAAATCGCCGCGATGTGTTGCGTTGCATTTCCCGGCGTGCTCGCCCATAGTTTGATGTTGTGTGATGGGAAAATCGGTCGTGCCTCGATGTATTCAGACTCGTTGCTGTGGTCAGGTTATGTGGCACCCATGTGGTCGTAGTTACTGTCGACCAGATTCGAAGTATCAGGAACTTGCGTTAGTGTTTTTCTTTCTAACTGCTCCGGCAATTTAACATCGCCAGCTCGCTTCACCAGTCGCCATGTAACGCGATTCGTTATATGTAACGATTTATTGTATGGGCTTTTACAGGTTCGTTACTAACAGTCAGTCGCCACCCGGGACCCGGGAAGATAACCAGGATTGTCGGTACAACCCTTATTCCTGGCTATCTATTTCTAAAGAAAGTTTATTTATGCGTAAGCTCTAAACTTCAAACTGTTTATTTAAAATATACAAAGCCAGCCCAGTACCACTCTCACTTTACAAAATAAACAAAATCAGGCATCGTCCAACTTCACCGAAAATTGCAGGTTAGCAGTTATAACGCAAACTCATTAACACACATGGTCATAATTCGACTACTGTCCATTCTCAGTTAATACGCTATTTTAAAGCACTGCAATGCGCGACACATCTTGAAGAGCCCATTCCTAGCGAGCAACACCTTGCACGACCCACTCCAATGGTTACCGATTTTTTTCCTTCTTTTTCTTATCATGGCGGTCTGCTAGATAGCTCGACCTTACAGCCAATCACAGTACTTTTCGTCGCCAATGATCCTGCTGACCAATCATGTGTTTCCTTGTTGCACTCCTTACACCAAAGACTATCCCTCAGTGTAAGCTGTCCACTCCTTCTTTCATTTCCTAATCAACACTCTCGTTACAGTAGGCCACCCATGTCTCATCGCCCGTAACAATTTGGCTTAAGAAATCATCACCATCATTGTGGTACCGCTCAAGGAAAGTCAATGCACTGCCTAAACGTTTGATTTTGTGCACATCTGTTAACATTTTGGTACCCAACGTGAGCACAATTTTCAGTAATTCAAGTGCTCGGTCACATTGCCATACAAAACACTACGAGAAACATTAGGAAAGTCATCACACAAGGAGGAAATCCTAAAGCGTCTGTTTTCTCTCACCTTATTGTTCACTTTCTGCACCAAACTTTCATTAAAGACCGAAGGACACCCACTCCGTTGTTCATCATGCACATTTGTGCGCCCATCTTTATTCCATCACTCATAATGTTTTGTCCATAAACTGCACAGATCTCACGATGAATATCGATCGGTTTTAGGCCTTTAGCACAAATAAATCTTATAACAGCCCGTACTTCACAGTCGGCGGGACTCACGATAATCGGAGGCATCTGAAACACTCAGTGAACAACGTAAACAAGGAAGAATTAGACTGTAATGCTGTAAGTGCATAGGTAACAGATGCAGGTACCCAGTGCGCATGCGCAGAACGCCAACCGTAGCGCTGCAGCCTCGGTGTGACAAAACGGTACTTACTTAAAAAATATGCCTTGTATAACTGCAGGATTGATGTTATGCTACAGTAATATGGCTTCATTTCTTTTTATTCCCTAACCAAAAAGTTATTATTAAAGGCTAATAGTTACTTATGCTAGTTATAATTAGTTTCGTTTGATTTAATTTATGTTTTATTAGGAAGATTGAATATGCAATTTTTAAATTATTTTATATATGTGAGCACCTACCGTGACTACTCCTAGTTACACTAAGGACAAAAATGAGCTTATTCATTGTACAAACAAAAGAAGTGTACTTCTCTCTTTAAGTAGACTTCTGTGTGGAAACAACCTTTTTTTGCTGCAATGCTCGACTTATTGGCATTTAATTTTTTTAGATGAATATAGAAAATCAAGTTGTCCATTTAAGTGTTGACTTAATATGTTGTCAAAATGCATAGATGGTTATATGAAACGTTTTTCCAAAAAGGTGAGTATTGTGCATCATATTGTGTGATATCAAAATGTTGTTAAAATATATGTAACTGATTAGAAGAAATGGAGAAAAGGCAAGATAAAATATTTGAAACAGATAACTAGACCTTAGATAGCAGTATAATGAGTATATGAAGAGATAGTTACAGGAGTTGAGGAAGTTTAGAATTACATACAACTTACTTACTAGTGAGCGTCTATATACACATAGTTCCATTTTGGCCTCCTGTGAAACCCCTCCCCCCTCCCTCCCATGTAGCCCGACGTGGCTTGTGTCTCTACCCCTCCTCCCCCCCAACCCCTGCGTAGCATGTAGCTTTTTTCCATATTGATTCCAGAAGACATGGTGTACTGTTTTTCTCCTTTCAGACTATCATAAATTACATACGGTGATAATTAAATGATGGAAATAAATATTTACATACTTCTGTGTGTTCTGTATCTCATTTTAACTTGTTCTGTATTTCATTTTATTTCTGACAAATAATATTAATGAAAAGCTATGTAGCCTGCCTTGGAACTTCCCCCCCCCCTCCTATGTAGCCCTATATATCTTTCCTGCCTCCCCCCCCCCCCAGCTGAGCCACGTAGTTTATGCACAATTCCCTATCAGTTTTGACAAAACATTTGGCAGTATGTATTTCAGATAGAAGGAGGAAAAGCACTTTTCATTTTAAAGTTTCTGGTATAAAAATAGTAATTACAAACAAACAAATTCTGGAAACAAATATAGAAAATAAAAAAATTTTGGTGGTAACTATACCACATACGGATTTGTCACACTTTTTGTGACAGATGTATTCCTGTCCTCACAGTTTCATTCATTATGTGATACAAATGTTTGAGTACATTAAATTCTGTGTCTGGAATATCTATTTATTTTGTATCTATGGAAAAATCATATTAGTAGGTTACATCAATGTATAAGCCACCAAATGCCGAATTTAGCATCAAAGGACCACCTAACTTCCACTACCAACAAACAAAGATTGTTATGGGCATTTCAACTGCCACAGTATATCCTAGGGCTACAGGGAGACTGATAAAAATGGAGAGGACCTTGAAGAATGGGTTGAATGTATGGGCCTAATGCTTAAATATGACTCAAAGATGCCACCATCTTTTAGTAGCGGAAGATGGCAGGGTGGATATAATGCAGATAACATCTTTGTCAGTGAACACATTCCTCAACAGTCAAAGAAGAATGTTATGGAGCCAATCCCATGTACGCAACATAGACCAATTATCTGCATTATTGAAGCAGTAGTGAAGCCAGAGTCTGTTCAGTTTAAAAGAAGATTTAATTTCAAACGCGCAAAATGGGGAAAGTTCTCTCAAGAACTAGATGAGGAAGTCCTAAACCTCAACCCATCTCCAAATACATACAATAAATTTATTGAAATAGTTAAAGCCATCTCACACAAACATATTCCTCGAGGCTGCAGAACAACTTATGTCGCCGGACTGGATAATGATTCCAAGTGTCTTCTTGAGAGATACGGGCATCTATACGAAGAAGATCCTTTTTCTGAAGAAACCTTACAGACAGGGGAAGATCTTCTACATCCTGTGTCTACTGCTAGAAGAGGTAAATGGTGAAATTTAATGTCAGATTTAGGCATGAAACAGAACAGTCATAAGGCTTGAAAATTACTGGAAAACCTCAATAGTGATCCAGGTAGCACTCCACCTAGTCTCCTTAAAGTTAGTCCAAATCAAATAGCACACCAACTGCTACTGAATAGAAAGACTAGAAGAAGATCTGAAAACAGAAAGCTCCAAAGACACTCAGACGAGCAAGATCATCTTGGGAATCCTATCACACTGGTAGAACTGGAAACCGTCTTACAGTCTTTGAAGATTAACAAAGCTGTAGGCTTAGATGACCTGAGAACAGAGCAAATTAAAATATTTGGCCCAGCTACAAAGCAGTGGATCTTTAATTTAATGAATGCCTGCACCTCCAACTTACAGATCCCCAAGATCTGGCAGAAAGCCAAAGTTGTTGCACTGATAAAGCCTGGAAAGGAACCAACAGATCCAAAAAACTTCCGACCAGTTTCACTCCTTTGTCATTTATACTAAATCTTGGAGAGATTGATCTTCAACCATATCTCAGAGTGCATTGACTAAATGCCCATAAAGGAACACTCTGGTTTTCAGCCTGGTCGGTCATGCTGCGGCCAAATTCTTAACCTCACACAGTATAAAGAGGGCGAGTATGAAAGAGGACAGGTACAGGTGTGGCATCAATCGATCCCACAGTGGCGTATGATACAGTCAACCACAAAATTTTGATAAGAAAGGTCTAATCCACCACAAAAGATTACCATCTTACACAAGTCATCCAGTGTTTACTGCAAAACAGAAGGTTTTACGTCACCCTCCACAATAAGAAGAGTCAATGGAGAACTTAGAAGAATGGCCTCCCTCAGGGTAGTGTGCTGGCCCCGCTCTTGTACAACATATATACAAGTGACCAACCAATTATTCCTGGAACAAGAGCATTCATTTATGCTGATGACACAGCAGTTGCAGCTCAAGCACAATCTTTAAGGTGGTGGAGGTGAAGCTGACATCAGCTCTTGAGGATATGGCCAAGTATTATGATGCTAATCACTTGAAGCACAACCCTGGAAAAACACAGGTCTGTGCATTCCATCTGAAAAACAGAGAAGCCAGAAGGAAGCTGAACATCAACTGGGGGGACAACAACTACTACACTGTGATACTCCAAAATATTTAGGAGTAAAGCTTGATTGCTCTCTTACATTCAAAGCCCATTGTGAGGATCTGAAACTCAAAGTATCCACCCGGAACAACATCATCCATGAACTTACAAGTAACTCCTGGGGAGCACAGCAAAATGTGCTTTGTACATCTGCCATGGCACTTAGTTTCTCTGCAGCAGAATACTCAGCACCAGTTTGGCAAAACTCTGCATATGCTAGGCATGTTGATATAGCATTGAATGACACTGGTCACATTGTAACAGGTTGCCTGACACCAACTCCTGTTAGTAAAATATACCAAATCATGGGTATAGCACCACCTGACATTTGTAGGAAAACAGCTGCAGAGATGGAGAAGAGGAAACAGACCTCAGACACCCTTTGTTTGGACACGAACCTCAACCAACCAGGCTGAAGTCAAGAAAGAGCTTCGTACAGTAAAAGATGGGGTTACACTACTGACAATGATCTATGTGAATGTGGTGAACTTCAGAACCCACAACATCTTCTGATATGCAGGAATCTCCCTGAAACCTGCACTATCGATGACCTTTTTACGACAGACTAGAAGCCATCAAGAGTGCAAAATTCTGGTCACATTCCATTTAATTGTGTTCTATAGTTTGATATTAATCAATTAATGTTATTTGTTTCTTTTCAACTTGTAATGTTATGTCCTGGACACAAGAAATAATAAATGATAATTAAAGTAGGTGAAAATGGGTGTCAAGGGAAAACATTGTTGTTTCAAACAGAAATAATTTTTTTTTTATTTTATACAAAACTTGCAGAATATTTCTCATGATGAACATTGAATAACAATTTCCTAAACAAATTATTCAGTTCTGTGCAATTACTCCCTTTTCTCTCTTCTGTCAATATTTCATTGTCTTGCTGAAACCATAAGTCTCCAAGAGCAATAAATTTCAATTCATACACAAAGAGCAAGGTTATCATGTTGTGATAACATTAACTATTTACTGTTGATGCATTACCTGCCTTATTTTTTTATGGTCCAGTGATTACTCCATAATGCACAACAAACAGTATGACATTGTTAAACCAGCCTGAAGCTGGGGTTTGCTTCAGAACACCTCTAAACTGATCTGTAACTGTGCACTGGTACCTTTACAAATCTATATCAGTCACCAAACCATTGATTAACCCCAACAGTTTAATGTAAGCTCTTCAGCAAATGCACTGTAGTTCTCTTGATAAATTTTGAAATGAATAAATTTTGATATGTTATAAAGTATGTGTTAAATGATAAGTTTGATTACGGGACTATTACTCCTAAAAGCTATGTTTTTCAGATATAAATTCTTGAAGTTGAAGTAGCCTTAAACCTCTCATTGCTCCTAAAATTCTTAAGCTTGCCAGCTGATTGTACTATCAAAATAATCAATAGAAAATTCCTCAACTTTTGATGTATGATAAAACCTGTTTCAAATATTATTCAATAGTGAAAACTAAAATGTTATGATATGTTGCAATAGTTAATCACTTTAACCTTGAATATTTCTGGAATTATTAGTCCTATTGGTCTGAAACTGGTGTCAAACTTCGCTAAATTTTATTTCCTATCTAATGATTATTTTATTTAATTACTAAAGCCCTGTCTTCTGGAACTATCCTTTATATTACTTAAATCTAATTGTCTTGCATAGTGACGTCGCCAGTGCCATGTTTAAAAAACTTTAAATTCACTTTCAAGGCCTACATCTTACTTAAATCAAAAAACAAAATGCCTCTGCGTGGTCAGCAAAAATTCCTTTTTAATTTAAATGCACTCACATTGCTCTCCATTACATTTTACTGCAAATTTCCTATGCTGAAATCTCTATCAAAACCTCTTTTTTTTCTTTTAAAAATCTTACTTCTCAATTAGCTGTTCACTCTATTTTATTTGTATTTTGTGTGTCCCTTTATCCTAAACATTTTTAGCTATGAATATTTACTTTACTTGAAAATTAAGAGTTCTGTACTAGAAAAAGTCGTTCTTACGTCATGCTTTCATGTGATAATTTTATACTTAAATTCGTCATTCCTCTCTAACAAAATTTCCTAGAATCTCAGTGTTCTGTATTTTTTTTCTTGTAATTTAATTTTACATCCCTGAAAATGAAAGCAAGAAAATATATTCTGAAATCAGAAAAATTATATATACTACTTTCGATGACCTACTAAATTGATTGATTTCTACCTCTAAACATGCTTTCTGACTCTAAAAATGCTTGGAAATCACTACTAAAATGATTTTCTATTGATTTTATATGAGTTAAGGGTACTGTAAACTTTTTTTGAGGGCAGATCTTAAAAATTAAGTCATCATTCAGAATGACCTGGTGACAGGGTTTTTACTGGCTGCACATTCCGCCCCTGTCATAGCTGACTTAACCTAACCCGGCAATCCTCCCGGGTACGGGGGACCTACAGTTTAACGTGGAATCTGAACCATGGAAGCTTTCTGGTGTACTTCGCATCACACAGCAAGTTGTGCCAGAGCTGAAGGTCGGGTTAAGTGCCTATGAAAATCCCCGCCGAGTCAGGGATTCGAACCAGGGACCTTTCAATCTCCAGTGAGACGCCTTAACAACTGAGCCACCAGCCCACTACAAAAAATAAGTTATATGATAACATGTTTGGAAGAATGTTTTAATTATGAATTATTTGTGTATTTTCTGAGCCCTATAAAAACCAATTTTCACTATTTACAAAGCCGTCAAGGTAGAAATGGGACTCATTGTCAAACATGATTTTTTCCACAAAACTGGCATTCACTTCTTATTGTTGAATGATCCAGCTGGTGAACTCTCTTGGGCTTACATGATATGCTGGCATAAGTTCATGTGTCAGGTGGATTTTGTAAGCATGGAAATGCAAATCTGCAGTGAGAATACAATGTAAAGAATGAAATATCCGTTTCTTATGAATGATGATGAATTGAGGTTCCTGGATGCTCGGTCACTCTCTCGCATGCTGTTGTAATGTTTTGTTAACCAGCTTATGTCATGTGTTTTACATTGAGAACTGAATCAGTACATTCAATTTTTTTTATTATTATTCTTTTCATAGTTGTGCTGAATTCGAAACATTAATTCTACCATAACTGAATGCAATTTATGAATAATGTCAACCATTTTTGTAGTGTAGCTTAACAATAAGGATGCGTTGGAGTATCATGTTGCACTCTATGTTTAATAACTTCTGCCTATCTCATTTTGACTTATTAAGTCATTAGTAATCATATGAGATGCAATTCAAATCTTGTGCTCGTAGTGGCACACTCTAAACAGATGAACAGAATAGTGGAATAAAATATATTTTATTCCTAAGTACAATGAAAATTTTATGAGCAGTGTGTTTCTTCAAAAAATTGAAATTAAGGACTGACTGTACCCACAAATTGTTTTACTACACTTAGCAGAAACTTGTGTCTACCAACAATGATTTAAGAATATGTTGTATCAAACTGTAACCTAAATCAGAAATACTTTTTTTATAAGTGTAAAACTTATTTACATTCTGAAAATGTCCTTAAAGTACAGGGCGTCAAGTGGAAATTTCATTGGAATTTGAAAAAAATGCAGTATTAATTAAAAAATTAAAAAATTATTTTCAGTAGAGGTAATAAAACATTACTCAACATTTAAGGGGGAAACCATCTGTTCATTTACAAAATCCCCTCAAAAATAGACAATTTTAACAAGGAATATGTCATGTTTCACTGCAAATGAAAACAAGTTTACAGGTTTTTCTATTTGTTCCAAAAATCTTATTCATACATTTTTTTAAATGAATATTAGCTAATGCACATTATATAGATACATTCAATATAATTCTTATCCTCATTCAGCCATTTGAATGTTATACAAATAAACACAAAGGGAATATAACAATTGTCTAATTGTTCACTATGTATTATAAAGACATTGTTTCATTTTGTTGTATGAGAATATAAGCTCATTTATTTGTATTTACATTCAATAGTCCAGCTGAAATGGATTTACTTTCCGCCTGTCAGGGACTAGTCGTATACTGGGGGTGATATCGACTATTTCCCCTGAACCAGTTTGTCTTCCAAAATATTCTAAGTCCAAAAGAAAGTTCTGTAACCGTGTTAAAATGTTTATGCTAACTGTTAACATTGACCACAGTCGCCACTTGTAGTTTTAAACCCACCACAAGAAGGGTACTAAAGTATAAATGAAAGTCACAAGTCGAAATCACAGAATTATATTTTCCAAAATTTTCACGTTAATAATGTCATTTTACAGTTATCAAGGCCATCGGACATTCATCTTCACCAAAAATCACAAGTTGAGAATCAAGAGCACAGACCGCAATCCCCCAGGTAAAACAAAACAAAATTCGAAATTCACATGTTTGGAAATTGATAGTCCGAAATGACAAAGGTTTCAGCTTTCAAAAATGGCCGCCACTAACGCGTCCAGTCCATAGACTCGTGTCCAGCCTGACCTACCATGACGTCACCACTTCCCGGCATTCACCACTCTCTACATACCGCTACCGTTGAATTCACTACACGAGAAGTTACATGTTTTCACTACGAGCTGTTCTGGCCGAGACTGCCGAGCCGAGTGTCCTATCTGACTTATATATGCTCGGTCACGTGACACCGCTTTTCTCCGAAAAATTACCAAATATGGATGTGTGAAGTGACCTACCACGTTAGTCAAAGTCTTGAAATCTTTTTCTTTTGAATTGGCTTTAGTTATTAACCCGAAAGTAGGCTTAAAATATTATTCCCGATTTTAGTATCTCCCAAAATATAAACTTGTTTAAATTCGTTGAGTTATGGTAAAACCAGTAATTTCTAACAATCAGTTGTAACTATTATTTATGTTTTCATGGTATAACTCTGAAGTTTTATGGATTATCATACAACAGGTTAGTAAAATGTCTTAAAATGTGTCTAGAAAATTAACTATGTGTGTTTATCGGTATTTACATGCTCTTTGCGCTTTTGAAATGGTTTAATAGTGTTAGAATTAATTTAGGAAAGTTGAACAAATTAGTCGATTTACTGGCTACCGGTTTTCACTAATATTTCATCTTTTACTAACTGAAACTACTCGAAATCTATTAAAACTGAAAGACAATATTATTAGCGGTGTATTCCTCTACTTTTTATATCCTGAAACTACTTAGAATGTCTCAAATCTTTTATGTAAGTCGCTTGTGTAGATAGGTCATTTTATTTCTACAAAACGGCTTCTTGTGATTATTAAATGCTTGAAAACTATCAGAAACCTGTTAATTATCCTAGTAGACTATCTCAGGGATTATTCTGTTGACTTTTAGAACTTTAAATGGTCAAATTTCATCACTATGTGATTTCTTCATACTGCTTTAGTCTACTTATTCAAACATCCAGTCTATTTCTTTAAAATACTTGCTAAACGGTATTTAAATGTGAAGTTATGTTTATAATAGTTCTAGGCCTGTGTATTATTAGACTTTTATACTCTTTACTGGATGAAAATCCCTTCCGAAATACCAAAACTGGTATATGCTAAAATTTAATGGTTAGATTTTCCTTGTATTGAAATTATTTATTTATCTCTGAAATAATGCGTATTAAACATGATAAAAGGTTTATTTAGTGGCTGTATTTACTCATTTTAATCATTTCCTTCATTTAAATCGGTTCATAACAATTCGTTAAACAATGTCAGTATCTGGTATTACGAGTTTACTTTTATATGGGGTTACCTATTTCCTATTAGAATATCGTTGATTTAATTCCATTTATATGTTATTTACATTGGTTATGGATTATTTATTCACTTTAGTTTACTAAAAGTGTGGTTATTTTGATTTTAACTGTGGTACCGGATACTAAAGTTAACCCCAAACTTGACCAGAATCTAACTAAATCTTGAAAATAGAACGAGGGATACCTTACAAGCCTCCCATCTGTACTTAATACTGATTGTGTCTATCCTTGTGTACATTTACTTGTGTCTGTAGCTATTCTCATCAGTGCAAAATGTTGAGGAAAGTGGCCAAAACCAGACCCCCATTTTGTTTTTACTTTAAAAAATATATAAATTAGTAAAAAATGGTTTTAAAGCATGAAATAATTACTTCAGAATGTTATGCATCATTTAAATTTCATCTTAAAAAAATATCGCTAAAAATCATTTCCAAAAAAAAAAAATATTTTAAAAAATCTTACAGCTTGGGGGTATGAAAAATACTTGCCTAAACTGGATCCCTCATAAAAATAAATGAAATAATACTAAACAAAATTAGAAAATTGGAGTGAACCACAGAAAACATTGTTTTAGATTGAAATATAACAATTACAAGTTTAATCTTTTTTTAAATATACAAATATAGAAAATATGTATGGTAGATGTAGACACAGCAAATACATGAAAGCATTAAATCGTATGACGACATAAATCACAGATGTATACATCCATATGTGCCCCAGCAGAATCCACATGGGCTCTCAGCAAACATATAATGAACATCATCTAAATTTGTTCTTTGGAACATCAGAAAATTTCCTGCCACAAAACATGCAACAATTGTCATCATCTTTGGATACAGATGACACTCCAGAGAGAATCTCCAATTCCAATGTTCCAGATGTCACACCCTTTTCATCATCACATTTTTCTCAGCATTAAAGTTACTTTCACAAGCTCTTTATAGAGTTACTATAGCTGCCCATGCCCCTGGCCACAACTGCTTTTGCAACCTCGATTATGTTCTTGCTGTTGAGATCCTTGACTTCTTCAGCTCTTTCAGCTTACATCAAGTGTGATTTATAAGATACCGGTAATATGACTATAAAAATGGAGGAATTACATCCCATAGTTGACTTTAAGTATGAAAAAATAAGGGGTCCAGTTTAGGCAACTGAATGGGGTCTTGTTTGCAACACTATAAACTGTATTTTGTTAACCCTATAAATTTTTAACCAAACTCCTCCACAAAAAAGTTTAATGATAAACATTAACATAAAACCTTACCATTTAAGGTAATATATAGGTCCCAAGGCTTACCTGCCCATATCCATGAGAAAATTTATAGAATACAGCAGAATGTAAAAAGTTTGTTCGCTGCCAAAGCACGTAATGGTGATTTGATGAACAACAAAAGCAGGCAATGCGAGCACTCTGCTAGAGAATGATAGAAGCCTGAACTATTATTTACACTTGATCCTGCTAGAGTTCAGGAGAATGCAGAGGCAGAAGACCGAGGTCCACTATAGGGGAGGGGTCGAGTATAGGGCACTTTCCACTACGTCTTACATGGTGAAGATTTTCAAAGCCTATTTCAACCCACAAAAATATGTCCAGTTAACAATGAAATCTCTTGTTTTAGTGAAATGAAATTATTTTAAGGATGCAATAAAATTAGCCTGGGTAAACATTAGTCTTGAATTTTCATATTTGGGGGAAATCCCTATACCTGGTGGACTTTCATTTGCTCCGTTCAGTGAGAGCTGTTTCCAATTTTGACTGTAATTTGTAAACTGAATTTGTTTTTCACCCACAGAAAAACTGAACAACCTAGTTGAAGAATAGTTTAGTTTAGTTTTCTCTTGATAAATATTTTCCAATTTGTTCCGTAAAAATTTATTTTTCCCATACAAAACCAAAAGTTTCATATGGCGCCAGCAACTATTTGCGTCTGTATCATCACCTGAAGCAGGTTGTTGTACAGATACAAAAGTGTTTCAGGCATGTATTGTAATCTATTGCAATACACTCTAAAATTATTGAAATTGGAGGTTGCACAAAAAGATTTCTGGTATTAGTTAAACTAATCAAAAATTTTCATTTGGTAAATTTTAGGCAGGTGTTTTTTTTTTTTTTTTTTTTTAAAAACCTGTTTTGAAACCTCTAACTTAGGGCTTCCATTTCATGCTATTTAACAGATTTATTTTTTTCAGACAAAAATTGTATTTCAGACATTGATTTTAATCCGTAAGAAATATGTAAATGAAATGAAATCAGTGGGAGAGTTCACATCTGTGGTATAAGTGGGATTGATCAATCCATTGGCATACCTACCCCAAAATTTTGTCTTTTTGAAGAAACACAAATGTATCTGAACTTTTATGGAATTGAGTCTTTTTAGCTGTACTGATGCTACATATTCATAGAGCCAGCTGTTGTAACATCCTTTGAGGAAATTATCTGGCTAAACATTCATGTGTATGTAAATTTCAGGGAGGACTTTACATAATGGTGTTGTTCATCCTCTGCATGGTGAATAACCAGATTGATTTTTTTATCCTTCCTGATGAGGAACATTTTGAAATTTAATAGATTTAGAATAACTTTTTCTGTGTGGGTATCAAAATTTTCATTTTACATACATTACCATAGATTTAATTTTTTTAACACAATGCAAAATTATTAACCCTTTAACTGCTATGGATCGCCTGACAGAGCCCTCGCTGGGTGCTCCTTTGTTGTCGCCTAAGTTGACTGATACCTGCGCTGCTGAGTTCTGCACGCAGCCTGATGTTCTGTGTGCTGAATATTTCTGGAGCTTTGTGTGTGATGGCCATCGGCCGTCGCTCTGCATTTTGAAACCCCAGATACAAAGTAAATTTAGTTTCTCTGACATCTAAAGTTTTCAATTTAATGTTCCTCTAAACGTGAATGTCTGCGTAGAGAAACATACTGGTACTTCATATACTAAATAGATATTACAGCAACTAAAAAGTGTTTGGTTTTTTCAATTTTTAATTTCACTTAGTTTTAGAGGCGTATAAATGTAATGTAATTATTACAGTGCTGTTACCCATGGTTAATAATTCTTTTCCGTGTGATAAGCCACTAAACAAGGCACAACATACAGTGGTACTGTACACTGAATGTTCTGCATTTGTACCTCGTTTCAGGATGCACTTTCTGTTTCGAACATCCAGCGCATCTACACATTGGCGTGTTAATTTTTAAATTTTCAATATGAATAATATTTCGAAAATGTCTCCTAGTAAATCCTTCCACCTAGAAAATCTAGTGAACTTATCCTGGCATATTTGTCTTCATATATAAATAAAATGTATTTGTTTCTTCAGCAAAAGATTTCATAAGATCTTCTGTTAAAAATATCATGAAAATGATAGAATGCTGGAATTTAGACCTAATCCATATTTGTGTCCTGCAGCTGAATCGTCAAAGGCATGCACAAAATGATGTGAATCATTTTTCTTCCAGTCAAACCTGTCACTAAAGCATCCTCTTTTTCCACATATTTAGCTCTCGCTATCTGAAGCTTCAGTTTCTGAAGAATTTTCACCTCTTGTGGAGACAGATGGTTGTTTTCCACTAGCTGATGTACTCTGCTTGGAAATATTACTTCGAGATCCTATCGAAGGGTCATCACTATCATCCATATCAAAGAGAGCATTCTCACAGTTGCTTCTAGTAAGAATCTCCATGATTTCTTCCTCTGTACATACATGACGGTGAGCAATTTTTTCAGTGAAAACTAAAATGAAAATAGCAACACAAATAAGATTGCAGTGGCAAATGCTCTTGGGCAGAATGTTGGAAAGCAATTAACCAGCCAGGGTGGAAATATGGCTACCTGACATGACCGATAAGTGGCTCATGCGTTAACATGTGCAGAGCACACAGGCACCCGAGAGCGTCCAGAGCACAGACGGGCAGCAAGGCGGTGCGTGTATACATGTTCATAGCACTTGATGGAAGGAACAAGGGCACTCTTAAACACACCTAGAGCACCTGGGCACAGTAGTAGCCATGCACATTAATAGCAGTCAAAGGATTAAAATCAAATATGGCCTCTCGGGAAACCTATGCTGCAGCAAGTGGTGAGTACTGGTAGGCAGAAATGTGTCAGAGGGGAGTAGGTGTATTGCAATGAATGTGCCAAAAAAGTTGAGGTAGCTGTACTGCTATGAAATCAGTAATGGTATTACCCATTGACTCTCTGTGTATGTTTGAGTTTGTCAGAAGCAAACAGAGAAATATATCTTTAATAAATTCACTTTATTTCGATGTTATTAATTTTAGAAGTTTCATTTCAATTATTTGAGTGTAACTTTTGAAATCCTTAATACCCTGCAAATATTTTTTGTGTCAACAGATTTCTTAAAAACTGACCTTTTATTTGATATATGCTGCAGCTTCATAAATCTTTTAATTTCAGTGTAATCTTTCATTAAATTGTATTGTGTTTTAGTTTTCGTCTTTTTCCCCCCTATATGGCGAACTGCTAAAGTTTAAAAAATTCAATATCTTCCTAACTTCATTTTACTTTTAAATGAAATTTACACATTCCTTTAGAATAAATTATTGTAATTACTGATAACTAATTTTCTTTTCATAAATCCTTCTTTTTCATTTTAATTTCTACACATGTCAGCCCTCTGATGTATGGCCTGATGGCATATATCACAAATTTCAAAATATGAAAATGTTGTATTTTACCCTTAAATTTCAAACTTTTTGTCAAACCGTTATTAGATTCTTGTTCCCTGAATTTTTCTCTGTTTCGGACATATTTTCAACTTCCTAGTTATTATTTTTATGAAACTTATAATCTCTCTCTCTCTTATATATATATATATACATACATATATTTTTTTTTTTCTCTACATTCTATAATTTTGATCAGAATGTGTTCCATTGCTGACAACATACTATGATAGTTAAACTTGGATTAGCTCTTGAAAATAACTGATTTCTCAATCTAAAAATTTTCCTTTTTTGTTAATGCCATATAGCGCCATTCCAACCACATGGCGATATACACTTTCAATTTGTTATAACTCCCTTAGTAAATTTTTGGGCTATGTAAATCATACATCAAAATGCTTGTCTTTAATAGTGCTATCTGCAAAAATGAATGGAACAAATTTTGAAATTTTGACTTTTATATTTTTACATTTCTTTATATATTGGTTTAATACCGAGTTAAAAGTTGCTTTATTATTAAGCTTATGTTTACAGAATTTATATACTATATTAGAAAGTTTGAAAGGAACATTGCCATCTATAACTCATACCAATGTAGTACTTGTAAATATACCCAACAGACACGATTTAATGAAAAAATCACGAGTAAATTTAGAAATAGTTTCTGTAAATTTAAAGATCGCCGAAGTGTGTAAGCATTTTCAAAATGTTCTCATGGTAGACATAACCAATTTAAATAGGTATTTGCATACATTCCATGGCCTACACTTAAATTTGCTGTGAAAAGATTATGTAAGTTCTGAAATCACAAAAATTGTCAATTTGAAATGTAGTAAAAAGATAGAATCAATGCCACTATATTGGCATCAAGAATTAAAAAGTCAGAACCAGGGAAACTTGTAAAAGAAGCCATACCACTGATGAATGTTTGGCAAATGACTGAAAAGCATTCTGCACAAAAAGACACCTATTTTAATAGTACTGGCAACATGAGAAAAAAACAATTCACCAACACATTATGAAAATAAATTAAAGATTTATAATCAATATGTTCAGTCCCTTTCAAACAAAGCCTATTAGAAATACTAGTTAACAGACAAATCAGAGAAATTTCAGTTTTGACTATTACAGAGCATTGGATTAAGAATGATCAGATTCAATGTGTTCTTATTCCAGATTATGTATTGGCTACTAATTATTGTAGATCTCATAACCAAAAATGGGGAGTATGCATTTTTCTTACAAACAATATAGAATATGAAGTTTTGTTACATAATAAGCAGAATCTTTTTTTTATTTTCCATGATTGGGATGGTACTCACATGTTTGTTCTCCATTTTTCATCCTTTCCTTTCTCTCCAAATTTTTTTTTTTTTTTGACTTATTGGGGACATACGCATAAACTGAGAGCATGACAACTGAGGACATACTATTTTCAAGGAAACTGATTGAATACAGGATAAAAATATATACATAATGAGCAATGAAGAGGGATAAATCTCTTTTCATTTTAAAACCCTTCTTTCCAGCGTCAAAATACATTATCGACTAGTTAGTATTTGACTGAAATGATGTGGCAGGTGAATACTGTTCTGTATGGTAAAATAGAAGCAAAATATTTATCATCCACTTTCTAAAAGTCAAGGATCTCTTTTAACTTAGATGGAGTTTTATTTCCTCTTAATTTCATTCCATTGGTATAGAATCAAGGGCTAGCTAGTGATGGGAAATAAGAGTGTAAAACTATAGTCAGTCATTGAAAGTAAGTTGGTGAAAATATGTTATTGTGGAACATATTACATGCACTATGAATGCAAGTACTACTTTAATGTCAGGAAATGAAAGCACAAAGGGGCACAGGCAAATTTGTCCTAGAGGCAAGGTGTATTATTCAACCTTCCAATTGAAGTAGTGTTCTTAACAATACAAAAACATTTTCTGGGTTCATAAGGAGATTTCTGGTATTTTAAAAGAAAATATTTATGACTGATGTTTAAAGAAAAAGATTTTGAAAAATCTGGTATATTTGTGAATCTTACTTTCTGAATTGATTGTGTAAGACAAATATAAGTCAGTTATTTATTGTTGCAGGCAAATCATATACCATAGATCGGTTAGTATAGCGACAAACCATAGATCAGTTAGTATATAGAAAAACTATAAAATTTGCTAATCTATTATGAGGGTATAATCATTTGACATAAAAAACAAACAGTAAAATGATTAAAGCAGAATTAAAACAAAAATATTGGCAAAGGAAACAATAATATCAAAACTGAAGGCAGTAGGAGAGCGAAAATACAAAAATCAAATGAATACTTTTACAACATTTGGTGAGTACACTTAATCCTGCAGGTGAATGATGAAATATGCATCAAGTCAAGGGGGTGCACATCAATGATGGGAGTTTTCTGCAATATTCAGTGTTGGCCCAAAATAATGTATATTGCATTTGCTTTCTTTTCTTTGTTTTCACAGCTGTCCTGCCTTCAAATTTCCTTAGTGGTGGGTTCACTATCTCTACTTTTCTTAATTTTCTAATAAAGCTGAGCTTTTCCTCACTCTAATTGTATGGGGCAGTCCACAATTCTCATTCAGACATGCTTACAAATATGTACTGATGTATCTTCAGCATGCTATTTCCATATCATTGCCAAGGATGAAAAAGCAAAGCAGAATTCAGTTCTGCCTCAATTTATCATCATTGACAAGAGTAGAGGATACTTTTATGCTATTAATTGTTATATTACCTGAATATGTATCATGTCATATTGTTTGAATGCGAATCAAGTTCTACACTGTAAGGCATACCCAGGAGCAGACATAGACTCTGACCATAATTTGATAGTGATGAAGTGCAGGCTGAAATTCAAGCGAATAAGGAAGCAGCATAAGCAGAACAGACTGGAAGTGATTAAACTGAAACAATCTAGTACGAGAGAAAAATTTGCAGAAATTGTAGACTCAGGTCTAAGAAATAACTCTGAAAGGAGCTCAACCGAGGACGAATGGAATGTATTAAAGACCAAAATAATGAAAGCTGGTAAAGAAACATTAGGCCTTAGGGAACAAGCTGCTCGATAACCTTGGATCACAGAAGAAATTTTGGAGCTGATAGAACAGAGGAGAAGATAAAAAAATGCTCAGGATGAAGTAGGAAGAGAGCAATACAGGCAATTCAGAAATCAAATACACAGGAAATGCAAAAAAAGCAAATGAAAAATGGCTAGAAAAAAAGTGTGAAGAAGTAGAAAAGGAAATGGTCTTAGGTAAAGTAGTTGTTGCATATAGGAAGATCAAACAGAATTTTGGAGAAATGAAGAAATGAGGTTTGAACATCAAAGCTGCCGATGGGAAACCCCTTTTAAGCTCAGATGACAGAGTTAACCGATGGAAGGAATACATTGAGAAACTGTGTGATGTCGACGACTTGAACAATAGCGTAATGGAAAAGGAAGGCGATGCCAACATTGATGACTTAGGATATTCTGTTCTGAGGACAGAATTTAATAGTGCTCTGAATGACTCGAAAGCAAATAAGGCAGTTGGAATTGATGAGTTCCCTGCAGAACTTCTTAAATCCCTAGGTGAAGAAGGAATCGAAAGATTATTCAAGCTGATATCAAAAAGTTATGAAACAGGAGAAATTCCAACTGATTTTAATAAAAATATCATCTTCACACTTCCGAAGAAAGTACAAGCCAACAAATGTGAGAATTATCACACCATCCATTAGTCTAATATCACATGCTTCAAAATTACTGTCCAGAATAATGTACAGAAGAATGGAAAGGATAGTAGAAGACATAGTAGGCGAAGATCAGTTTGGCTTTAGGAAAAATCGCGGTACAAGGGAAGCAATTCTGGCTTTAAGATTAATACTTGAAGGGCGGATCAAGAAAAACAAATAAACTTTTATGGAATTTGTTGATTTAGAAAAAGCTTTTGATAATTTTAGGTGGGACAAGATGTTCAAAATTTTAAAGAAGTCAGGTCTAAAGTATCGAGATAGAAGAATACTTTATAAACTATATAAGAGTCAAGTGGCTGTAATAAAAGTAGAGAATCATGAGAGACAAGCATTAGTTAAATAGGGCATGAGACAAGGTTGTAGTCTGTCCCCATTAATATTCAACTTGTATGTAGAGGAAGCAATAAAGACAGTCAAAGAAAAATTTCCATATGGCATAAGTGTTCAGGGAGAAAAAATTAGTATTCTACGATTTGTTGATAACATTGTCTTGTTAGCAGAAAGGGCTGAAGACATTGAGAAATTACTGAATTGCTGGAAAAAAAATACTGAAGGAAGATTTTGGACTGAATATAAATCAAAGCAAGACCAAAGTGATGAAATGCAGCAAAAATGATATCAATACTGGTAGATATCAGATTTGCGAATGGATACGCGATTTTCTAACTGGTTTGTCACAGTATGTCATTGTAGACGGGGAAGCCTCTTCTAAACTAGAAGGTACTTCGGGTGTTCCTCAAGGAAGTGTAATAGGACCACTTCTTTTGTTAATTTTTATAAACAATCTCGGTGACGACGTTAATTGCAGGATGCGATTTTTTGCTGATGATGCACTTATTTATAGGGAAGTGAGGTGCTCCGACGATTGCTTAGAAATTCAGCGCGATCTGGATCTTATTTTGGAATGGTGCCGTAAATGGCAGCTTACACTTAACTGTAAAAAGTACAAGACAATGCACATAAGTAATAAAAAGACCCCACTTGCTCAGGAGTACAGAGTTAACAATTCAGTTGTTGACATTGTGGATTCCCTGAAGTATCTAGGCGTAACAATACAAAACAACATGAAATGGACTTGCACATAACTTCCGTCGTAGGCAAAGCTAATTCCAAACTACGATTCATAGGACGTATTTTGAGAAGTTGTAATGCTCATACAAAGGAAATAGTGTACAAAACACTAGTGCGTCCACATTTGGAATACTGTTGTGGAATTTGAGATCCGTATCGCAAGGGATTGATTGACACATGAGAGAAAGTACAGAGAAGAGCCATTTGATTCGTGACTGCTAGTTACAGTCCCTACGTAAGTGTCACAGAGCTGATACGTGGGTTGGGCTGGGATTGTTTGGCGGACAGACAACGTCGTTTTCATTTGAATTTGCTGGAGAATATGCGAAAATCTTTAAGTTACGAGTGCAACAAAATACTTCTTCCACCAACCTATTTAGGTCGCATTGACAGGAGTGATTAAGATTAGAGAAATAAGTTGCCGTACTGATTCATTTATGTATTCCTCCTTTCCTCGATCTGTTCGGGATTGGAATGCGCAGAATTAGGATTGGTGCTTAGCACCCTCTGCCACCCACAGTATTTGTGATTTGCAGAGTATAGATGTAGATTTAGATGTAGATGTGGTGCTACAGAAGTATGCTGAAAATTAAGTGGACAGACAAAGTAAGAAATGAACGAGTTTTGGAAATGATGGGTGAGGAAAGAAGTTTGTGGAAGAAGCTTACAGAAATAAGAGACAGGCTGGTAGGTCATATTTTGAGACATGCTGGATTAGTTAATTTGCTGGAGAAGGGAATAGTTGAAGGTAAGAACTGCAGAGGAAGACAGAGATTAGAATATATGAAGCAGATAATTGAGGATGTGGGTTGTAGGGGATATATAGAGATGAAGAGGTGAGCACAAGATAGGAAGGGATATAGGATTGCATCAAACCAGTCGAAAGACTGATGACAGCAGAAAAAACTGATAGTTTTCAAACTATAGGAGGAGTGCTTCATGAAATTGTTTGAGCAGTTCAGTATTTATTTATTCCTGGTACCTAAGAACATCTTTTCTTTTTTAAAATTACAATAATAATAACTTTTATGCTGTAGTATGGAAAAAACATACTATCAGAATTATATTATAAACTATCATTATTATTTTGTTATCTTGGTATTACGGGTGGAACAGCATCAGTTTATTGAAACCTAATGTTTCACGTTGTTCTATGGCCTTCAAAAGGACTACCATGCCTCAAATTACTGCTGCCTATAAATAGCTCCTGATGCCATATTCGTATTGACGAAACTGATGCTTTCGGTGCAAGTACAGGGGCTTGCATCCATGTTTTTCTGAGTAAGCATGACCATATTTGGTCAAGCTGAAGCCCACTGTCCGCATTCATATTATCAGGTCTTTTTTATTTATTTTCAACACTTCTCATAGATAACATGGACAATGACCCCAGAAGTCTACACAATCATATTATTATTATTGTCCCATACTTATCAAATAACCCTCGTAGCCTTTAATGGTCCCTGTTTTGAAATATACAAAATGGAATTTAAATTGGTTGAGAGTGCAGTCCATTAAACCCCCCATTTATATGATCTATATGAATTTAATTTGACTATTAAAAAAAAAAGTGTTTCCATGAGTTGCCATTTATTTGCAGCTGCCAGAATGAATTCATGTTATTAAAACCATTAATTATTCAGTATTTAAAAATGTTAAAACAGCTTTATCACTTTATTGTGTGTCATTGAACACTTGTAAATTTATGTTCATGTCTGGTTTGAGTGCTAACAAACATGAAATGGTAAATAACTCTAATGGTGGTATGAATTATGCTGAGGATTAGAAAAATTAACTTTTTACTTACAAAACCAGGGGCCAAAAATTGCGATAAACACAGGTATGCTATATGACTAATTAATCAAATGAGTGAGTGTCACATATGGCATGTAAATGGTGCAAGCATACATGGAGAAAGATAAAATACTTGTTCATGTTTTATTTTTGCTATCACAGTCCTCTTACTTTCATCTTTAGCAAATGTTAGTGATAGTTTCAATGTTTGACTTTGTAATAATGGAATCTGTTTGTGTAGTGAAACGTAAGGGAAAACTTGATGTTGACAAGAAAGAAGCACACAAAATAGATAAAAAAAAACCAAGGGTTTTGTCAGATGAAATATCTGTATGGAAGCAACACATAGTTAATGCATCTACGCAAATTCCTCACATGATTCGAAATCTTAGTTACATAATAAATATCATGATTTTGATGTGATAGAATAAAAGAAAGACAGTATTAAACAAAAATGTTGCTTGGTGTATACAACATTATGCTTAAACTGTAACTGGGAAGTTAATCACATACTGAAATTGGTTGATGATCTGTTTTTCTGTTATCTTTCAGCAATAGGTAATGGATGAAACATTCCACATAGAAATAAAAAGAAGTTAAAATTTCAGCTCATGTTGAAAATTTGTATAAATTTCTTTAAAAAAGTTGCTGAATTTCAAAGTTTACATCACTCAAAATATTTTAGAGTATGAACCAGAAGGCAGTTTTTTTTTTTTTTTTTTTTTTTTTTTAGGATTCTGGCTCAGTGACACAATCCCTTATTTTCTTGAAACAGTGTCAATTTATAAACCATTTTATGCTGAATACTTTATGTTATTATAAACTTTGTTTCAAATTGGTTTATTTAGTCACTATTAATTTTAGAAGATTCATTTTAGTTATTTTACTTTATCTTATAAAGTATTTAGTTTCCTGTGAAGATTTTACTATCGTGGGATTTCTTTTAATTCCGTTCTCCAATTGACATTTGTTTCAACATGTAACAAATTTTATTTTGGTAAAATCTTTCGATTTTTCATTTTAAATCCATTGTGCCCCACTTGGTGTGCTCTTAAAATTAAAAAATTCTCACTTAATATATTATAACTTTTAATTAAATTTTCTGTTTCCTTAGAATTATCTGCTCTACATTTTGACTTCTTCCTTCCTTTTTGCTCTCATTTTCACATGTGGTGACTTAATGATGTACATTATTTGTGACATTTCTCTGATAACATTCACAAATTTTTAAATGAAAATCCTACTTTTCTCCCTTAAATTTCAAGTGCCTTGTTAAACTGTTAACATATTATTATTATGTAAAGTTAACTGTACTATTTGAGCATGTTTTTGGCATCCTAACTATTTTATTTTTAAACAAATATTTTCTTTCTACCTCTACTTACAATTTAAATATGATCTCAAATTTTGGTCAGAATTTGTTTCCTAATGGTCACAACATATTTTGATAGTTAATTTTAGAATATCCATTAAAATAACTGTCATTTTATTGTTCAATGTGTTTTGCATTGTCAGCCAATACTAGGATAATCACATGGCGAAATTGACTTTCAAATGGCTTTATCTTGTTTAGTAAAATTTTTGGACTATGGAAACCAAATTGAAAAATGATTGTCTCCATCAGTATTACCAGCGAAAATAAGTGTGGCAAAATTTCTACACATTAGAATTATGTTTTTATTTTCGATATATATTTACTATGCTGGTTTATATTCAGTTAAAAAGTTCCTTTATCTTTAAAATTATAAGTCTATTATCAATTTGCAATGTTAATTGCTTTGAACTCATCCCATTTTTCAGTTCTGGAAGACTATTTATCCATGACAACAGAAAGAATAAAATGTGTCAGAGGTGTATAAAATATTTTTACCATTAATACATTTCAAATTTTACTGTTATTCCTAAGGAAGTCATTGCTGAAAAAACAGTTACCAAACATTATCTATTAAACAGATAAATAAAATCCCTCTCAAATTTTATTGAAGTGAATAATTTTTTGCAACAAGTCATGAATTTTGTTCAGTTGCCAGCAGATATAGCTTGGGTAAGAAACCACTCTTATTTCAACCCCTTCACCCTACTCCCATCCCCCCCTCCACACCCCCATGTAAGGCATATCTAAACATTAGCCAGGGGTTTGGCTGAGGGTATGAAGGCAACTTCAATCTGAACTTAGAAATGTTTTTAGGCAGTTTTCCATACTCATTTAGGTAAGTGATGGAATGACCACAAAATTATGTTTTGTGCAAAAATAATAGCTTGGCCGCCTACTGTGAAACCCTCCCTCCCCCCACGTAGCCCAACATGGCTTTTGCATCAACCCCCCCCCCCCCCCCCATTAATGTAGCTTTTTCCCTTTTGATTCCAGAAGAGATTTTTTACCGTTTTCTCTTCTCAGACTATTGTAAATTACATACAGCGATAATTAAGTGAAGGAAATGAATTTCACATGCTGTTGTGTGTTCTGTACCTCATTTTAATTATGAAAAATGATACGTACGGAAAGCTACATGGCCTGGCTCGGTCCTCCCCCTCCCCCCACGTAGTGCATCGTATCCTTCCTGCCAGCCTCCCCCCCCCCCCCCCCTAGACTGAGCCACGTAGTATATGAACTTTTCCTTAGAAGGTATAAACAACTTGCATGAGTGTAGTAATTCTCTCTTCCCTCTTTTACTATATTTCTCCAACATGTCAGTAACTACCAATAAGACCTCAAATCCCAGGGAACAAATGTCAAATCATGTTAAACGTACTATCTAATAGATAAATGCTTAGAATATGACCTAGTGAAATCACTGTAGTTCTTAGATACAGAACAATGTTTTCAATTTCTCATTTGTACTTCTTCTCATTGAGCCAGCATGCTTTTGTTCAATAATAATCAAACATAACTAAAATAGCTTGAGATTACATATTAATTTCTTAGAAGGGATCTGGAAACCACTATATTAAAGCATGTGATTTTAATAACTGTTCCGCAATACATACAAGAAAATCTATTTTACAGTACTTGTTATTAACATATCAATCAGCATCAGAGCAATGTAATTTATAGAATGGCTAAGCATGGTAGGTGAGTGGTATCACCCTAGCCTCACATTCTGGAGGATGTGGATTGAAATCCCCATCCAGCCATCCAGATTTTGGTTTCCCATGGTTTTGCATAACCACTCCAGGCAAATGCAAGGATAATTCCTTCATAAAAAAAATGTCATGGCCAAATTGTTTCCCATTCCATACACCCAGTCATTTTCTTCCTCTAAATATCACTGTCAATGAGGCATAAAGCAAGAAAGGAAAGGAATATTCAGAATGGAGCAGGTTTATAAATTGGATTCCTAAACTATAAAGCTAATTAGATAAATGTTTGCTTATTAAACATCATTTATTCAAATTTACAATCTGTATTAAGAGACATCCATTATTAATCAACATGAGATCAATACCATATAATAAACTTTTGTTGAGAGATTTTATCTAACTTTATATTATTTTAATTATGATAACAACTGAAAAAGAAATGAAATACAAAATAAGATGCAACATTTTTAACATAAAATTGTTGAATTATTATTTTCAATGGTAAACAAACAAAACTGGCATTGTTTTAGATATTGACCTATATATACATATTGTATTTTTCTGTTTAATAATTAAATTAAATTAAATTGCAATGGAGCGCATGCTCCGGTGGCAATTTTCCTAAACACCCATCTTCCTCCTTTTCTGCATCCACCTACATTTACCCTTTAAAAATTTTAACTTTAAATTCTTTCAACGATTTTTGGCATATTATTCATCATTTCTCTTGGTAACTTATTCCAATCCCTGACACCCTTACCTAAAAATAAAATCTTCCTACACCCTTGTGCTGAAATCGAATGTCAGCTTGTGGTCATGGTCATCTTTTCCCTTCCATACATTACTTTCAATTCTTACACCAATATCTTTCCATGCCACATCACCAATATACACCTTGTACATTCCCATGATCCTCTTCACCCTGATTCTGTCTTCCAATGAGTCCCATTCCAGCTCTTTTATCATATCTGTTATTGATTATGTTCTGCGATAATTTCCAGAAACAAATCTAGCAGCCCTTCTTTTCATCTTCTCCAACTCCTGTATTTGATACTCAAAATGTGGGTCCCATACTACACTACCATATTCAAGCAATGGTCTGACAAAAGTTTTCTAATCCAATTCCTTTACTTCTGCCATACATCCCATCATCACCACTCCAACAAATGCAGGATATTGAAACCTTTTCCTACTACCTGTTCAATGTGATCTGCCCAGTTAAGCTTGTTATCAAATGTAATGCCAAGATATTTACATTTCAAGTTTTCAATAAGCAATTCCTTTCCCACCTCATAATCATAATAAACCTTTATTTTTTTTTTATTTTTTTTTGTGTATCTAATAAGCTGACTCTTCTTTGCATTTATCTTCATCCCATGTTTTACCAATCCAACTAGATATACTCTCCAGATCACCCTGCAACTCTTTACAATCCTTAACCATTTTGATACTTTTGTATAGCATTATGTCATCTGCAAACAATCTAATTGCTGATAGTAAACAATCAACACAATTATTCATTAGAATAATAAATAGCAAATGTCCCAATACACTACCCCTGTGGCACTCCATTTTTACTTCTACTTCTTTTGATACTGCATTTCCTACCCTAACGTTCTGTTTTCTACCTTTCAAAAATTCTTCTATCCAGCAAATCATTTCTGATCCACTCCAATAAATTTTACCTTGTTTACTACAATTTTATGGCTCACTCTGTCAAAAGCCTTTGAAAGATCTAGTGTGACACTATCAATTTGACCCCCCTTGTCCATTTCATCCGAAATATTTGCATATATCCCACCAACTGAGATTCACATGAATATCCATGCCTAAAGCCATGTTGCCTACTTGAAAACCACTTACACTCCTCACATATATTTCTGATGTGGTTTCTCTCCAATAGTTTACCTACCACTGACTTCAAGCTACTTGGACTATAATTTTCTTGTATGTACCGTGTAAGAATACACAGCATCTTAGTTTTAAAAGAGTTAGTAATTAATGTTTGTTTTATATTATTTCAATGGGAAGTGTTTATTGATAGTGGTATTTTTGAATCACTATTTGGTTTCTGATTAATGTAAACTGATTATATGTGTATGTTGTTAAAAGTGCTTTATATCGGATTATTACTATTTCTTAAGTATTCTGTCAAAGAAATTCCAAGTATCATTATTACCAGATGAACAAAGTACATGAAAATCTCTGGACAGTACAGAAAGAAGATCTTTGGGCAAGGAGAAGGGAGGTATGCTGAAATAACTGCGAGTTGTATCTGTACACAGAAGGATGCAATTATTAATGTAAAATTAAAAAAAAAGCCAAGTGGATGTTTTGATGGTTATTTTTATTCTTTTGGTGGAATAAAAGAGAAGTATTGGCACCTTTTACTAACAAGAAGGTTAGTAAAAAAGTACGAAGATTATACGTGGCGTTCCGTAACAGACGAGATGCCATATAATAAGTAAAGTAAAAAAGAAGAAGGAGTACAATTATTATATGTGGTGACCGTGACAGGACGCAGAGCTAATTATTTAGCTCGGTAATCAAAGAAACTGTAATCTTTGGATTGAAGCTAGAAGAGGTAAGAGAACAAGAAAAGAAAAAAAGAAGAGAATTTGCATAAGAAGATTGCAAGAAAAGAATGACGAGTTAACCTAAAGAGGTTTAATAAGTATGTTAGTAGCATCTGGAAGTTGTGTGTAAATTTTTTGAAGGTTAAAAATTTTCATTTGAACATGGAAATAATAGAGGTATGTGATTTGTTTGGGAGGACGAAACAGTGGATGGATAAAATAGTTTCTCTGAGATGTTATGTGAAAGAAGTGGAGACGTTTGATGTTGACGTAGGTAATATTGAGAGGATGATTGCATATTTTAAATGGGTGTGTGAAGTGACTTTATTATACTGTGAAAAGTTAAAGAGGTATGAGTTAGTGAAAAATATAGAACTGTGTAAAACCAAGGTATGGTTAGAGTTTTCAAGGTATCGAGAGAGTATGAAGAAACACTGTGGGAGAAAGGATATGTTAAATATCAGTTCTGCCATATATAAAATCGAGGATGAAGGGGTTATGTGTCGTAAATTAATTGAATATTGGGAAAATAGAAAAGATGTACAGGTAAGTGTTGAATCACGTAAGGATGATAAGCCAGATTATGACTATAATAACATAGATGGAAGTACGGGTAAAGATAATGGTGGTAATGCTGGTGCTTTTATGAGAATTCAACAACTAGCAACCCTCAGAAGAACCCATGCAATGAAGAGAGTAATTCCATAAAAGAAATGTTGGCAATAATTATGCAGGAACAACAAGAATCGAAATGGATTATGGAAGAAGTAAAAGAAGAACTGAAAAAATCGGAACAGAGAATTGATCAGAATCATCTGCAAATTATGCAAGAGTGGACAAAGGGAAGAAATTGTAATAAAGCGATGGAAAAAGAAGTGGAACCGGAAGCAGGAGGCTCGATAACGCAAGAGAGAAGAACTTGTAACGAAAGGTTAGGAATGGAGACTGAAGAAGACGAAAGAGAAAAGTTCAGTGAAGATAACCAAGGGTGTGATGAGAAAGTGAATGCATTGTCTGACAGTAGTGGACACTTGAAATGGTTGGAGTGTTTGGAGCAGATAGAAGAGAACAACGAGGTTAATAATGCTGAGAAGAGAGAAGTAGAGCAAAATGAGATAATTGGCCTTGTGAGAATGAACAAATGGGAAAACGACGACCAGAGGATAAAGCAAAAAGGAAGAAAGAAGGGTGAAACCAATTGTACTTTCACAGATAATGATGAAGGAAATTACGAGTTGGAAGCGGAAGAAATGAATGAAGAAACCAAAGATGGAGAAGATTATGAAGATGCGGAAGAAAGTGAAAAAGAGACTAGCAAGGAAGAAGAGAAGGGAGACTACATACTTTCGACGGACAGAGTGGCGAGTAAGGAAGAAAGTGAAGAAGAAAATAAGATAAAAAGTTAGCTTATAAACATCAAAACAGTGGGAGAATATGATAAGAATGAAGCAACCAGAGGCAAGGTGAAAAAGAAGAAAGGGCTCGATATGTACCATGAGGGCCACAACATTGTAAATTACGAGTGGAAGAAAGGTTGCGGAGAGTGCACGGAAGATGTAACGAAAGGGAAAGTGAAGATGAAGAGAGTAATATGTGAGAATCTCAGAATAGAGAGAATTATTGGAAGAGATATATGATCAGCATGTGAGAAAGACTAAGCTCGAAGTAGGTGAGCTAGTATGGTTGAATACTCATGGAATATCCAGCAGCATTACCGCAGATATAAAAAGAAAAAAATTTGCGTGAATTGGGGGACTGTATGACCACATTAGCACACATTTTACTTTCAGAATCTTGAATCAGAAAAATTGTTAGAAGTATGAAAAATAATATTGAAGAGATAGATTTGAGTGATACTGTGTTTGCGTTGGCATGTATAGAAGTAGATGAATTGTATATGACTCATTTAGTGAGAAATAGTTTTATTGATTTGGATATTGGTATTGAAGGGACAGCCAAGTGTGAAAGATTGGAAAACAGTTATGAGGGTCAGCCTTCTTGTTATGATAAGTGTATGAATATAATTAATAAGGTTTTTGCAGAAAGACCTGATTTAAATATAAGACTTAGTTCAGAATTTGTTGAGTACTGTGAAGAAAGGTATGATATCAGTTTACGTAAAAATCACAGTAACCAAAAACTCTCTTCTTTAGTAAATGCTTCAGATATTAAAGATGTAAATACCTGCAGCAGGGTTAATGTTGAAAAGAGGGTTAATAAAAATCCTATAATTGATAATGGGCATAGTATTAATAACAATAAATTGGACTCTGCTGAAACTGAAATGACTGAATGTGAAATAGCAAAAACTAGGGAGAATAATAATATTTCAAATTTAGTGGTGGCTTCAGATAATAATGACTTTTGGTATGGATTTGATGTTTTAATGATGGGTGGTGTTGCAAATGATACGCTTGTGTTAATGAATCGTGATTGTCTGAAAGTGAACTATGCTTCAGTTATTATTCGATGTCAGAAGATTTATTGGTTTTTTTTTGTGAATAATACCAAATTTTTGTATGATGTAAAGAATTGTATTTCCAAAAAAGCTTTTCCTATTTTGGAATGATTTTGCAAAGAAAAATTGGAAAAGCAGAAAGAAATCCTTTCATCGTCTTGGAGGGGCGATAAAACTCGCTGCCTCATCTAACGTAGGTATTTTGGCAAAGGTTTTCATACCATCTTGTACTATGAACAATTTTTTAGTGTTATTGGTAAGGTCAAATGTGTTCTTTATTTTAGCAGTGATAGTTACTGATGGTTCTTTATGGTAATGCACATATTAAGTGTAGTAGTTGTTGTCGTAGGTAAGGAATGAATCGAACAGTGTTAAAAAAAATATGTATGTTTGTATAGGGGTGAATGATGTGAAATTATATCACACAAAAATTTGACAAATTTTTGTGACAAATTGGCCGAGGGGATGTGTAAGAATTCACAGCATCTTAGTTTTAAAAGAGTTAGTAATTAATGTTTGTTTTATATTATTGATAGTGGTATTTTCGAATCACTATTTGGTTTCTGATTAATGTAAACTGATTATATGTGTATGTTGTTAAAAGTGCTTTATATCGGATTATTACTATTTCTTAAGTATTCTGTCAAAGAAATTCCATGTATCGTTATTACCAGATGAACAAAGTACATGAAAATCTCTGGACAGTACAGAAAGAAGATCTTTGGGCAAGGAGAAGGGAGGTATACTGAAATAATTGCGAGTTGTATCTGTACACAGAAGGATGCAATTATTAATGTAAATTTTTAAAAAAAAGCCAAGTGGATGTTTTGATGGTTATTTTTATTCTTTTGGTGGAATAAAAGAGAAGTATTGGCACCTTTTACTAACAAGAAGGTTAGTAAAAAAGTACAAAGATTATACGTGGCGTTCCGTGACAGATGAGATGCCATATAGTAAGTAAAGTAAAAAAGAAGAAGGAGTACAATTATTATAACCGGCACTGCTATTACACTTTTACAATCTTCTAGTAAGCAGCAAATATCAAGATCCAATTTAAATAATATTTCAAGATAAGATACAATGTCACATCCTGCTTATTTTAAGACATCTGCAGTAATATTATCTACACCAGCCCCTTTATGTTTTTTTCGTCTTTCTTAGTTCCTTCATGTTATCCTCAGGATGAATTTCAAATTCTATGGTCTGCTCATCTCTTATTGTTTTGTTAAGCTTGTTATCCAATTTAGAACCACCTGTTTCTGATTCATTGTCCCTAATGCTCTCACTAAACAGTTACTTAAAATCTCTGCCTTTTTCAAATCCTCCATAACTTCTCGTCCATCCTTATCTAAAAGTTCTCAACATCCTCCCTTCCTCTCAGTTTTCTAACATAGTTATAGAAATTTCTAGATGAGTCTGTCAATATTCCCCCTGTACTGACAATAATCTTCATATATCCATCTTTAGCCACCTTCTTAGCTATTATTAGGTCCTTGTTCAATTGTTTTAAAAATTCCAGACTACCCTGCTGTCTCTTAACTCCGTTATGTTCTCTTCTTACCAACCTCTTTAACCGCCTCACCTCCCTGGTATAGTACACAGGTTCTCTACTTCTTTTTATTTTCTGTTTTGGAATAAATTTTCTTCCACTTTGCTCATTATCTCCTTGAACGCTTCCCACCTTGACTTTACTGTTCTTGTGCCTTCCTTCCATTTGCTGAAACATTCTCTCAAATATCTTTTCAAATTCGAAATCTGTGCTTTTTTATAATTGTACCTATTTCCCTCTTCAATTTTGGCTACTGGTTCACTGAATCCTCTAATATCCATCAGAACTGCTTCATGATCACTTATTCCTTCAGTTACTTGACACCCTACAAGGTTATCATCAGGCTTTATTAGGAATATATCCAAAATATTTTGTCCCCTAGTGTTCTGCTCTACCACTTGTGTAAATCCTCCTTCCCTTATTACAGTATTTGCAAATCTCTGTTCCCTTGTGTTATTAATATTATTTCCTACCCAATTTAAACCTGGGAAATTTAAATCTCTGCCATGCCAATAATGACCATTCTATTCTCACCTCTGAAATCTGAGTATGAATTTAATTTCCCCGCAAGAGCCTCATCTTCATCTGCCATTCTTCCACTGCGGTAAGCACCCAACACCCTGATTTTTTCTTTTTTATTACCCCAGAAATCTACCCCAAGTTACTCATGGTCATGATCTATGAACACCAGTGAACTGTGGTAGGTTTTGTTAACAAGTATGAAAATTCCTCCACCAATTGCTCCCCTATCTCTTTAATACAGTGTGTAACTATCGGGAAAAACCTCACTGTCTAGTACTTCTTCTTTTAACCAACTCTCTGCCCCTATTATTACTCATGGCCTGTGTATTTCAATTAAGTTTTGCAAATTCGATTACTTTGTTCATTATAATTCTACAGTTCACCAATAACACCAATATATTTTAGAGCAGTTACCTCCTCCTTCCCAGTTCTAGCCCAGTTTATTATTGTTTCAGCAACTTCATCTGTTTCTTTAACATCTGTGATTTTTCCCATTGTTGATCTAGAGTTAGTATCACATTGATCATCTATCTCCATCCCTTCACCAGCAGCCTCTAATCTAAAAAAGGCACAGTCCTGACCCCATCACCACTGGAAATGGGCTCCCTTACTGCTTTAGCTAACAACTCAGAAAGTACCCCCTTGGCCGTCCTATTGAGGTATAAGCCATGCCTAGTGTAACCCCACCTACCAATGGTGTTCACAGGCACAACCCCCAAAACAGAACTAATGCCTCTCCCAAGTAGCACTTCAGTTTCTACATTTATTCGCCTCACAGCATAGTTCAATTTTGGCCGGTTATGGGAGACTAACGACATGCATGAGTTCCACCCTTGTATGCTGCGCTTCCTTCACCACATTAATCACTCTCTAGTAAAAAAGAGAAAAAAGGGTTGCTTAATATATTCTGTTTTTCACCCTTCGTTTTGTATGTGTCATGGAACTGAAAAATTTCTTGTCAATTAGTTGCTCAGTATATATTTTTCCCCTTTTTCCAGTGTCATAAGTGAAGAACTGCATTCAAAGTATGCTCATGTTGTCACCCTGGGAAGCTAATTTTGTGACTGATGTTTCAGTTGAACTAAATCGTGATAATACTAATTCATAAAACAAATCACAAAATATTTTATAGATTGTGGCTATTAATGAAATGCACTTAACACCTCGTTTCACATGAGGGACAGATTAGCTATTGGCACTCATGACCTTGTGTGCTGGTGAAAAGGAATATATTGGAAAAACAAAGCTTTTTTTGTGATAACATTTATTTAAATTTTGAATGATATCTTTAATGTTATGTGCAGTAGTTACCCTAATGAAGGAGATTCTAATTTAATATGCAATTTTGCAAAATTTGGGTGTCTAAATTGTGCATTTTTTGCTGTGAGCCAAAGGGCTAACATAACTCTTTTGATATTTAACTTTAATGTATAAATAAATTTAAACTTTCTAGCTTTTTCATTTCCTTTTCTTTTATAATATTTTTGACAGACAATAAATTGCCAATCACATACTCGAGTGACTGAATGTCTAGAACAGATAAGAAAACTGACCATAATTTCTGGTTTCACAAGGGAACGTTGTGAAGCTACACGAACATTCAAAATTAATTTTAAACATTAAATAGCCTGTAGAAATATTTGTTTGGTGATTTGATCAGTGTAATTAAGTGTAATATAAGTTTCATAGTTTAAATAGTTCGAAAAGGCGTTGGTTCAAATAAATCCGAAGTATGTGTATTTGTTTATGTTTTACTAACAATGGCAATGAATCATTTATCAGTAAAGGATAAAACTTGTTACTATTGGGTTGAGTATTTGGAATGGCTTTGTTTGTCAGGTAACTGGACATAAACTTATTATGTGCAAATTATCCTACATGAAATATATAGATTGTGCTCAGATACATTACATTAAATTACGGTTAAATTATGTTTTGAAATTGTGGTTCTGATGATTTAGGTTGTAAGAGTACTAAACTGCAGGTTATTAGTCTCAAGTGAAATAAATCCAAGAAAGTTCTGATCATTACTAACCAGAAAGTAGGGTTAAGTATAGATTAGATATACAATCGGAGAAAACTAGTGTGGAAATCGCTGCAGTGGTGGTTGAGAGATGCATGTAAATCCTGAAATAATATTGTGTAATAAAAGTATTGGTTTAAATCATATAGGGTAGGCATTTGGAAAAGTTGATAAACAGTTACTAACAGCTCTAACAAACAAATATTCTGAAAACTGAGGGAAGTGGTCATTGTGATAACTCACTAGCTTAACTAAAACAGATATTTAGAGTTTAAAAGTATAGTAGTGTACATGTTGGTATTTAGTCGATTTAGAGTTCTGTAGCAGAATAAGTGTGTTGAGGGTCTTGTAAAGGCTCAGTACAGTAGTTCCTAGAGATTGAGACAGCTATTGGATCTTAAGATAAATTGTGTATCTGAAGACTTGGGCAGAGAGTAAGGAAATTGTTTATTTAATCTTCGATTAACAAATACGTGGCATAGTTTAGTGGTACTATTCCAGGCCAGTTGTATACTAGTATAGTTACAGTTATCAGGAATACAGTAGAAGTTGTGTGGGTAGTCTGGTTAAACTGTCCTAAATTAGATACTGGTTCTCCACACAATAATAATCTACCAACTGTAACACCAGAATTTAGGCCCTAATATAGTATTGTTCTTGCTACTTTAAAATTTGTTTGGAAGGTACTTGTAGTACTTGGGAAAAATCATGTCTGGAAAGTGTGGTGCCTGTTGCAGGAACATTAGGAATGGTGTGGGGTGGAATGGGTGTAAGAAGGAGTGGAGAGGGGATGTGGGAAATAAATGATACTCTCTCATGGTTTTGTCCACTTTGCATTAGAGATTAAAGGATCAGGGAGATGGACGTAAAGATCAGGGAGAAAGACGAAATGATCAGAAAGTTGTTGGAAAGTGTCAGGGCCCTTGAAGCTTGGCCTGTGGGGGCTTCACCTGTGGAGGCTTGGCCTATGGTGGCTAAGCCTATGGAGGCCTCTCCTTTGGAGGCTCAGCCTATAGTGGCAGAAAGTAAAGATGGTGGTTATGGAGAAGAGGGTGATAAGGATGGTTGGGAGCTAATAACAGGTTGTAGGGGAAAAACGGTAAGCAAGTTGAAGATGCCAGACGCTCCAGAAATTGTTGGGAAAAATAGGTTTGACCTGTTACCAGAGTCAGCAGAGGATGAGCCTCATATAGATGTAGGAGTAGGTAAGGTGCACCAGGCCTTCAGGAATAGGGGCATGCAAGGAAAGAATAGGAAGAAAAGGGTTGTGCTGTTAGTTAGTAGTCACGGGAGAGGTATAGGTCGTCCTCTTTTGCATGATCAGATGGGCACAGGATACCAGGTCACAGGTTTTTTCAAACCCAAGAGCAACTTTAGGTCGGGTAATAGAGGACATCGGTTCACTTTGTAGGGGTTTCACCCAGGAAGATAGGGTAGTGATTGTGTGAGGTGCGGGAAACATTATTGATAGAAATGCTAATTATAGTATAGAGAGTGACCTGAAGAAAATGTTGAAGGAGGATCAACACACTAGGGTCAGCATGACCAGCCATAATTGAACCATGCTGTGAGGCCGGTAAATGTGGAAACAGAGGTGTTGCTTGTGAACAGCATTAGTACTGTTGTGAGGGTTGTGCTGTGGAGACCATTGGTAGGTGGAGTTTCATGAGACATGGCCTACACCTAAATAGGAGGGGCAAGAGAATACTTTCTGAGTTGTTAGCTAAGGCTGTAAGGGAGCGCACTTCCAGTGCTGATGCGGTCAGGACTGTACCTTTTTTAGATTGGGGGCTACTGGTGAGGGGATAAAAAAGCTAATCAAAGTGATACTGAGTGTATATCTGTAGTTAGAAATATCAATGACACTAAAGAAACAGAAGAAACTTTTGAAACAATAACAGAGGGGGACAAATCTGGGAAGGCAAATGTTAGTGCTAAAAATATAACAAAGCCAGTGATAAGAGTGTTACTGGTAAACTGTGGAAGTATAATGAATAAAGTAATCCTAAAGTAAACCTAATAAAAAAACTCAGAACACAGATCTTGACTTCATCTTCTCAAAATATTTCTACAGATATTTCAATCTTATGTAGCTTCCTCTTCTGCACCAAATCTTCTCATTGCTATTTGAATACTTTGGAGCCAGGTAAAAATGGGCCGTCCTCTTTTCCTCCTTCCTTTAACTTCCCATTCCTGTACTAGTTTCGGTATCCCAGTGTCTTCCATCCTTCTAACATGGCCATACCATTCCAGTCTTCTTCGTTCTATAACTTCATACATTTCTTCTTTCACATCCATGAGCCTTATTATTTTGGTATTCCATACTTTTGCTTTTCTTGATATTCTTGCTTATATTCTCCAGAAATCCATTTCTAATGCTTTCAACTTCTTAATATGTTTTTATTTTATTGGGAAATAGATACAATTATAAAAAGGCACAAATTTTGGAACTGAAAAGATATTTTAGGGTCAATTTTATTAAGTAGAACAATGGCACAAGTATGGTGGAGGAGAAGATTTCAAGGAAATAATAAAAATGGATGAAGAAATGTTTATTCGAAAACAGAAAATAAAGAGAAGTACAGAACCTACTTACTATGACAGGGAGGTGAGGAGGTTAAAAAGGTTGGTGAGACGAAAACATTACAGAGTTAAGAAACAGCAAGACAGTAGGGTATTTTTGAAACAACTAAACAAGGAATTAATAATGTCAAACAAACTGGCCAAGTATGAGTTTATGAAGAATATTATTGGTACAGGGGGACCTTTGACTAATGCATCTAGAAATTTCTATAGCTGTATCAGGGAACTGAGGGGAAGAGAGGGTGTTGAGACAATTATAGATAAGGATGGGGAAGAAGTAACTGAGAATTTAAAAAAACGGAAGAGTTATTAAATAACTGGTTCAGTGAGATGATTAGGGACTATAATTTAGGACCAGTAGGGGGTGCATCAGAAAACAAACCTATCCACATAGTTGGCAGTGAGCATATTAGAAAATTTGAAATTAAATATGAAGATATCAAGAAGGAACTAAGGAATTTAAAAATGAAATTTAAAGGGACCAGTGTGGATAATATTACCATGGATGTATTAAAAATAGTAGGATGGGACATTGTACCTTATCTTGAAACATTATTTAATTGAGTTTGAATACTTGTTGTTTACCATGTGAGTGGAAGAGTGTGATAGTAGTTCCGGTCTATAAAGGAGGGGAGACAAATAGGGTCGAAAACTATAGGCCAATCAGGTTGACATCGGTAGTAGTTAAATTAATCAAGAGATTAATATGCAACCATATCAGACGTGTCTGTGAGGAACATAAGTTGTTTCCAAGTCGGCAACATGGCTTTAAAAAATGATATTCATGTGAATCTGAGTTATTAGTCTATATGCAACATATTTCTGATAAAATGGACAGGGACAGTCAAGCTGATAGTGTAGAACTAGATCTTTCAAAGGCTTTTGACACAGTGAGCCATAAAATGGTGCTAAATAAGGTAAAAACCCTTGGAGTTGATTAAAAGGTGATTTGCTGGGTAGAAGAATTCCTAAAAGGTAGAAAGAAAAATTTAGGGTAGGAAATGTGGGATCAAAACAAGTAGGAGTGAACATGGGAGTTCCACATGTAAGAACCTTAGAATTTTGGCAAATTCTAGTTTTGCTTAGGCTGGACTTAGAAATTTAGAGAAGAGTAGTTTTCAACTTGAAGGAATTTCCCTGTAATCGTTCCTACAGTTAGAATTTGCCATAAAAATCATTTTAAAGTGTATTTATCTTATCGAGAAACATTTATTTTAAGAGATATTCTGGTTTGTCCATGTTTTGAAATATGCGATCATAAAAGTAGAAATTCTAAGATTTGTAATATCTTTAAATCACGTAAAGCTACAACTGATCTTTTATTACCAGCTATAGTCAGCAGTGTTCCCGATATTTTGGTAATAAAATTAAATAATTTGGTAAAGTTTAATTAGTGATTTTAATTAAGAGAAAATAATAAGCTTTTTAATTAAAAGAGATATTAATTTGAAATTTATATCAGTAGATATCCCTAATTAAGACGATTCTGAATATATAATGGTTTTGGTAAAAAGTTTAAACATTTGTCTAGTAATTAAGTTTTTGAAAATAAATTGTCGCAGATTGTTGTTGACGCACGTAAAAATCCAGAACACTTAGGGATTTTTCCCGATCGCATTAGAATGTGTCACTACGCGAAGGTTGAACAAGACATTTAAAACTAATTACTTAAAAATACTCACTAAATATCCGTTGATCTTCTATTAAATAGGTCCAAACACTGTCAGCCTTTATTTGCATTTTATCCTCTTGTTTATTGAATTTGATGGGTCATATTTTGGCTAGGCCGCAGCAGAAAGTTGTGTTTCAGCTGTGACGTCATTGATTCTATATAAACTCGTGCTTACATGTAACCGCATCTGTTTCCTGGGAGCATTAAGTGAGTGAGTCTGCGCAAGTTTGGCGTAGGAGCGGGAGGAAACGGTCAGATGTTCGCGCCATTGGATCAGCCATGTTGGTACTTTGGTGTGATGGCCTGCGAGGTTAACTGTTAACATGAACATATAAATTTACAAAAAAGGGGTCGGTCGGTGAAATTTCTCTCCACAATCTGCAATATTTTGGAAAAGTATGTTCGATTTGCCTACTCGACTATTAAATGCAAATTTTGGTAAATGTGACTTTGGAAATAAAACTTTGAACTGGAAGTGAACTTTTGTCATTTCGTAGTTATCTTGAAACCTTTTCTAGATTTGTGGTTTTGTAACAGATCTAGTGGCGACCTTCAAGCATTTACGTTGAGTTTCTGTCTGGCAACATGGTCAAATTCAAATTATTTTATGAACTTTCCACAGAACTTTGAATCCACTTAAACTGTTAGTTGAGGCGCTAAGGCGATACTACAGCCCCGGTATCAGCCTTGTTCCTTACACACAGGATAGTATATTGGGACCATTGCTATTCATTATTCTAATGAATGATTTGTGAGGAGCAAACGTTCACTGGGGGTAACCATAAACCTTCAGTCTCATCTGTAACCGTGATTATGCCTTGGATAATTATATTCTTTGCTTTGCTACATTAAATCGACTGCCACCTAATTTGATTAAACCTCAAATTAGGAAAGGTAACCGTTAATAAAAGTCACTGGTAAATACTGATAGATGATCACTATATTCTTCAATTTTAAACAAAGTCACAAAACTAAATTGGCATCAGACAAAGTCTCCAAAGAAATATAAATGCAGGCAGGTACGATTAACACGATCGAACCAGACCAAAACACATTGTTCAAAATAAAACTAACTAATGCATGGAAGATGATAAATTTTGTCACCCATCCGAAAAATTCAACTTGTCTGCCAACGACTGTTACTTAAGTTGCTCCGCCACGTCACATAGCATAAAATTCTGCCTCAGAGAAGTGTGGAGATGCGCTAAGTAATTTTCAAATATGGCCGGCGACTACTTCATGCCACAAAGTAGTCACGCCTTAACTAATTTTGAAAGATTAGGCGCGAGGAAAGCCTAGGGCTGCTGTATATAGAAAATCCAATGGGAACACTACTTTTCTGGTTTCCCACCTAAGCAGTCTTCTGATCTGGTCAAATGTTGTATCTCAAGCTTAAAGATTTTGTCATACTTATTAGCTTGGTGACAAAATATTCCTATTGGTCTGAAATTTTGGCAGTAGCTAGATTATTTAAAAAGTGTAAATTTTGACCCGTATAAAAATTTTGTAGCTTCAATAGTTTGGCAGTAAAAAATTATTTTCTGAGATTCCAAAACTTGTTCACAACTTCTACAGTTTTGCAGCTAAGAAACTGAAATAACTTTTACTTTACTTCTAATTGACTGCTCTTTCGTCTGATCCTAAGCAAGCCAAAAAGGTGAAATAAAACTCATCAACAAAAATAGAATTTAACTAATTAATATTTCTTAAGCTATTAAAACTATCAATCTGAAAGTGGCTTTAAATGATTCTACGAGCAATTTCCAATAACATTAGTGACTGGATTCTACTGTCATTACAAGTCTTTGTATCTTTTTCGCTCATTCATAATTTTATCCTTATCCACCTAATAATCTGAAATCTTGCAAGGTGCCTTGCGGGAACGCCATCATGGTTTAAATACTAATTTTTTAACTTTTATCTACATCCCTGAAAATTTTATAAGTTCTGTAATAAAAATCCCTGGTTCTTTTAAGCTATGAGTGTGGCCCTTTTCTTTTCAAGAGTATTTTAAATCCTATATGCGAAAATGTGATGACTGTTTATTAATTTAATATGTCTCTTTTCTCCAATCTATCACTTAAAATAGTTCAGAAAAGGCATCTAAACTTTGGTTAAATGATATTACAGCTCTAAGAACAAATTTTAATATGTTGTTACAAAATTGTATGTTGGCTTCAGATTGTGTTAATGGTTTACTATCAGAAGTTAAATTGTTTGTAGACGACATAATGTTATATAAAAGGATCAAAACAATAGAAGACTGTAAACAGTTGTTTGGTGATCTAGATAGGATAACCAGCTGGGTGAGTCAACATGGGATAAAGATAAATGCAAAGGAGAGCCATCCTATTAGGTTCACAGATAAAACTAAAGGTTGGTTATGATTATAAAATGGGGAAGGAACTACTTATTGAAGACTCGAAATATAAATACCTCGGCATAACATTTGATAGCAAACTTAACTGGTCAGGACACATTGGACAGGTCGTAGGGAAAGGGTTCCAAATCCTTCACCTTTTGGAAAGAGTGATGAGGGGATGCACTAGAGAAGTAAGAGAACTGGGGTACAAATCATTGGTCAGACCACTACTGGAATATGGGGATGTAGTTTGGGATCCACATTTTGAGTATCAAATACAGGAGTTAGAGGGGCTGCAGAGAAGGGCTGCCAGATTTGTGTATGGAAATTACCGCAAAAACACATTCGGAGACTAATATCATAAATGAGCTGGACTTGGATTCATTGGATAATAGAAGGAGGGTGAAGAGAGTCATCAAGGCCTATATAGGTGATAAAGCATGTAAAGTTATTGGTGGGAAAATTAAGAGAGTTACTTGCAAGGGCAAAGATGACCATGACCATAAGTTGGCACTTGATTTCAGGTATAAGGGTCTGGGAAAATTTTCTTTGACAGGAAAGGGTGTAAGGGACAGGAATAAATTGCAAATAGGGGTATTGAATAATTTTCCAAAAACACTGAAAGAATTTAATGTAAAAATTAGTTCAGGGCAAAAGTAGGTTGGAAGAATAACAGAGAAAGAGTGGTGTGTAGGGAGATTGCCAACGGAGCATGCGCTCCATCACAATTTTATCAGTTATTATTATGTGATAAAATAAATGTTATAATTTTTAAGTGTATTTTATAGTATATTTTTTTATTATTGAATTTTTATAACTTCAACAATCTTCAAAACCAAAGACAAATAATTACCCTTCTTATTTAAAATAAAAATAAAAAAAACCTTGCAATACATTATATTTACTGATTGAGAACAACTGCAAGAATGTCTCTGCACCCAACACTTCAGTAATATGAAACTCAAGCTCCATGTTAAAATATGAAACCATGGAGAGTGACAAAGAAACAATGGATTAAGGCTGAGAATATTAATAACAGTTAACATATGACTCCAAGACTTATGCCCACACAGAAAAATTGCTTCTAATAGATGATAGAAAACAAATATATAGGCAACTGTAAAATCTTTTCTTTAATAATATTATATTAGTCTTCAATAAAAAAGATAACAGTGACTGCAATATCGATGGGCTTAGTCCTCAATTTGAACACTAAAACTGTTCTAACAAGTAATCAGCAAAAAAACAGGTATTCAAATATCGTTGAACAGATTTTGTGCCCCTCCTGCTTCAGCACCTGGTGAAGCCATTCCTTTCACTCTATGTTAGGGCCAGCCCTGATACCAATAAACTAATACTGTTTTGATATCTATAAGTTTTGGAGCATTTTTCTCAATTGCTGATAGTAATGATAAAAATGCTGCCTAATTAATTGACTTTTTTTTCATTTGTTTGTTTGCTGACTGAATTATCTTCTTTCACTAATGAATAAATAATGTCGGAGGAATTGATTTTTTTTAAAAAAAATTAGCTAATTTGTTTTCTTAATGTGTTTCACTTCTTTCACAGAAGCCTCATAAGCAGTTCCACCTGTTAGTTTTGTATAAATGTCATAATGTGGTTATGATATTACATTTTTGAGATTGAAGCTATGATGCAAATTACAATCTACTTACATTTTCCATTTAAAATGCTTTATATTTTTACCATTTTCTCGGCATCAGCAACAAGATGAAAATGACCTATTACTTGAGAAGAAAGCAAAAATTAGTGTTCATATATTCAATGTACAAAATGGAATATCATAACGACGTTATGAGCTGTATACACAATTAACAGTAGAAATGACTGAAGATACTTTTGTAAAAAGAATGAAACCCATTCAGGGAAAAAAAAAATCCCCTTTTTTTTGGCAGTATTTTACTATAAATACTGTTTAAAATGTGGGTGGTCACAATTGGGGGACACAAATCATTACATGGTATAAAAAAAAAAGCCATGAAGCTTGGATGATGCAATAAATGAATGGTCCCTTAAGGACAGCAGCTACAATTTGAATTTTACTTCTTATAGTTAACTACATTGGAAGTTATGCCACATTAAAAATTTCTTTACACATCTACTTATACTTTATGTATATGTTTTGCATCAAATTCTTTCACTGTTTGAGGTATATTGCTCACTTTATCCTATAATAACTTATTCCAGTATCCATCTCCAAAATTTTTTCCATGCTGTTAAGCCTCAAATCAGATACTAATTGGAAGCTGCATATTACTGTAATTTCTTTGCTCCAAATCCTACCAGGCCTCTTACCCAGCCCCACCCAGGCTATTCCCATGTTAGTTCTTATTTTATTTTATTAGAATAGCTTAAGAAAACTAATTGTTTTTATCGTAGTAAGTGAAGGTTTTTTGTTTCTTAAAAAAAGTGTGATAAAGAGATTATTCAATAGAATATATATTTCTTCATTAAATGAAATAAACATACTCTTAGTAAGTTTAAGAAGCTAAATTATTTTTACAACTTGTCCTTTCCCAAAAAATTTCACTTTTCAATAGTAACACTGATTTCTTTTGTTTTGTCCTTCCTTTGTTTTATCTGTGCTTAATACAGCAAACATCTGTTATTCCAGCTGTCCTGAACATCTTTAATAATTCACATACTTCTTCTGTTATTTCTTCATCTTCTATCCAGAACCTAGCACCCTTTTCCTTGAAACATGTAACCAAATAATCTGACCAGGCATTATGCAGCTTTTCTTTTAAATACTTTCTTCTCATCAGCAATAAATATGTTTTCAGTTCTTTTTTATGACATAATGAGATATTTCTAATTATTTTGATAAAGATGAAACAGAAATTATTTTTTGGTAAGTGAACAAAAAATTTGATGTAGTTATCCAGTGTACGAAAAATATGAATCAGGGGCAACTGTGTTAAGTCTATATGAAACATCTGAAAAATGATTTCATAATTCACCATTGTTCCTGTTTAACTTTGAAATATTGATTTAGAATCTTACTCAACATGATGCAATAAACAATCACAGCTTCTTACTTTCAGAATGTCTGTATTCAGTTGTGTATTGAAAGTTATGTAGCCACATTATTATATGTGGTTGTTCCTTTTAATTTTTGCTGTCATTCTGTTTTAATTTAACAATTTATAATAAGGTATGCAAATAATTTTCTGCAACACAGTTACTTTAATAAATTATTATTTAATTTATTTTATTATGCGTGACGCGTTTCGAGAAATTATTCTCATTTTCGAACGCTATTTTATTTTATTACATTTTTGGTGTGACGAGTGCTCGTGTCATCTTCTGTTTGACGTTATCCGGATAACGTCAAACAGAAGATGACACGAGCACTCGTCACACCAAAAATGTAATAAAATAAAATAGCGTTCGAAAATTAGAATAATTTCTCGAAACGCGTCACGCATAATAAAATAAATTAAATAATAATTTATTAAAGTAACTGTGTCGCAGAAAATTATTTGCATACCTTATTATATTAAACAGTTACAGACTTTCACAAAGTCCATATATCATGGATAAAGTAAAAAATTAACAATTTATGTCTATTCCATAGTTTCTAGTCATCATTATATGATGTGTATGTTGCTTTTATTATGCACTATATACCATCCACAATGCACTAGATGTTTGCTGTAATATTGGTTGTATTTTGCTGTAAAAGATTAATAAAAAAACACCCAAATTCACTGAGGCTCTATGACTGTGCCTGATATTGTATGTGAGATTAGCTGGTTTCAGCCACAGTGATAGAACAAATTTTTACCATTTCTTACATTGTCATTAGCTTTGGTCAGATGGTGGTGCACAATTTTTAATTACAAGAATGTGGACTTCTGTTCAGTGCTTGTGGAGTGAGGGTATACAACACTGTTTATGTTGATTCATTTCTTGGGTGGGGATATTAAAAACAGCAGTTTCTTGATTTCTATGTGAAGAGCTGTTCTCAGTGGCTTTCATGTGTCACTTGCTTTCTTCTTATCCCTTCTATCATTCTCATGAATTTAACAGTAGGCATATAGAAGAAAGGAGCAGGCCACTCTTCGTCTGTATCATTGGCTTAGTATAAAACATATGAAATAAACAGTCCACTTATCTCCAGTATCATTGCCCAATTATAAATCCTGCGGGATTGTGGGATCTGCCTCAGAATATAACACCATAGATAGATAAGTATTATCACAGTCATCCTTCTTGACATTCTTCTTTTCCTAATTGTTCATTTTTGTCATCCAAATTCATCTAGTGAAGCTAGAAAATCATTTTTAATTCTTATTAAAAGAATAAGTTGTATGCTAGTTATGATCTTGTGTAACAATTATGTCTTTCATGTCAATCAAAACAGAAATTACCTGTTCCATAGTTTGTGTATTTAGCATTTTCTTGTCTTAATTATATTCTTAATGCTCATAAAAGTCTATTAGTCATAGCTGAGTTGTATAGTAATAGTGTTTTTGGAGACACCTAGTGACTACAGTTGTGATAAAATAATTGTTTAAAAAAACATAAAAACCGCCTTCAAAAAAGGGCACTAAAAACTTTAAAATAACTTTATACCTTGCTTAAAAGAAAGATAATCTAAATGGACAATATTTTACATTACTGTTATTGAAATTTTTACTTTAATTAGTTATTTTTGGAGTCGGTGCCAGCTGTCAGATTGCGCAGATCGAATTACTGAACTTTATTTGGTGTTCGAGGCGAACCGAGAGTACTAACAAAAATTCCAAATATTTTACAGCATGTCGTGAGGAAGATAGTTTTATTGAGGGAGACAGCTTAGGGAAACAAATTAACGGTATGTCATCCAGGCATATCTCTTGTGCTATAGTGTCAGTTGGTAGACTGCATCACACTTTATAGTTCGTATAATATCGGTGTTTCATCTATATTTTTCAGTTTTGTTAAAAAATGATAATTGTAGGTAAGTAGTAACATGATTGTTTAGGTATTATTGTTTTTCTTGTTTTGGCTGGCACCGACTCCAAAAATAACTAATTAAAGTAAAAATTTCAATAACAGTAATGTAAAATATTGTCCATTTAGATTTACTTTCTTTTAAGCAAGGTATAAAGTTATTTTAAAGTTTTTAGTGCCCTTTTTTGAAGGCGGTTTTTATGTTTTTTTAAACAATTATTTTATTTTTAAATTTTTAGTGGTATTATAGTTAATTTGTATTTAAATATGCCGCAGCAGTTCTCATTTTGCGAACTTCCTGCTAGCTCAGTGGTAAAAGCGAATGCTTTTTTTTTTTTTAAAATCTGTCTTTACAACAACTTTCATAATGGGGTGAATTGGATGCTGTGTTAAGGAATAACAGTTTACATTTTGGTCCAGGCTGTGTTTGATATAATCATAACATCTGTTAAAGCTGCTGCTCGATAATCGAAACATGTAATATCTGGACATTGATACATACCGCATACACAAATCTGTCTCTGGAATATATCTGTATGGTCCGGTATCACACAGAAAATATCTATATTTAATTGCTTTTCACAACGTAAAAGCTCGGGGTCCAAGTTGAAATCTGAAGTACATGTTGAGACATTAGGTATAAAGTTATTTTATAAATATTCTGCAATGACTTAAAAATAGCTTAATTGATTTTGACGGTACTTAAAACTGTGGATTTTGTAAAGAACATTGGAAATTATAAACGATGGAGGTAAAGGAGAAGAGGGATTGGGCTTTTGTATACCAAATGTAGACTGTCTTTTCTGATTGATTTAAAGTATATTTTTGTAAATTTCTATTGATATCATATAAAATTTTTAGGTGTGTATAAAAAAATAATTAAGGGGTGTAGAGGTGAAGAGTAGTTTGCTTTTTGCTAAGGTAGTGTGGACAGAATTTTTCTCTTTGTTTTAAAGTATACATGTGCAAAGTTCCATCGAAACCAGATAAAAACTGTAGCTTTGTGTAAAGAACATTTACAAAAATTAAATGTGGTAAGGGAGTGAGCAGTTGGATTTTGTAAACAGAATGATTCTCTTTGTTCTTAAGTATACATTTGCAGTGTTCCATCGAAATCTGATAAAAACGGTAGGTATCTATAAAGAACATTGGAAATTAGGTGGAGTGGGATAGAAACTGTGCTTTGTGTAGATTAAAGGGGTGGAAAGGGAAAGAGAGATTTGGCGTCTCTAAACCAAATGCAGACTATTTTTCTGTTTGTTTTGAAGTATACATGTGCATACTTCCTTCAAAATCGGATAGAAACGGTAGCTTTATACATTGAACATAGACAGTAATTAAAGGGGTAGAAAGGGGAATAGGGTTTGTGTTTTTGTCAAAATAATGGGAGTAGTATATTTCTTTTACTATTTGTTTTAAAGTATACACATGTGAAGTTCCACCGAAATCGGATTAAAATGTGGGTTTCTGCAAACATTAAGGGATGTAAAAGGGGTACTAGGGTAATTTTTTTTTAAATTTTTGGTCAGAAATCTTCTCCATAAAAAAATACATATATGTGTATATATCGGTCAAATGGTGTCAACTGTAGCCTTTCAAAAAGAAAATTGACAAAAGTCAAGGGGCGGAAATGGGGAAAGGGGTTCAGTTTATGCAAACCAAAAGCTGACATTATTTTTCTTTTTGTTTTACAGTAAAAGTTTGCTAAGTTCTATCTAAACTGGATAAAAACTGTGGGTTTGTATAAAAATTAAACGGTTTAATGGGGAGTGGGGGTGGTTCTTTTATTTTTTGGTCCGAAACCTTTCTCATGAAAAAATACATATAAGCGCCAACTTTCATGGTAGTGGGTTAAATGGTGGCGACTTTAGCTTTTTATATACATAAAAAAAATTGACAAAAATTAAGGGGTTGGTAGGAGGGAGAGGGGTTGAGCTTTGGCAGACCAAATGTTGACAATATTTTTCTGTTTGTTTGAAAGTATACATTGGAAAAGTTCAATCAAAATCAGATATGAAATATAGGTTTCTATAAAATTAAAGGGGAAGATGGGATGGCTTTTTTTATTTTTTGGTCAGAAACCTTCTCCGTGAAATATTACGTGTATATGACAATTTTAATGGAGATCAGTTACATGATGTCGACTATAGTTTTGTATAAAGAACATTGACAAAAATTAAGGGGTGGATAGGGTGAGAGGGGTTCAGTTTTTCCAAACCAAATGTTGAGAGCATTTTTCTCTTTGTGTTTGACTATACATATCCAAAGTTCCATTGAAATCGGATAAAAATGTGGGTTTGTATAAAAATTAAGGGGTGTAAAGGGAGAGAGGGATGTTTTTTTATTTTTTTGTGTCAGAAACCTTTTCCATGAAAAATTACATGTATATGCCAACTTTAATGGATGTCATTTAAATGGTGTCGACTTTAGCTTTGTATAAAGAACATTGGAAAAAATTAATGGATGGATAGGGGGAGAGGGGTTCGGTTTTTTCAAACCTAAAGTTGACAGCAATTTTCTGTTTATTTTTTACTACACATTTCGAAAGTTCCATCAGAATCGGATACAAAGTGTGGGTTTGTATAAAGGTTAAGGGGTGTAAAGGGGTAGAAGGGGTGGTTTCTCAATGAAATTCATATGGGACCACTTTGGAGGTATACTCTATCCACTATAAAAATTTAATTTAAATCGGTTCAAAATTGGCGAAGATATCGCTGAACATACATAAAAAAAAAAAAAAAAAAAAAAAAAGACTAATTGAGAACCTCCTCCTTTTTTGAAGTCAGTTAAAAACATGTAGTCATTGTGATCATATTGCATGACTGGATATGATGCTAATTCTGAAGGAAGAATCGCATTATCTATATACCCACTGCAGTTTATTAATAATATTATACACCTGTGAATGGAATTAAGATGAGTGATTATCCCTCCACAATCCTTCAGTTTTACCACCAATGGAATTATTTTGCAGTCTTATCTTAATATTGCTTTTATTAACCTGAATGTTATCCTTATAAGCATTCTTTACAAGAAAATAAAATTGTGATTAATAGTATTGAGAAACAATATCGATAAATAGTTATGCAGATCAACACAGATGTGACTTTGGGTATTCTGTAGTGCAATATGAGCAGTAGATGTTTGAGGTTCTTAATGCCAGTATAACGATTCACATTATTGCTCAAATTTAAGAACTGGTTCTCCACTTTTTCAATTTATGTAGTACATAGAAATTACAGGTATCAAATTGGTAAAAGATATTTACAGTGTGAAATATTGTCACTTGAATTACTGCAGCTTCACATATTCAAACCTAAAAGCCCTAGTGGGATTGCTTATTAGAAAATTATACATTTCTAATTCATATATTATCATCACTCAGCAAGATGTAAGAACGAAGACTTTCCCGGCGTATGACTGCAATGTAGTCTTCACGGGTGTACCGCCGGATAGTGTTGTGGAAATCTGTCATCAAAGAAGCCATCGAAATTCGACTGGCCGACACATTTAACAGAGACAGTGGTCTATGTCTCAGTGAGGCATGGAAACCTGCCTTGGCAAATATCCGCAGAGAACGTTGTACTTCCGTCCAGCTGCCACCGTAGAGGGCTTCATATTAGCTCGGGCTGGAACAAGAACCTTAGCCACGCCCACGGGCAGCCAACCGCCAGTTGGTTGCGGGCCTGGCTCATAGTAAGCCATCGCCGAAGCCACGCGGACTTGTATATAAGGAAGAGCGGCACCCGAACCATCTCAGTACCTGTGGGTCAGCCGACCATTACACATGTCTCATCACCTGAAGAAGACGGCAGAGCCAGCCGTCGAAATATTGTGTTTCCACAACACTATCCGGCGGTACACCCGTGAAGACTACATTGCACTCAGCAAGATGTTTTGAACCAGTTTCTTTTAGTTTTAAGATTTTCATATTTGATGGGTTTTTTATCAATTATTTTTTTGGACTATAATTGAGTGTGCCACTGTTTTGATTTCAGGTGAAGATACAATGCTTAGTGATCAGCCATATAGGTACTTGACAGTGGATGAAATGAAGAGCCTTGGTGATGATTCTCTTCCTATTGATGTGACAAGAGATGAACGAATTGATTCTAATAGGGAATGCATGGGTATGTTTAAATAACAGTTATTTCTCATTGTATTAAGTGATATAGAAACAAGCACTTTTTATTTCTCATGTTTTCAGCACCACCAACTGCTGTTGATGATACAATCAGTCCTCAACATGCTAAGGAATCATATGCACATTTTCAAGCTAATTACAAACCAGATAATATTGATATCAACAAGCATCCTGTACATGTTGGGTAAGTCACACAATTTGTCAGCAGCGTAATGTGGCCACATATAATAACAATAACTGTCTAATAGTCTTGTTCCACAGTTTATTGTCTAGCAGGTTCTTTCCTGTTAGCACTAATTCCTGCAAACATAGGCGATTGAAGCTATGCTATAGTACATACTAGATACCTGGTATCTATCTCAGATGGCTTTCTGCTTTTTCCTTTTTAAAAATAAATTTTTTAAATAGCAAAGGTAAATGTGTGAAGGAATTTAACACTCACTGTATATAAGATGATAATAAAAAAATATTGAGATAGGGGTAATTAGACGACTAGGGAAATTGAAACTAGAGCATGTGCTCCATTACAATTAAATTAAATTAAATTCCCAATTCAGTCTAATTCCTGCATTTCTTTCTCCACTCCCTTCTTTTGTTGTTGCAGCTACCACCTCTTACTATTATGTTTTTTTATTTATATAATTTTTAATACACACGCATTTTCTCCTCTATTTTGTATCAATTTCCTTTCCTTTCTCCCATGCATTACCCATAATTTGAATTTCCACACCACTTGTATAGGTTTTACATACTTAACCCTTTGACTGCTTTAGACATGTTATCGCGCGCGGCTACTACTGCGCCCAGGTGCTCCAGACGTGTATACACGTGCCGCCTCGCCGCCCTGTCTGTGCTCCAGACGTGTTAACACGCTAGCCTCTTAGCGGCCTGGCTGTGAAGCCATATTTCCACCCAGGGTGGTTAGTTGTTTTCCTCATTCGGCCCTTGAGCGTTGGCAGCTGCGATCTAATTTGTGTTGCTCTTTTCCTTTTAGTTTTCGCTGAGAAAATGGCATACAGTCATTATTTTTTTTAACTGCTTAACGTCTCTTAACAGCAAGGTCTTTAGAGATGGTAAAGAATGGGGGCAAGGAATGGGAAGGAATTCGGCTATGGCCTTTTGAAGGAAGCATCCCGGCATTCACCTGGAATGATTTGGGGAAACCATGGAAAACCCAAATCTGGATGCCTGGACGGGGATTCGAACCCTCATCCTCCCGAATACGCCATCGTGTTTGTACCGCGGAAGAAATCATGGAGATTCTTACTAGAAGCGACAGTGAATATGATCACTTTGATATGGATGACAGTGTCTAGATGTAATTTTCCTAAGCTGTGTACATCGGCTAGTGGTAAATGACCATTTTTTAGAGTTTGAAGCTACAGATTGTGTGAGCGAAATGTGTGGAAAAAGAGAATGCTTTAGTGACGCGTTTGACAGCATGTGCTTGTCGATTAAGCTGCAGGACATAAGTGTGGATTACGTTAAAATTCCAGCAGTTTGTCATTTTTCCTGATATTTCTAACGGAATATTATATGATATCTATTGCTGATGAGACCAACAGATACGCGAGAATCAATTCACACTATATTTTCACTATGAAGTGGTTTAAAAAGTTCTTTTTCCACATTCTCGAACACTGCATTTTAAATGCTCACGCTCTTCACCGAATAGTAACCGGACGAAAAATGACTGTTGCAGAGTTTCTTCTGTTGCATCCATAAATTTAAATTTCGTGAGGTATTTTTCAGGATTTCCTGACACCCCCCCCCCCCCCCGGTCTTGTAAGATCAGGTCCGTGAGACGCCCCCCCCCTAGAAATCGCCCTCGCAACTTTTTGAGACCTTCTTTTTTAGGTCGCAACCTTCCAAAGCTGCACTTTTCGAGGAAATACATGAACTTTCACGTCATTTTTTGTAGACTTTTTTTTTTAACTCTACAGTCCAAAAAATTTCACGTGGGATTTCCGTTGACTCCCTCTCTCCCTTGGTAATATGTCACCGCCCCCCCCCCCCATTTCACCTCACGTAATTGATGGACGCCCCCTTAGAGAAGTTGTTGAAGCATATGCCACAGAACAGAACGAACCTAGCAATGGAAGACGCTCTGATAAAGAATATCGTCAAGCATTTACTGGGAGACATTTTCCAAATTTCATTCATATTGCAAATTCAAAGAAGGGCACCCCAATGCGTAAATGTGCTGTATGTTCGATACAGAAAGTGCGTCGAGAAACCAATGCAGAACATGTAATATATCACTGTGTGTTGTACCATTTTGCAAGGCTTATCACACAAAAAGAATTACTAACCATGGTTAACTGCAGAGTAATAATTATATTACATTTATACGCCTCTAAAACTAAATGAAATACAAAAAAAAAAATTAAAAATATATTAGCCCATGTCAAAAAGAAGGCTGGAAAATTTGTGCAGAATTTGTGAAAGGTATTCGGAAAGGTTCTCTCCAGATAAATTACTACGCTCACAAACTAAAAACATTTCAGTTGCTGTAATATCTATTTAGTATATGAAGTACTGGCATGTTAGATTACACAGACATTTACTTTTAGATGAGCTTTAAATTGAAAAACTTTAGATGTTATATTAACAGCAGTTATTTTGTATCTGCGGTTTCAAATCGCAGAGTGACAGCAGAAGAACGTCAGACACAACGCTCCAGACGTATTCAGTACACAGCGGTCCGGTCTAACGCGGCATTCCAGCGCAGGTAAACGACTTAAGCGTAAACAAGGGAGCACTCAGCGAGAGCTCGGCCGGGTAAACCGTAGCAGTTAAAGGGTTAACCATTATTGAACAGTGAGTTACTAGTTCTTCTCTGACTCCCATCCAGTACACCTTATATGCTACTGCTAATGAATGATTTAAGCGCAAATATTTCTCTGTGCTGCTTTACTGTAACCTGTGGTAAGTCATTGTTCCTTTCTCTCTTTCCATATTATTATTTCCTCATCAGCATAGTTCCCAAACCCAATAATTATACAAATAACTATAAATCAAGAAATGAAGCTTATTACATTTTTAAATTTATTTCTGTAAACTTTGACACTGAATGGTGTCTTTTTTTTCTATATAATGTTGTCTTATTTTCACCTATTCTTTTATTGTATAAAGATATTGTCACGTAGTAAACCACAATCAGAGTCCTTGGGCGTAATGGGGTCGTTGATGAACACACACACTTTAACGCAACGAAGCTTTATTAAACAGTTTGTACAGTACAGGAGCACGGAGCGAACTGACTCCGGCTAGAAAGGAGTATCGCTTATATTGCAATGAAGAACAGTCTAGAACATTAACACTAGTTACAACAAGAACATTCCAGAATAGTTTACACAAAGTTAAGAAATTAAAATTTTACAGGACTTGTTGGATTCGAACTCATGACCTTTCCTTCTTCATGGCCTGATCCTCTTGATGTGCGACAAAATTATTTTGTTTATGAATTTGATTTCAATACATGTGTTTAGTTTGATTTCATTTCAGATTGTACCGGATTTAAATTAGTGCAGAAAATATTTTTTTATTACTAAAATAGTTCTAATTGTCTATTTGCAAAAGTAAATAATCTGCTATGTTATATTAATTCAGGACTCAGTATTGTAGCTTTATAAATCTAAATATCTGCATATTATTCACATCTTTCCATTATTGCCACCAACGAAAAAAGTACAATTATCAGTGCAAGCTTCATATTCAGTCTGCTCCAAATGACCATTTGTCATTAGTCCATTATTTGGCCATAACACTTCTCATGTTATTCATCTTCATCATCTTCTTCTGTGTCCAGTTTCCCAGGTGTTGTGTAAGAGCACACGCCACCTTTGCCTGTCCAAGTATGTTTCCTCTTCTTGGATTCTACACCATGATGCACCTTTCTCCTGTAGGTCCAGTTTCACAAGATCAATCCATCTCCTTCTGGGCTGGCCTCTTGGTCTTTTACCCTTCAGTTCTTTTTCCAGCCGTATCCTCACTGTTCGTGTTGGGTACATCCACTTCCTTGTTCTAGCCATCGCAATCTTGTGTTGGGTTACTTTCACTTTGATCTGTTTATGAATCATTAATTCCTGATCTTGTCTCTACTGGTTACGAGTGTAGTGAAATACTTCGTCCACCAACCTATTTGAGTGGGAATGACAGGAAAGATAAGATTAGAGAAATAAGGTGCTGCACTGATTCTTATATGAATTCTTTTTTCCCTCGTACCATTCGGGAATGGAATGCACAACAAAGAGATTAACTTTGGTGCTGAGCACCCTCTGCCAGCCACAGATTTATGAATTGCAGAGTATATATGTAGATGTAGATGTTTTCTGTACCATTGATCTAAGGAAGTTCATCTCGGCTGCCTGGAGTCTGTTTTCATATCTGCTGGTAGTGGTGCATACTTCCAGGCAGTATGTTGGCCACAAGTATGAATTATGCAGTGACATTTTGACTGTAATTGGAATATGATTGTCCCATAGAAGGTGCCTAACTTGATGATAAAACTGAGCTCCTTTTTGTACCCTAATGGTAATTTTGTTCTGGGATCGACAGTAAGGGGTCACTTTACTGCCTAGGTACTGAAAATTATCCACCTGATTCAATTTTTCACACTCCAGATAAATAAAGGGCTTCATATTCTGTCTGCTGACAGCCATTACCACTGTTTTTGTGTGGCTTATTTTAAGGCCAAATTCCGGATGTTCAGTTTCTGTTATACTTCTTCTTCTGTATATCCCCAAATCACAACATCATTTGCAAATGCAAATGATTTAAAGTCATCAGGGTCGAGTTGCTGTTTTACTCTCTTCATAATTTCATCCATTACAATGATGAACAACAGCGGTGATAACTCGCTACCTTGCTGAACACCTTTGGTAGTCACAAACCAGTCTGAATGGGAGTCACCAATTTGAATGCGGCTTTGACATTTCTCATATAGCATTCTAACCTTGGTGATCAAGTTTTTTGGTACCCTTGGTTTGGAAAGACAATCCCAAAGTTTAGCTCGAGGTATGCTGTCATAGGCCTTTTCAATATCTCTCCCAATGTTTTTCCATGATCATCTGAGCAGTGAAGATGAGATCTGTTGTTGGTCTGCTAGGTCCAGATCCATACTGCTCTTCTTCAACCTGTGGTTCAATGACTTTCCTCAGCTTACCTTCTATAATTTTCTCCCTTAGCTTGAGGCCATGAGATAGAAGAGTTATTCCTCTGTAATTGTTATATTTTCTTCGGCTACCCTTTTCAAATATCAGCACTATGACTCCCTTTGTCCAATCAGAGGGGACTTTTTCTTCTTTCCAGATGGTGTCCATTACTCTATATACCCAGTGAAGTCCACAGATTCCTGCTGCTTTGATCATATCTGCATTTACTTCACCTAGGCCTGGTGATTTTACTTTAGCCATGCTTTTCAGGGCTTTTCAACTTCTGACCATGTCAGAGGGAATTCTATACTGCCACCTTGATTTCCTGTTCCTGAACTGCTCTTTTCTTTGCTTGTTGTTTTATTTCCATTTTACAGATGGTTAAAATATTTCCCCATCTCTTCCCTTACTTCATCTCCTTTCCAGATAATTGTTCCATCTTCTTTTTCCAGGGCCTTTGTGGGTACAAATGGGTTGCTTTTGGATTTTTAAATATTGTACAACAGTTTCTTATTTGTCTGGCTATCATCCTCTATTTTGTTTGTAAATTCTAACCATTCTTTTCTTTTCTTCTTTTATGATTGTCTTAACTTTTTGTTTCAATTCCCTGTAAGATTTATCTAGTACCCTTAGTTTATCTTCTCTTCTTCCCTGATCCTTCTGGTTTTCTTTTTTCCTTTGACTTTTGACCAAGTTTCTTTCTTTTATAGCATTTTTGACAGTGGGAATCCTCCAGGGTGTTTCTCTATCTTTCACTCTCGAACTAGTTTTGCCAGATACGTTGGTGGTTGTGTTTTCAAGGGTCTCTCGAAACATTTTCCATTCTTCTTCTACCGATCCTATTTCACTATTCGGTATGATATCACATATTCTCTTTTGATATTCTGCCTGTTTTTCTGGATTCTTCAGTTCCCAAATTTTTATCTTAGGCTTTTTCATTGTTTTTTGTTTCTCTACTCCAACATTTCTAAGATTAGCAATTAACAGATGGTGGTCGCTACCTACATTTTCTCCAGGTAATACTTTCACATATGTGATGAAGGCCCCTGATTCTTGATCAGAGACTATAAAGTCTATGAGAGACTTCTGTTGTCTATCCCATCCATATCTAGTGACATTGTGGCTGGCCCATTTCCTAAAGTATGTGTTTTTGATGATGAGGTTGTTCCTCCGACAAAAATCTAGGAAGCATTTCCCTTCTTTGTTCCTATTTCCAAAGCCAAATGGTCCTATCACATTCATATCCAGTTCTATCCATGCTGATGTGGGCATTAAAATCCCCCATGATAATAATGTTATCTTCCTCAATATGTTCCTCAAGGTCTGTGAGGAAATTGTCTTTCTCTTCTTGTGAACAACCAGCTTGAGGAGCATACACCTGTATTACGATGAGGATGTATTTCTTAATTTTTGGGTGTAACATAATGATTCTATCACTAACATATTCTATGTCTGTCACTGCATCAACATTGTTACTGATGATAAAAGCTACCCCATTTTGAGAGTCTTTCTGGTTACCGTGCCAATACAGCTTGTACCTCCTCCTCAGCAATTTCAATCCCCTCCCTTACCACTTTTTTTCACTCAGTCCTAAGATTTTTATCTTCCTTCTTTCCATGGTGTCCAGAAGTTCATCACACTTAGCGGTCTGTGTCATGATGTTTAATGTTACAGTTCTGGTATTGTTCCTTCTAATGGTATTTTTTCTTTATGTATAATTATGCTTATCATCAGGTTTTTGACCATCACTCCTACCTGAACTATACATAAAGGGTGTCTTTGTTGTATTGACTCCGAGGCTCTTTTTGTTTTTGAAAGTTATCTCATATTACTCTTTTTGCTGGCTTGCTAAGCCTTAGGCTAAAGAGGATTTTCTGTTAGGGTTAACTACCTTAGCCTTAAGTATTCCCCTATCAATCTTGCAAGGCAACAAGTTGTACCCACATTAGTGCCTTGGATGCAAGGTTGCCTCTTTCACCAGCTCTGCAATTCTAAAGGTCTCTTTTCTGCTGTTGCTGCCGTTGAGGTCTTCACCATTACCCTGGCAAGGATCCCTCACGTGGTTATATGAACCATAGCCAGTTGATCCAAGGTTTTTTAATGAGATGTTTTACTCCTCCGACTTCTCCTTCCCCATTACTTTCGAAATGGGGCCCCGAACTTGGCACCAGCATAGCGGAGTTTTCTTCTGTTATTGTGGCTTAATATAAGTGTTAATTTTTTATGTATCTGACAATGTAGTCATTACAGCCCTTAAAGTACAATTGGAAGACGGAAGCTTATGCTTGGGATTGAGCATAAACACGTTGTCTTAGCTCTGACCATGCGTAGCCTAGGATGTTACAGTTCTGACTTACATATAATGACCTGGCAGCCACATAGCTTATTTAACCAAAAGCTATGGAAAGGTATAAGTTCAAATGATGTTCACTAGTCCATTCTCGTTAGATAACTATATTCTTCAAAATTTTACATAGTCAGAAAACTGTACAGGCAATCAGACAATTTTACCAAAAAAATGTTTTTGCAAGTTCGATTAACCGTTCGAGACAGACCACACCCCGTAGTTCAAAGTTCAAACTTTTAGCTGTAGAAATTAAATGAAAGTGAATCACACGCTCCGTTTGTTCCACTATTTGTTTAATTCCGAATTTAAACAATCCCGAGGCCTCATTTGGAAAAATACTATTTCAACTCAACATTATAATAAAACTGAATGATCTACGCTGCATATTCATGAGTCTACAGATTTCAAAGACTAACTATCTGCTACTACGTTAGTTTGCATCTTGTCTTGTGCACTGCTACTTGAAGACTGAGCCTAATGTGGTGTCGCGCCGACTGCTTCTGTAAAACTGAGGCTGACTAACTGCACGCACGAGTCTATATCATCGCAAAGATTCCTGGTGAGACTGCTCTCTCACAAACTGTGGGAACGGATTGTATTCCTTATTCACATGGGTAGTTCCCAGGGGGCTCATCAGATATCAAATCGCATTTCAGAAAAAGTTTCGACATAACATTTGACCTTGACTTATAAAAATAATTCAATCACTCTAAAAAATTTCAAATTGCTAGATCTTTAAGTTGATGTTAACTTTAGTTATCATATAAAATTTTGTAACATTAATACTTTAGCCAAAAATAAATAATTCAGATACAAACTTCCACTCCAGGCGAATGCCGAAAACTGATGAAACAGAAAATACTATTTTGACAGCTATAAAAACCTGATTTCTATCTTGAATTATCATAGAAACAAATTTTAGAAATGAAATGCACTACTATTCTATCCAATCTAACTCGTGGTTCTAAGAATAAAGTTACAAAATTTAACAGATAGCTTACACTATCACATAATTAGATTTCTTCATTTCACAAACTTTTTCATATGACAGTGATTGGAAGAAAGGTTTATTGAAACACCAACCTATCTTCATGAAATAGTCTCATTTGCTCTTGATATTCCAGAATAATTATTGCTCTAGAGACCAATGCAAGCACATTTTTGGCTATTTGTTTTGTCGAAGCGGTTAAATTTAACCATGTTTAATTATTTAATCCTACTGAACTGTGGGTCAAAATTATTTTAATTAGTTAACAGCAAAGTCAGTGTAATCTATTTTTGACAAAATATTAAGTTATTATTAAATAAACAATTTTTGGAACTGTTCCACTTATCATTCTGTATGCAATCACTGGAAATTGCTTTGTTCAGAGAATTACTAAATAAATCATTTAATTATTTACTTCAGTTATTGATACAATCACTTGTAACACATTATATTTCTTTTCCTTGGAAAGTATGATATTTCAGATGTCTGATATTTAAATCTTAATAGTTATTAAGACTACATGTCTTAATGTCAATTGTATTGTTGCTCAATATGACAATATCCTAATTTTATATTCTGCTTATTTTCTTTTGTGGTTGTAAAACATAGTTACTTCAGTGTTGTTTCTGTTTCAATATATGCCTCACACAGGAAGCTCCACTGGAAGAAGTAAGTTAAAACATCTATAATACATTTAATTAAGTTAGGATTTAATTTTCAAAGAGAAACTATTTATGTTCCGAATTAAGTTATTATTGTAAATTTCACGAAAAAGGAGTAAAATTTGAATGCATCATAAAATAGTTGCACAAAATATTCACAGTATCTTCTCCTATTCCAAACAGAGAAAAATTATATTTATTGTTAAAATTTTGAGCTGGAGCCAATAACTTAGGATGATAATATTCTTACTATCTTTGCTTTCACTTGGTTTTATTTCAAGTGTGTGCTCACAAAATTTATACACCATATGAATATCATAACTAATAGTTTATCCTCTTTTACAATGGTAAACACTTTTTCTCAGACATCTTCTGTCTTAACTGTCAGTGGATGGATGCTGTCAAACATGTTATTAATTTTGTGACCAATTTCAATGCATTCACATTTTGAATTTTGGAAATGAGGAAATTTCCTCTCCAATTGATGAAATTAAAATCTTAGAAAATTTCTGTCATATTTATTTCAGCTTTATTGATGTTTTTACATTTTGCTTCTGAGAAATAGATGTCCCTTTCATATTTCCTGTGGAAGGAAATACTCTCCCATCTCATTATATGTCAGATAAACTGCTTAAAGAAATTTATAACCCCTAAGGAATGACAGTATTAAATGATTTTTGGGCAGTATACAATTCTGGGTTACATTTGGAATTTTATTCATGGCTGTTTAAATGTGTTTTCAGCTTGGTATAGCATAACAATAATCTTGCTTTTCCAATTACAGAATGAAAGCACTACATATTAATACTGCAAGTAAATTAAATGATTTCTGTTCCCCCCCCCCCCCTTTCAGTTCCTGGTGAGTTTTCTGGTTGATGCAAGGGGAGGAGCAATGCGAGGATGTCGACATAGTGGAGTGCGGGTTATTGTGCCCCCACGCCGAGCTGCAATGCCAACACGAGTCACTTGTCGCTACTTAAAGAGGGATAAGTTAACTCACCCACCACCTTTAATGGAAGGCGAGGCACTTGCGAGTCGTATTCTGGAGTTGGGTCCTGTGGGTGCAAAATTTTTGGGGTAAGCTATATTTAGTCATTCTCTATTTGTATTTACATTTCAAGAAGTGTGATAGATGTTTCCATTTTTGTACAAAATTGTTTAGATTTATATCTTCACTAAATTAGAATGAATAAAATATTTTATAGTACATTTGCACTATTTGTATTTTGTGAACTGGTCATTGAAAACAATTTTTAACACTGTGTTAAACATTTCCTTCGAACTGATTAATTAATCTATTTTGACACTGAAGTATTATTAGTTATGAAATAATTGGAATTACTGCCTGATTTCTTTATATGCTGCATAGTTGGTGAATGGTTCAATGAACTTTGTTTATTGATTATTGTACATCTATACTGATATATTTTGCAAGACACTCTGGTTATGTCTGTAAATACTTGGTAACTGAAATTGCTAACCTTTATAAAAATAGATTAGATTGCAGAAAAATTTGTTGTGAATAGGTTGTAGTGCTCACCGAATTAAAGACAATAATGTTGTTTCTATGCTGAACTAGCTGTTCAAATTTTTGTTTCCACTATGGCTTATGCTATACTGGTTGTGAGCATATATGATCTGAGCATGTTAGTACTTACGTATTCATGTTATTATCATTTGTTTCTTCTTGTGCTGTGATACGACAATGGACTTTTTCCTCTCTGGTGTTCTTATTTTGACACAATCTACTCCCTTTACTGTGCATTCTAATACACAAAGCATCTTTCTGCTATTGATTTTTTTTAAATTCTGAATATCCTCTCCCTACAATCACTCCATTGCTGCATATATTTTTATTTCAGCTTTTAATGATTTTTCCCTGTTGCCTTTTTTTTCTCTCTCACTAGACCATTTAATCAATTCTATAACTTAGCCAGCTTATTTAATGTTTTGTTCTGCAATTGACTTCTTTTCCTTACTTTCGTTATAGTCACATAAATATTTCTTTAGTTTCTTGCACTTTTCCGGTGCTCCTTTTATCATCAAATGTTAACTCACATTCATTCTGTGAAGCTTTTTTTTAACATCTGTGAAGTCTACCGTCCAACTGCAACTCCAAGTAATCTTTCTCCATGTTCATTTATCATTCTATCACCTATTGCATGTATCTCACCATTCTCCTTTCTTCTCACCTGAGCTTTATAGTCCCCCATAGTAATCTATCTTTTCTTCAGGTGTGTAACTACCTTCCCCTCATATTGTATGCCCATTCACGGCACATATACATTTGTTTGTTATAGCACATGTCCATGCATCCCATATGTCTATGTGTCTACCTGCTTGGCTGGACAGAGTGACAACAGAGTGTCAGCTGGGTTTCTACAATCCTAAAAAAGTAATACTTTTTTGTGTATAAAAAAGTAGATATTCGCTATACATTGTCTGATTCATGAGACAATGTGCAGACTGTGTTAATAATTTGGGTATATATCACTCAGATGTGTTTGTTGTTGAATTGCATTGCTTCTAGCTTTTTATATATATATATTTTCATATAAACTTTGAATTTATCATTAAATATGTGACTTTACCTTGGATATCTATAGGGCACCATCATCCCCTAAGCTCTTCTTTGGTAAACCTGAAGAGTGAGTTCTATGCAAGGTTTACTGTGTTACAGGTTTATAGGTGATATCTTTGTGATCTGTACTCACAGATAAAAATGTCTCCTTGACTTCATCATCATGATCAGTAAGTGCCACCATCTTTAGTGCCATGCAGATCGGCTTCCACTCCTGTATCACCTTCCTTGCAATCCAGTTCTTTGTATTAAAAGGCTGTAATACACTTCATTCAACCCATATCCACAAACCTTCCCAACTACAATCCCTTACCTATCAAACAGTACCTCCCTTGAACAGATTAACCATCAGGGATAGATTCATCTGTTTGTATCAAGTACTCTCACAATCTTCCAAAATTCATCATCCTGTCTCACATAACCTCAAAATTCCTACATCATGAATGAAGCTGATTTTCTCCTCTCTTCCAAGTTAGTCTTTCACTCCCCAGAATCCTTTGCACTGTTCCTGCATGTGTGCCAGTGGGTGTCTGAACCTCAAAGACGTTCAAGTTAGCACACATTAAACCCCTAAAGGCATGAAACCATCTTATAGCTCTTTACCCTACATTAGATCCTTCATCAAAAACTTGTAGTACATATTTGGCCACTATAATCTCTGTGAACCACTGGCAGAAACTTCCCACATATTTACCATAACATTTACACCTTAGGACACCTTATTTATGTCAGCACACTTTCATTTGAAAAGCTTGTATGTATATATGTATATATACAACACTGCCTACCAGCTGTTCATCAGATGAATTGTCACTGGCAAATAAATTACGCACAAATACTAAACTGTAGCTCCTGGCCGTGCCAGTTTTCATAGTGTCAATAATTGCTTCACAGTCAGAAACCACCAGACAGCATCTGAAGTTTCAGTTAGGAACTGGCCTTCAACATATTCTACCTAGACCTTAATCCTTAACAGTGTGCTTCTATTTTCATTACCAGCAAAATTAAGCAGTAAGCAGTGTCTTGCAAAAGAAATCACTAATCAGCAGGCACTAGAAACAGAGTGAAAATGAACAAAGCAGCGTTTGGATGGATTGATACATAGCCAGCGCTTAATGCTGATGCTAATTGGTTGAATGGTGGAGGATCATACACTGATGAGCCAAAATATTATGACCACCTATGTAGTAGCTTGTAGGTCAATCTTTCGAATGCGGTTCGGCTTGGAAAGGATCCAGCAAGTCCTTGCTAGGATTCTGGAGGTATCTGGCACCAGATGCCTATGCACAGGTCACTCAACTCCCTTAAATTATAGGCCGGTGGTTTGTGGGTGCTGAACTGACACCCGATGGTGTCCCAAATGTGTTCTACAGTGTTGATACCAGGCAAACTTGGTGACCAAGACAATGTGAGTTCACTACCATGCCTCCTTGAACCAAAGTAGCATGATTCTGACATTGTGATAGGGGCAGTTAACCACCTGGAAGATGCCATAGCTGTAGTTGAAGACATGAAGCACTAAGGGATCTAATTGATCACAGATCTCATGGTGTCTTGGATCACTGCCACTGGTCCCAGGGAAGCCCAGGTGAATGTCGCCCCTCATATCATAATACTGTCCACATGGGCCTGTGTCCATGGTGCGGTGCATTTTTCAAGCAGCAGTTCGCCTAGAGGACAGTGTGTCCAGACACAACCATCGACCTGGAGTGACAATAATCATGATTCAAGTGAGCAGGTGACATGTTTCCATCGATCCACAGTCCAGTCTCGATGATCTCGTGTTCACTGCAATCATAATTAATGATGTAATTGGGTTAACATGGGAATTTGTAGGTGCTGTCAGTTGCGGAGTACTATGTTCAACAATGTGCACTAAATCGTGTGCTACGAAACACTTGTGCCTGCACCATCATTGTACTCTACCATCATATCTGCATCAAATCGGTCCCTATGCAACTTTAGGGAGCAAGGAAGCTTTCAACCTCCATTTTCTGTGATGAGGCATGTACGTCCAACACCTTGTCGCTACACGTGGTATCACCGTGCTTCAGCAACTTCCCATAAATGCTCACTACAGTAGCATGTGATCAGCTGACCAGCCTAGCCATTTCCAAGATGCTCCTTCTCAGGCATCATGCCATAAGAATCTGCCTTTTGTCATCACTTTTATTAGTGGCTTTCCTAATTTGCCAAACGTTTCATTGCTAGAATAACTCCCCATGTGTATCTGATCCATTTGTATAGTTATCTTAAAACATGACTAACCAAAAACATCACCAGATGGAATTCAATCTCACAGTGGGCTGTGGTCACACAGCCATGCAGAAAACTGTTAATCCATTAATCTTTAGCTAATGAAGTCAACAAAATTGCAGAAATTTAAATTTTAAGATAACCTAAATAATCGTTAACAGTCTTAAATTCTGTTAAATTGAACTCCCATAAACTTTAGTCTGTTACATTGGTATTTGACATATTTAGTATGTTTGAATTGTGAGCTAAACCATGCTCGACCATTCGGCAATGGCAAATGAATTAGTTAATACGAAGTGCGAGTGTGATGCATATACAACTTTTATGCTAGGCATGGCATGGGTGTGAGCAGGAAAGCTAACATTTTTGAGTGTTTCTATTTTACGTTTGAAAACTGACACTCACTACTCATTTCTAATTCGATCAGTGATTGATTTTGATATTTTTAAACTCTTAATGTTTTTAACGGTCAGGAAAATATCAATTTTTAGTTAGCATTGGTTTGCTGTTCATTAATGAAACAAATTAAACTGAAATTCATTACATGATTACATCATGGAAACTATACTCTTGAATCCATTAAGCAGCAACGCTAGAAACAACAAGAAGAAGAATATTAAAATCCTTCGTCATATTTATGTTATTACATTGAATTTAAATCAAGACTGGGAGAACAGTTGATTAATGAATACAAACTGTGTTTGCTTAAACTTTCTGCAATCAACTTTCTAGCCTTAACAATCTTATACAACAAATGAAGAGGATGCATGTATTCAAATGTGAAGTCTGAAGAAAAAGTAAAAGCAGGGCCAACTCATAAGAAAAAAGAAAAGTAATTCCATGCCTTCTTCAAGTGCTGTGGCTTCTTCTGATGTAGGTGGCAGCAGAATTGGTTTGTTTACATCTCCACATCCTAATTAAAGTTTACGTCAATAAAACATTTGACATTGTAGCTACCGGCACCATCGTATACCAAGCTGATGTGGACCAATATATTGTAAGCCTTTTCGTTGCCAACAAGATTCCACTACATGTTGAAGAATCTGATAAGTTTGAGCAGCTGAATAAAAAGTTAAACCCCTGTAAAAACTCAATTTTCATAAGAACATTGGGTACACGTATTATTGATTCACGTCGTGGTACATTGCACATTGGTACTGCTTTCAGTAATACCTATTGCAATACATAAATATCATTTCCCATTTTGGATGGTTAACTTTTAATTGTCAACTTAAACGTGTGTTAAATTTACAAAAATGTAATGCTTTAAAGATTATTGAAGTTAACATTCTAAGTAACAGATTAATGATTAATGAATGTAACTTAACAGTTAAATGTGCCCAGCTATGAGTGGTCATGTTTTAGATCATCAGTGTATATGGAGCTACTGAGTGGTAATGGTGCCGAAAATATAGAAGAAAATCTTTGTCAGAAATTAGCAATGTAATTATTTTTTTCAAGACTGCGAACATGGTAAGAGTCAAAGTCAGCATGCAGAGTGCTATATCAAAATGTTGTGTTTATGCAATACCATCCTGCAGTTAACAAGAGCACACTGTGTATCATTTCTACAATGTTAGCTCTGATGATAACGGCGGCACTGCCTATCCTTTTCTCGAAGCGATTTGGGCCATTTTTGAATCTCAATTTCTTCATTCATATTCATGCTATATATCTCAAATTTCTGTTATGTATAGATATCAGCAATCTTAGCAAACATACTACATTTTATTTTGTTACTGTTCTTAGTTCGGATGTTATTCGGATGCAAACTTCAGCGATTTTGTCACTCACTGACTGACTGACTGATGATGATTGAAACTCTAAGGTACTTTCTATAACCATAAAATGCAGAAATTTGGAACACAGATAACATTTTACCCAAATATTAAAAGAAAAGTCTGATACTTGTAAATTTCCATATACCTACCCCTCACCTACCCTTAATGTGAAATCCCTTTCTACCCTAATAACATTATATACCTCAGCGTTTCATTGTGGAGTGATCTTACTATGTTTAATGAATGTGTTAATTTTTACTTCTTTCCTTTGCTTACTTTTGGAAGTTATTGAAGTTCAAAAATTTATTTTGGCACGACATCCTGACATCCATTGTACTTCCAGTAACCCCAGAAATAAGGAATTTGGTACACATATATCGTTTCATCCCTAAATAATAAGAAAAATCTAATATTGGAGTTTTCCCCTGTGTTTATTTAATTACAATCCCAGAAATGAAAAATTCTGGCACATATTTGCAGCTTAACTGCTTGGCTCTGGATGAAGCTATCAACCTGAGATATCTATACTACATAGAGGTGAGCAAGTTTAACCAAAGCCTTAAATTTTACATGGTTCCTGTGCTTACTATGCAAGTTACTTGTAATTTACTTATACTGGGGGTTAATTACATGGCAATCAAAACTGGTCACCCAAGATGCAGTCTCATTGTTTGCAATGAGCGTGGCATTGAAGTGATATTTAAAGCTCAAAGTTTCATGTGAAATAACGCTGTACAATAAACTTTACGAAACTTGTCCAGTGAATTTTTAATCTGGAAAGTGGTGTCAGTGAGCTATGGAAGCATATTAAACAGCAAAAAGTAATTGAATTGGTGAGTTGCAGAAGGAAAACATTCCACTTTTTGGCCGTTTTAAACTGAGATAGCCATTTTGTTCACCAACCCTTCCTCCATCTATTGACCTAAACAGAGAAAAAATTCCTTCACTTCTAATGGGTTAAAAAAAGCAGTTAAAATTTGAGTGACATGCAAAAAGAAAAGATTCCAGGAATGTTTTCCTTTTTGCTCTCATTAGTCTGTTAGTTCCTACTTTCTTTGGCAGAGCGCACTTCTAGACGTTAGAATGTGGAAATATAGGAGGGATCTTTGGATTTATATTGTTGTTATATGTTTACATTGGTAAATTGTTGTGCTATTTCAGACCTATAGCTCTAACATTGTGATTGTTGTTAGTGAATCAGTGTTCTTGTAACAGTGTAAACTTTGTATCAAGTGTGTGTTGTAAGAGAAGAACAGTGATAGTGTGATGTCGCTGTCAGAATCTGAGGTTGATAGCCCCCAGAAGAAAAGAAGGTGCTCGGGAAATTTGAGACAGTGTATGAAAGAAGCCCGAAATAAAGGGGAAGAGTTTGTGACTGATAAAGGTTTTCTTGTAGAGAAGAAGAAAACTGGTGAAGATTGCAGATGTAAAAAACAGTGTATGTTGAATTTTGATCAAGAAGAGAAGGACAGAATTATTGTGAACGTTTATAGTGGTAGGGAGAAAAATTAACGAGATACATATTTGATGAGTTTCATTGAGAGACACGATGTGGCGCGACATAGACCTAAATATGAGCACTCCAAGCAAATCACATCAAGCTACAAGTATTTTGCAGTAAAAGGAAATACACGAGTTGAAGTATGCAGAAAAGCCTTCCTAAGTTTCCACGGTGTTTCCAGCAAGGTAGTTTTTCATTTGGCCCATCTGGTTGAGAAGAATGAACTACCTACAGACTTACGAGGTAAGCACGATAACCGTGTTCGTATTCCCAATGATGTAATAACAAAGATTCATCAGCACATATCATCGTTTCCCACAAAGGTTTCCCATTACATGCCTTCACCTTTAGTGTACTTGGAGTGTGGTTTGACATGTAAGATTATGTTTCAATTATTTTTGGATAAGCATCAAGACCTGAGAGATATAGTGAAATATGAATATTATTTGAGGTACTTCAAAGAAAATTTTAACTATCGATTTGGGCGTCCTCAAGTAGATGTGTGTTCACAATGTGAGGAACTGGGAAATAAAATAAAATCCCCTGCACTTAATAATGCTGCCAAAAGGGTTGCAACTGCTGAACTTCTCGTTCATAAATGCAGAGCCAAGAAATTTTATACAAAATTGAATGAAGTAACCGCGCTATGTAAAAACAAAATTGACGAAGGAGGAGTAGTATTTGATTATATGCAAAATCTCCCTCTTCCTTTACTTCCAGTTCAGGAAATGTTTTATTTGAGGAAATTATCGCATATTGTTTTTTGTATCCACAACCTTGCAAATGGTAAATCTGTGTTTTATACTTACCACGAGGGGACTTGTAAAAAGGGACCTGATGAAGTTTGTAACTTTCTGTGTGATTATGTAAACACCTGTGTACCGACTGAAGTGAAAACTCTACATGTGTTCAGTGATGCCTGTGGCGGACAAAATCAAAACCACACTCTGGTCAGATTTCTATTGAGTCTAACCATGATTGGCCGGTTTGAAAAAATTCATCAGTACTTCCCAATACGTGGACATAGATTTTTACCGTGTGATAGAGATTTTGCCATTGTCAAGAGAACTGTGCGACGCCAAGATCGAATATACACACCTTTACAGTATGATACCCTCATTCAAAATGCAAAGAAAAAAATCACCATTTGAAGTGAGATCTGTCAAAACTGAGCAGATAGTCAGCTACAAGGAATGGTGGCCCTCAATATTCAAGAAGTATACAAAGAGTCTCAATCATCGAGCTGATTTCCAGATCAGTCAATACAGACATCACATATACAGGAGAGATCAGAAAGGGTTTGTTGAAGCATTGAAATTCATAAATGGATTGAATAGTGATATTTTTCAACTATACAAACATTGTGGTGACCTGATGCTACCAGTAGACCGTGCCTACGATCATAAAGTTCCCATCGACCAGAAGAAGATAATGGATGTGGCAAAGATAATGCAGTATATTCCACATGAACATAAAGAATTCTACAACACAATATTGCAATGGTCAGCAGAAAATGACACAGAAGAGATTGACTAAATGTATGAGGACAGTCTATGAGGGAGACATTATTCAAACTTAGTCACTCTCTTTTCTTGTTTATTATTTACATGTATATGGTGATTTTTGCTCTTGTCTACATTTATATGCATAAGTATTTCTGAATGTAATTCTGCTATAATTTTTTTCAATTTTACCTTGGAATAAACTTCAAATTAACAAAAATATTTGAAAAATACTTCATTCAGCAATCAGTGAGATGCAAAAGGAAAATATTCCATGCTCTTTGGGCGTAAATTACAAGGTCATGGAGAACATTACATGATATTGAACAAGTGGAAAATATTAACCTCAATTAGTACTACAAACCACCACTAGTAACTTTTTCCCTCCCACTTACCGTTTCCATTTTATAACGTTTTTTTTGTTTCCTGAAAAACTAGGTTACATGGAATGTTTCCCTTCTGCATCTCACCAATTCAATTATTCCCTGGTAATACAGAAAGAAAAGTGACAGAAACTGCAGCCAAAAAATCTAGTTCTTCTTAGTATTTTTATGTGGCATGTATCAATCTACTTTATCAATAATGATAGCAATGAGAAGAAAGTATTTTTGGAATCCTCTAGAAAAAAAGATCCCTCTTTGTGCCCGAGAAAGAGGTTTTCCCAATAATTAATTAATCATTTATATAGTTGGTATTGTCACCATTTGAGTGAGAGTATTGGTAATTACAAAAAGTAAATAAAGCAAATATTGCTCCTGTTTAACACATATGCAATAATTTTAATGGTAGTTTGGTATGAGAAACAGCACAAATCATAATTAGGAAATAATTATGTTCCACTAGAGGGTTGGGCATCAGGGTATGTGGGGAAAGCAAGGTTTTCAAATGAGGCCAAACTGGAAACACATAGTTTATGCATGTACCCTTACAAATAGAAATGAGATACCACAAAAACAATTGTTGTTAAAATAGTCCAAATCTCGTGTTTGTTTAGTGACAAGAAGATATTATATCTTGTCCTGGACAATTTCTACTTTTTACGGTTTGTATTAACTTTCTAAAACAGAATGATTTCTCTGGTTGCTAGTATAAATCATAGATTTAAAAATAAAAAAATGAAAATCTGGCGACTGTAATTTTTACTGAAATGAAAGTCATATTATTTATTATTAGCTGATACCTGCAACTTCGTACGCATGGACTAAGAATTTCACTGCCAGAATTGAATGTAGAAAGCTGTTAGTAACGTTGGATTGGTCCCAAACAACACCAAGTCGGCATAATATGACAGGAAAGCCATCACTATATCATTCTACTGCTGAACCTATCTCATGAAGAGAATCAATTTCCAACATATTTAAAAACAAATGAAGGTGCGGCAATGAGGGGGAGGGGGCTAACTGAGGTCAGCATTATTTCAGCCTGGTCTTTTCTTCAGCATGAGCAACCGATTGTTGGGTTTAATAACTTTAGCTACTCATGCTCTGCTAGAACTACTCCTAATGCCAGGTTTACACCCACAAGGTATGCCAAAAAATAAGACAAAATAAAGTAGTGCCAGAAACTATTAGGCAGACACAAAATAATAGCACAGAGCAGAAAAAATAGATACCTGTACCAAATAATACGTTTTGCCTGTATATTAAATTTACTAACCAATCATACACTAACAGTCCGCACAAGAAGCACAGCTTGAGCAACCGCTGTAACATTACAGACTAAAACATGCACACATCTGTCTGTCACCATTCGTGACTACAACTGTTATTAATATATACTCCTGGAAATTGAAATAAGAACACATTGACGCCGGTGTGTAAGACCCACCATACTTGCTCCAGACACTACGAGAGGGCTGTACAAGCAATGATCAAACGCACGGCACAGCGGACACACCAGAAACAGAAGTGTTGGCCGTCGAAGGGCGCTAGCTGCGCAGCGGTTGGGCACCGCCGCAGTCAGTGTCAGCCAGTTTGCCGTGGCATACGGAGCTCCATCTCAGTCTTTAACACTGGTAGCATGCCGCGACAGCGTGTACGTGAACCGTATGTGCAGTTGACGGACTTTGAGCAAGGGCGTATAGTGGACATGCGGATGTACCGCCGAATTGCTCAACATGTGGGGCGCGAGGTCTCCACAGTACATCGATGTTGTCGCCAGTGGTCGGCGGAAGGTGCACGTGCCCATTGACCTGGGTCCGGACAGCAGCGATGCACGGACGCACGCCAAGACTGTCGCATCCTACGCAGTACCGTAGGGGACTGCACCGCCACTTCCCGGCAAATTAGGGACACTGTTGCTCCTGGGGTATCAGAGAGGACCATTCGCAACCGTCTTCATGAAGCTGGGCTACGGACCCGCGAACCGTTAGGTCGTCTTCCGCTCACGCCCCAACATCGTGCAGCCCGCCTCCAGTGGTGTCGCGACAGGCGTGTATGGAGGGACGAATGGAGACGTGTCGTCTTCAGTGATGAGAGTCGCTTCTGCTTTGGTGCCAATGATGGTCGTATGCGTGTTTGGCGTATGCAGGTGAGCGCCACAATCAGGACTGCATATGACCGAGGCACACAGGTCCAACACCCGGCATCATGGTGTGGGGAGCGATCTCCTACACTGACCGTACACCTCTGGTGATCGTCGAGGGGACACTGAACAGTGCACGGTACATTCAAACCGTCATCGAACCCATCGTTCTACCATTCCTAGACCGGCAAGGGAACATGCTGTTACAACAAGACAATGCACATCCACATGTATCCCGTGCCAGCCAATGTGCTCTAGAAGGTGTAAGTCAACTACCCTGGCCAGCGAGATCTCCGGATCTGTCCCCCATTGAGCATGTTTGGGACTGGATGAAACGTCGTCTCATGCGGTCTGCACGTCCAGCACGAACGCTGGTCCAGCTGAGGCGCCAGGTGGAAATGGCTTGGCATGCTGTTCCACAGGACTACATCCAGCACCTCTACGATCGTCTCCATGGGAGAATTGCAGCCTGCATTGCTGCGAAAGGAGGATATACACGGTACTAGTACCGACATTGTGCATGCTCTGTTGCCTGTGTATATGTGCCTATGGTTCTGTCTGTGTGATCATGTGTTGTATATGACCCCAGGAATGTTTATATAAAGTTTCCCATTCCTGGGACAATGAATTCACGGTGTTCTTATTTCAATTTCCAGGAGTGTATATATAAAAAATGTGCTGTGTCCTTCCTAGATATATAAAGTATTCTTTGTCAAATTCCATCATTATCAGTATAGCCATTTAGTTGTCAAAACGTAACAAAAAGACATAAAACTTACTTCCGCATTTATAATATTATTAGTGCTGATCTCGAACACACTCACTTCAAGAGTAACAACCTCTGAGGGATCAGTCTAGTGTAAAAAAGTGTACACCTACAGCATTGCTAGACCACCTACGATTTGACATGTATTGCACCAGTAAATTTGTGGTATCCACAATTTAACATGGAATTCAAACAACCCACCATCCATACGATCCAAAACAACCCTTTAAAATCTTGGCTTTGACCTGGATTTGAACCTAGAACCATGCTCCAAACATCAGCAAGCAAGCACATTAACCACTGAGCTATCAGTAAGCTATTCAGAAAGATACTACAGAGATGTACACAGCCTACACTTTAGTTGGTAATTATGCATTGTTGGTAATGTATATTGATGTCTTAGATTCTGAAATGTTCTTATTCACCGATTTTCAGTAATTTTTCAAAATTATATGACAACATGTATAGTCGAGTCAACGGTGGCACTGCCTATCTTTTTCTCGAAGCGATTGGGACATTTTTGAACCTCAAGTTCTTAAGTCGTATTCATGCTACATCTCTCAAATTTCTGTTATGTACAGATATCAGCAATCTTAACAAACACACTAAATTTTATTTCATTACTGTTCTTAGTTTGGATATTATCCGGATGCAAATTTCAGCGATTTTGTCATTCACTCCCTCACTGACTGACTGAATTATGATCATCAAAATAATGTGATATCACTTTCTATCCTAATAACTTAATATACCTAATATTTTCATTGTAGAGTGAGCTGACATGTTTAACTAATGTGTTAAATTTTACTTCCTTTCTTTCATTACTTTGGATGTTATTGAAATTAAAAATTTTATTTCGACCACATTCCTCGACAATAAAATTCCACTGTACTTCCAGTAATCCTACAAACAAGTAATTTAGTACACATATGTGGTTTCATTCCTAAATCATAATGAAAGTCTATTATTGGAGTTTTTTCCAATATTTATTTTATTACAATATCAAACATGAAAAATTCTGGCACATCATTGCGGATCTGGATGCAGCTATATGCCTGAGAGTTTTTTAATGCTAGATATCACGCAAGTTTATATAATATCTTAAATTTTACTTTGTCGCTATGCTTAGTTTGGAAGTTACTAGTAATTTTGTTTATGGTGGTAGTGAAACTAACGACAATTGCTCGGCTACGGGCACACCCATTTTTTTCAGAGAGTTGGTAACGTATATTGATGTCTTAAATTCTGAAATGTTCTCATTCACTAATTTCGAACGTAATCATTACATTTGAACAGTGATTCATAATAAGTGATAAACTTACACAAAGAAATGAGATCCCACAATAACAATTCTTGTAAAAATAGGCCAAGTCTCATGTTAATATAGGGAAAAAAGGTTAGGAGATCTTCTTCTGAGCTATGTCTACACTTTACAGTGTGTATTCACTTCACTTTGTGAAACAGAATGGTTTCTCTCATTGTCATATTTATGATTAAAAAATCTGATGACTTGGCCATTATGCACGTCATAATTTTTACTGAAATTGAGGGCATAATAGATACTTGTCAAATTCCAAAAAGAGCAAGGGAAATCTTGGCTTTTACTTATTTATAAGTTTGATAAAGCAACACATTTAAGGTGTTTATATAGATTAACTAAAACATGGCGTGCATAATGGCCAAGTCATCAGATTTTTTTATCTTAAATAAACGATCTATGACACCGAGAGAAACCATTCTGTCTCACAAAGAGAAGTGAATACACACTGTAAAGTGTAGACTTGGCTCAGAAGAAGATCTCATAACATTTTGTCACTACATAAACAAAAGACTTGGTCTATTTTTACAAGAATTGTTTTTGTGGGATTGATCTATTCTAATAGTTGTTAAAATCTACATATTGTCTTTTCTGTAAAGCAGCTCATTTACTGACAGCCTGAATAAATCTGCAAAAATTTAATTCATGAAATGCAATATTTTGTTATCTTTTCTGTGTTAGTATTGCTATGATGGATTGAAATAGTGGTTACTGATTAAATATTATATTATTGTTATATTTTAAAAGGAATTTTGTTCCTGAAAATTGTATAAAGTCAGAAAGTATTTGACAAAATTTTAATACAGAAATGAGGAGTTTGATTTCGCTGTGATTTACTGGTTTTCCACTGTGGTGTGATCTACCTTATCAGAAAGGAACAAGCTAATTAGATGCTTTTCACAATGTGCACAGTGACATATTTTTATGCTACAGAATGTATATGTGACTGTCTATTGTGAGAAAAAATCTGTATGCAGAGAATGCTACAAAATAATTCAGATGATTCAACATTGGTGTGTATGTTTTAGTGGATGTCATAAAAGTGATCACAATAAACCTGGTGGGAGACAAACTATAGTGTCTGTCACCTATGCCATTCTCTCTGTACAACATATTGTTCAATATGACCACATCTCTGTTTACAGGCCCCTAATACATGGGATTTCTTGGATTTGTGTAACTGGAACCTTGCTGCTACTTTAAAATTCAGTATCCATTTTCTCAGAACACTAGCTTGAAGCTCATGCAAGTCCAAAGTCGCCATGACCAGCCACAATTGAACCATGCTGTGAGGCGGGTAAATTTGGAAATGGAGGAGCTGCATGGGAACATCAGTAGTTCTATCATGGGGTTCGTGCCTGTGGACATGTGGAGACCATTGGTAGGTGGGGTTTCACTAGACATGGCCTACACCTGAATAGGAAGGGCAAGGGAATACTATCTGAGTTGTTGGCTAGGGCTGTGGGTTTAGACAAGGATATATGTGTGAATCTCAGTAGGATATATGCAAGACATTTCTGATGAAATGGACAGAGGAGGTCAAGTTGATAGTGTGGCACTACATCTTTCAAGGGCCTTTGACAGACTGAGCCATAAGGTGGTGCTAAATAAGTAAAAACTATAGGAGCTGATTAAAAGGTGATTTGCTGGGTGGAAGAATTGCAGATGACATAATGTTATATAAAAGGATCAAAACAATAGAAGACTGTAAGCAGCTGCAAGGTGATCTAGATAGGATAACTAGCTGGGTGAGTCAACACCGGATGAAGATAAATGCAAATAAGAGTCAGCATACTAGGTACACAGATAAAAAGCTAAAGGTTGATTATGATTATAAACTGGGGAAGGAGCTACTTATTGAAGACTCAAAATGTAAATACCTTTGCATTAAATTTGATAGCAAACTTAACTGGGCTGGACACATTGGACAGGTGGAAGGGAAACGGTTCAAAATCCTTCACCTGTTGGAAAGAGTGATGAGGGGATGTACCAGAGAAGTAAAGGAATTGGGGTACAAAACTTTGGTCAGACCACTGCAGGAATATGGTGGTGTAGTTTGGGGCCCACACTTTGGGTATCAAATAAAGGAGTTGGAGGGGGTGCAGAGGAGGGCTGCCAGGTTTGTCTTAAGAAATTACCGCAGAACACAATCGGTAACTATTTTGATAAACGAGCTGGAATGGGATTCATT
>CM061921.1:330384921-330402957 GCA_031002005.1 Vandiemenella viatica | reverse complement strand
AAAATTCTTGAATTGACTCATTAGCTGTACCACCAAATGTTAATTACTATTCATAACTGCATTATTAATTTTAGACTTTGATTCAGGATCAACAACTCTACGCGGGTTTAATTCCGCCAATTTTTGACTCAAAATGTTAATTGCGTCTTGCAAAGGGACTTCTCTATTCTCTAGAAGGACAGACATGGTGATTTCCACTCACCTATTAGCCAAACTTCGAAGTTACAGGTTGGTGTGCTCGAATCCCCGTTCACCTACTACTAACTTCCGACGCTGGAATTCACCGACCGACGCTACTGCCGTTGTCTGGAGGCTGCTACCGCGTTGTTCCTCACCGCCGTTGGGCTGCTGCTTGGCTCCACAGGCTGCTTTTGGCTCCACTGGTTCCTGGGCTCGAACCGACGTTCTCCTTCTTCCGGGCACTGTTCCACAATTTTTTACGTTCGCGACTACCAACATTCACTTTCTAACACCTTCCGTATCGAATAAATCCACGATCTGACAGCCACTTTGTAGTAGAACTCTGTATATGCGTGTGGTGCAGGGTTTGAGTCCCGCAGATGACGCCAAAGTTCTGTTTTGGATGGCTGAGTGGATATTGATTGATGTACTGATTGACTATCGGACGTGTGATCACTAACCTGCCCGATAGTATCGTCTTCTTGATGTTCTTCTTCTTCTTGTCAGGACGACGGCCTTCTGCTGACACCAGCCGATATTGATGACGGAGATCGACAACTGCGAAGATGACAGCTGCCGAAACAACTATTGTCTAATAAAGATATTAAATATTTTAAATGGAACGCTGCATAGAGTTCTTTGGCTTGAGTGTTGTTAGCCTGATAGGGATTAGAAAGGTTTTACGGAAGGAAACAGAAGTTACTAAATAGTTCCGGTTTATTTGTCGTAAATCACACACAGACAGTTTCACAAACACAAGAACGTAATTTCTGTCCCACGCAATATGTTAGCAGTACCCCCGCTAGCTTGAATTTAGACTCTTATTGCCGAAATGGGGTACAAAGCGATAATGTTGGTAGTAAATCACGAAACACTCGCTACATCGATGTGTTACATTCAGAACCCCGAGGCACACTGACTGCGTCTAGCTGCCGGCCAACGTCTGTGCTTGTCTCAGCACATACCGTATCGTCTTACAGCGCACGCTTTTCAGCTAGGCAGACGCGTATATTCACTTCTCGTTTACACTATGTTTCGGGGATTTAGTTGGTTCCCTTACAGAAAGTAGCAAATTTTGACGCCTCAGTTGCGACTAATGATGTCGATATAATACTAGGAACCGAGAACTGCTTGACGCCAGAGGTTGAACCTAGCGAAATATTTCGCCTTCATTTGTTTGGAAAGACAGAGCTGTCTCAATGGGCGGGGATGTTTTCGTGGCCGTTAACAAAACCGTTATTGCTCTGTCTTAACTGAAAAAGAAATTTTTGCGAGTTATTGTGGGTCAAGGTAAAAATTGATAAAAATTTAAAGTTTTTATCGGGTCAGTTTATCGTCCTCCGGATTCTGATTTGGCTAACGGGGGATACTTCAGAGTCACTTAAGAAAATTTATAAAAAATTTCATGGACATATATTGATCGTGAGTGACGATTTTAACCTACCTTCGGTTGATTGGGACACATGCACTTTCAGGTTGGGCGGAAGTGATAGGTTAATAACCGAAACGTTCCTAGAATTATGGAACAGATGAGCCAACGCGGAGTGACAAAGATTCTTCGACCATTTTTAATTTTTTCGTTTAAGCAATCCTGATATTTTATATACAGATTGTATAGAAGATGGTATAAGTGTTCACAAGGTGGTTGTTGTAACTTTAAAATCTAGTCTGAGTTTGAAGCATGACAAAAACAAACTCGTATATTGCTTCGATAAGGCAAACGATGCGGGTATGGTTGATCACCTGGCGAAAATTTTTAAAACGTACACGCTAAATACAAATGTTGAGGAACTTTGGTTTAATTTAAATGAAATAATATGGACCGGTTTAAATCAATTTGTTCCTAAGAAGTTTATTAAGGTTAGTAAGAATTTCCCTTGGTTCAATAAGGAATTGAGAAGTTTGCTCAGGAGGCAAACTCGTTTACATGCCTCGGTGAAGAAATCGGGGGACTCATCTAATCGCGCTAAATCAGTCCAGCTGCGACCGGAAGTGCGTAAGGCAATGCGCGATGCGTTTTAAAGAATTCCAAGACAGGAAGATCTGATTACTTATCCAAAAATCTCATTTCGTATGTCAAAGTAATAAGAGGTTCTCGTAAGGTTATGCCATCACTGATTAAGGAAAATGGGGATTTATCGGAAACAAGCGTAGAATTTTGAATAATCTATTTTAAAACAAGCTTTCACGACAGAAGACTCTGAGGAGATTCCGATATTTAACAATCGTACCAACAAAATTATGAATGATCTCGTTCTTGATGTCGAAGGAAATAACTAAGCTGCTTATGAATGTAAAAACAATATGGCTCCCTGACCAGACGGTATTCCTACAAGATTCACTCTAGGTATGAAAATTGAAATTGCACCGTATTGATGAAATTATATACCGCTTCCTCGGATCAAGGAAAAATACCAGCCGAGACCTCTATAGTAAGTCCAGTGTTTAAAAATGGAAAGTTAATGATCCTCAAAATTATAGGCCGATCTCGTTAACCTCAATATTTTCAGGATTTTAGAACACATAATCAATTCAAATGTCATGCGGTTTTTGGTTGAAGAGGACCTTTTAACTCAAGCCAATATGGATTCAGAAAGGCCGATGCTGCGAAACGCAACTTGCACTTCTAATTAACGACTTGTGCGGTATTATAGATGAGCAATCCCAGGTTGATTTAGTTCTATTAGATTTTAAAAAAGCTTCCGACACTGTGCTTCACACTAGGTTACTTAAGTTACTTCGTGGTTACGGCGTATCTAGACAAATATGCGACTGGGTTGCAGACTTTCTGAAGGGCAGAACACAGTGTGTAGTTCTCGACGGTGAGCGTTCATCATTTACCGAGGTGAGGTCCGGGGTACCCCAGGGAAGCGTGATAGGGCCTCTATTGTTTCTGATATACATTAATGATTTGTGCGACATAATAAGGGGGATGAAAAGATTATATGCCGATGATGCTATTATTTCTCGTGAAATCAAAACCCAGGACGAGTGCACTTTTGTTACAAGACGATATTTTGATAATAATTGCGTGGTGTAAAGATTGGTAGTTGGAGTAAAATGGTAAAAAAAATTCCCAAGTCATGCGTGTAAGTAAAAAGGTGAAACAATTTAGCTCTTTATATACAATTGATGGTACTCTCCTTAGAACGGTAGATTCCGCTAAATACCTAGGGGTAAGAATTCGTAATAATTTGTCGTGGGATGAATATATGGAGAATGTAATTGGGAAAGCAAAAGGTATGCTCCGATTTCTAGGTCGTAATTTACAACAATGTACTCCGGAAGTTAAATTGATTGCATACAAGTCACTAGTGCGTCCTCACTTAGAATATTTTTGATCTGTATGGGGTCCCCATCAAAAGGGATTAATGGAGGCATTAGAGAAGATCCAAAGAAGAGCCGTCCGATTCGTGACAGGTATATATAGTTGGAGGGAAAGTGTAAGTGCGATGTTGAATGAGTTAGGTTGGGAAGATCTGGAACACCGAAGGCGTTGCTCTCGATAGAAACTAATTGAAAAATTCACGACTGACGTATTTCGGAATGACAGCAAACAAATATCGCTACGAGCAACATTCATATCTCGGAACGACCCGCGAGAATTAGATAAGAGAAATCATGGCCAGAACCCATTCATTTCTGTACTAACTGTTCCCACGAGCGATTTGGGAATATAATAGTAAACTTAAAATCCGACAGGAGTAGCTTCGATAAAGCACTACTTCCATCCTGACCTGGGTTATCCATTGTTTTCCCGGATCACTCGAGGCGAATGCTGGGATGCTTCCTCACATAAGCCCATGGGCGCCTCCTTCCATATCCCGTATATCACTTCCAAGCTGATAGGTGCAATGCACCCTCCGCCACACACTTTTAGTGAATCGCGGAGTAATAATAATAATAATTCTGACAGTTGGTAATTTGCCACAAATTTTTTGCAAATTTTCTCCTAATATTCTTGTCACGCATTTGGATCATTCAATTCCTTACAATAAACATCTTGCTAAATTTGAATTCTTTCTGAAGTTAGGCAAAAAAAACGGGCAGCCCATATTGATATTGATTCACTAAATTTCTTTAGCGTTAACGCATTCATTACATAATTAGTTTTCCAAGTATGGTATTAATTTTGAAACAAGAAAGCATACGAAGAATATAGCTTGCACCCGTACCAGTCTCGACCGTAGGTTCCCTTAATTAACCATTCCTTAAATATGGCCATTGTCAATCATTTTATGTAATAGTTGAAGTTAGACAGAATGAAAATATATTGGTTCAAAGGGTTACTATAATTATTAATCAAAAACAATACCCAATCCCGATCCGTATTTTCTTGATTTTAAATTATATGATTTAGTTAACAAAAAAAAAAAGAAGTTATACTGAACATTGTTTTCCAGACGCGACTAAATTTACCCTATAATAAACGCAATTAACATCTTTGACTTTCCAAATGCCTAGAAGAGAAAATTTTGAGTGAGTTGCGTTTCATATTTGCATATTGTGTACCATTTTCGTCAATCTATATATATAAGGAAATTAGCTGTTACCCGCGACTTCGTACGCGTGGACTTGGAATTTCCCTCGAATTCGGGAGGACGGCGGTTCGAATCCCCGTCCGGGCATCCAGATTTGGGTTTTCCATGGTTTCCCCAAATCACTCCAGGTGAATGCCGGGATGCTTCCTTCAAAAGGCCATGACCGAATTCCTTCCCATTCCTTGCTCCCCCTTCCTTTCCCGTCTCTTAAGACCTAGTTGTTATAGGAGACGTTAAGAAGGTAAAAAATAAAATAAAAAAAATTGGAATTTCATTGCTAGAATTGGATAGAGTTACGTAAGGTTTGTGCGAAACAACACGGACTCTGCATAATATGACGGGGAAGCCATCATTATACCATTCTACCGTCGAACCTGTCTCGTGAAGAGAATCAATTTGCAACATATTTAAAAACAGAAAAAAAACAACGATGGTGCGGGGAGGTGAGGGGGAGGTGTAAACTGAGATCAGCTTCTATTTCAGCTTTGTCTTCTCTTCTTCCTTCAGCATGAGCATCAGATTCTTGGGTACTAATAACTTTAGCTGCTCGTGCTCTGCTAGATCTACTACACCTTAAGTCGGGTTTATGGCTGCGAGGAATGTAAAAAATGAAGACAAAATAAACAGATGCCAGAAACTTTTAGGCACACAGAAAGTAATTGAACAGTGCAGCCCAAATCGACATCTATTCTAAGTAATAAGTTTTGTCTGTAAATGAAATTTATTGGCAGATTATACTGCGAGAGAAGCACAGCGTGAGAGACCGATTTTAAATTACAGACATACACATGAATCCACCTGCCTTTCGCCATTCGATAAGTTATCAAAACTTCATGACTAAAACTGTTATGCATAACGTAAAAAATGTATCCTTTGTCGTTCCTAAAAATACATAGTAAATTCCATCAGTATCGTTATAGGCATTTAGCAGTCAAAACGTAAGAAAAAGACAGACGCTTACTTTCGCATTTATAACATTACTAACTGTTACCCGCGGCTTCGTACGTGTGGACTTAGAATTTGATTGCTAGAATTGGATATACAAAACTGAAAGTTACCTAAGATATGTCCCAAACAACACTGAGTCGGCATAATATGACGGGAACGCCATCGATATACCATTCTACCGTCGAACCTGTCTCATGACTAAAACTGTTATTCATATCGGAAAAAAGTATCCTATTTCCTTCATAAAGATACAAAGTAATTCCTTGTCCTCGTACACATATAGTCGTCAAAACGTAAAAAAAAGAAGGAGACTTACTTTCGCATATATAATATTATTAGTTTAGATCAAACAAAAACTGCCTGTGGAACCAGTATAGCGTGAATAAAGTAAACGCTTAGGGCACTATTCTACTGCCTACGATTTGCCAGAACATGGTATCCTTACTACAAAATTCCAGGTTTTGCTCAAACTATGAAAAACAATTCTTAAACATTTTTGCTCGCTGTGGGGCTTGAACCCGACGCCACTGCGCTACCATTGCTCTGTGTCGCTACGCCTTACATACATATTATGCGTCTGTCTTTCACAGTTCAGATACTTTTCACAATTTTACGACAATATGCAGAAAATAGTATCCTATGTCCATTTAATGTCAAATAGCATCTCCTTGTCAAATTTCATCGCGATGGGATTCGTCGTTTACCCCTGCAAACGTAACAAACAGACAGATAGAGAGAAAGATAGACAGAATTACTTTCGCATTTATAATATTAGTATAGATTAGTGTAGATCACACACAAGCTGTCTGCGAGAGAAACAAGGGCTGAGGGACCAGTATAGCGTAAATAAAGTATACGCTTACGGCACTGTTCGGTCGCCTACGATTTGCGGCGCATTCCACTCCTGATTGTATGCGACCAACATTTCAACATTGAATCCTTACGGCGAAGGAACTTCCATCCTTGACTCATACGGTGAAAATCAGCGGGATTTGAACAGGATACCACACAGGAAACTTTAGAAAGCAAGCATCTTATCCACTGCGCTACTAACCAAGAAGTGTTAATTCTGATGAAATTACATTTAATTAAGTAAATCATTAATGAGATCCCCCGAGGGTACTAACTCTGTTTCTTCGGTTACTTATGGGTGGTATGGGGGAGATACGAGATTCTTTTGTTTGCGGTCGTACTATAGTTCACTTACGTAACGTTAACTTATGCGCAGGCAATACAAATAGTATATTTTCAAAAATTTAAACTGTTACGGGGAATTTTATAAAAACCAAATGAAAATGTTTATAATTAATACTTTGACCTTTTTAGAAAAAGTCTATTAAATTTAAAATAAATAAATTGCTTCAGTATCGGCCGAAACCCTAACCGCCCACTATGAAAGATGGAACGCCCACTCGTGAGCGGCAGGGACCATTGATTTACTCGAACTAATCCTGATGCACTACCCAACTCTCCAGCGTGACCAGCTCCAACAATGTTTGGGAGTTTATTTGATCTGGGAGGAACCCACAACATAGAGGACTCCTCAACTAGAGATTCAAATCTCAGCCACATTGCAACAAGTATGGTGATATCAACTGCACTGAATACGGTCACCAACCAACCAACAGAAGAAGACAACTCAGTCAACACTATACCTAATCTACGAGGACCGGAGTCAGATGCCCCCATGTGCGGCTATCAAGTCTCGAGTTCAAGACTATTAACGCCAGGTACCGGAAGAAGAGGACGGAAGGAAATCTATGCGCTCAACAGAGAAAATTGCAAGACTATCGTCAGAGGACACAATAAAACAGCACCCAGTAGCTTTATACAACACGGTACCGGCATCCACCACGGTCAACAGCCCGCAGAATCCACAATAGAATTCAATCAACAACAGGTATGAACCAAGTGACATTGGCCCGAACATAGTAATAGTAGAAGGAAAAAACAAGAACATTGGACGAATACACCCTATGACTCCTAACAACCTCGTATATATTTCGAGCTCTGGTCGCAATAGAATTAAGATAGAAAACAGCAATAGAAACTCGGAAAATAACCTGGTAACATCTGAGGTATTTGTTAGAAATAACTTGGAGGCCTATATTTCCAAGGTGTATGATACAAAAACAGGGTGTGTTGAGAAATCCTTTCAGTAATTGAGTGAGTGTTCAAGGTATTGAATATCAGAAGGTTCAAAAAAAAAAAGTTAAACTAGGATAGCAAAAAGTATTCCATTACCAATATGCGTTCTAACATTTAGATCACAACTGCTCCCTCAATTCGTCTGAATCCACGGTGTAAGTTGCAGAGTTGAACCCTATATGCCCGCCATCTTTCAGTGCTATAAATGTTTGCGCTTTGATCACGGCAATAATCAGTGACGCAGTCAGGAACAATGCAGTTTCTGTGCTGCGGAACACAATGTCGACTCACATGCCCCAAGACAACACCACCACTTTGCGTCAACTGCTCAGGTAAACATTTAGCAACTGACCTTTCATGCCCCAATTATCAGTAAGCAAAAGCAATCAAACAACACAAGGTGTACAATAACGTCAGTTACAGCTTTGCTGTAGCTACATTTGAAAACAGATTTTATGCCCAAATAGCAACTAATTATAGCCCTGGGATTAATAGCCCAACCGAATTCCCGCCTTTAACAATCATGCCAACTCTCAGACCAAAATAGAGCCCTCTTGATACTCTCCACGTACAGATATATATAGTACTATAATCTAATTCACAACGACCCGTACACCTAGCGGAATAAATACGATACTATCGATCAAAACAACCGCAGTCAAACGCTAGCACAGCAAACTTAAGCACACGGGGCAATCATGTTAGAATTCCCCAAAACCTAGTGTGGGGAAGCAACGGACCAAGCAACCCTATAACCCACAATACTTACCCACCTCTCCCACATAAAATGACAGAAACACTGCAAAACTATCACAAGCCAGAGAGGCACCAGCCCCCAACGACTAAAAACGCAATGGTAGAAAAACTGATGACTTTAATTATATCCATTATTGAGCTGGACACAATATAAGTAATGAAATCACTTCAGCAGATTGTTAAATCCTCCGAACAATGAACTCAACAGTTAATGTAAGGCCTCACAATTCTCCTCCGCATATTACACAACTTAACCTTCTTCAGTGGAATGGAAGATCAGGGTATCCTAATAGGGATAGCTTGAGTATTGAACTGTGTAATAACAAAATCTATATTGCAGCTGTGGCAGCAGTAGCTGACTTTTGTGTGTGATTTGAATGGTGCTAGTTTTTGTCGTTATCTTTGAATATTTCCTGTTAAGGTAGTGATCCAGTCAGTTGTGCTTAGCAGCTGTAGCAGCAGTAGCTGACTTTTGTGTGTGATTTGAATTGTACTGGTTTTTGTAGTTATCTTTGAATATTTCCTGTTCAGTTGAGCTTCCGCAGCCGTAGCAGCAGTAGCCGAATTTTGTGTGTGATTTGAATTGTGCTAGTTTTTTGTAGTTATCTTTGAATATTTCCTGTTAAGGTAGTGATCCAGTCAGTTGTGCTTAGCAGCCGTAGCAGCAGTAGCTGACTTTTGTGTGTGATTTTAATTGTGCTAGTTTTTGTCGTTATCTTTGAATATTCCTGTTTAGGTAGTGATCCAGTAAGTTGAGCTTCCGCAACCGTAGCAGCAGTAGCTGACTTTTGTGTGTGATTTGAATTGTGATGGTTTTTGTCGTTATCCTTGAATATTAACTGTTTCGGTAGTAATCTACCGTTAGCCGCAACCCAATTTTTTGTGTTTGATTTAAAGTGTGCTAGTTAGCTTTTGTCTCTATCTTTGAATTTTCCGTTTAGGTAGTGAGTCACCAGTCGAACTACAGCTGCCGTTAGCCGCAGTCACCGACTTTTGTGTTTGATTTAAAGTGTGCTAGTTAGCTTTTGTCTTTAACTTTGAATTTCTGTTTAGATAGTGAGTCACCAGTCGAACTACAGCTACCGTTGGCCACAGTCACCGACTTTTGTGTTTGATTTAAAGTGTGCTAGTTAGCTTTTGTCTTTATCTTTGAATTTTCTGTTTAGGTAGTGAATCAGCAGCCGTTAGCAGCAATCTCCGTTATTTGTCTTTTGATTGATTTATTCCTTTTTTTGCTGTTTCAAGGGATATGGCTTGTGTAATGTGTTCTAGTAGGCGTCTGGCTCTCGAGGAGATCCTTACTACTATGGCATCTCTTCAAGCACAGGTATGGAGCATCCTAGACGAGGAGCGGCAGTGCGTTGAAGAAATTCTGCAGCCAAGCGTAGCAGAACTGGAAAATCGGGATTTTCAAGAACCTGTTGCTGAAACCGTCTGGCACAGTGTGGACCGGTGAAAGGGTGTCGAAATTCCCAGTTAGCCGACGGGAAAATGATATCTTGCCATTAAGGAATGCGTTTCCGATGTTGCAGGAGACCGAAGATTCAAGTGTGGAAGGCCCAGAAGAGCAACAGAGAAGATTTGTTCGCAGACCCCGAGCGATGCCAGGAAAAGGTTTACTGGTCATTGGCAACTACAACGTCCGAAGTTTCGAGAAACCGCTTCGAGAACTAGCGACGAAGAACGGTGCAGACCCTCATTCTAACGTGCATTCTGTTTGTCTTCCAGGAGCAACCATACCACGTGTAATGGACGCCATTCCGATAGCAATCAGAAAATCGGATTGCCGTCAGTTAAGAGTAGCTGCGCAAGTCGGTACTAATGATTTGTGTCGTGTTTCTGTTGCAGATATAGTGAAATCTATGGACAAATTGGGCAAGAAGGCGTATGAAGCCGCACGGGATAATTCTGTATCGTTGCAGTTCTCCATTTGTAGTGTCATGCCGCGCATCGATTGTGGGGAGGCCGTATGGTGGAATATTTTTAATTTGATTTTTAGTTTGCAGGAGCTGTGTCGCAGAAACAACTGGGGCTTCGTTGATCTGCGACCGATGATAGCTGCCAGCTGGGACGCATTTGAAAGGTCGGGCGTCCACTACACACCAAGAATGGCGACCATGGTGGCTGCTGAAATATGGAACCGTCTTGATGTAAATTATTTTTTAGGAACACCGTAAGGCCCGAGGATCCTTCAGTTCATCGAAGAGGAGGTGCTGATAACTTAGATCTTGATTCTGGTAAATTGAATGTCACAGCCCCAAATACTTCACCCATTAGCCGTCAGAATGCGAATATGAAAAATATGAATTTAGACTCCACAAATAATACAAAGCAGCTAAGGATAATGGTCCTAAATTGTCGGAGTATTAGAGGGAAAGTAGCCTATTTCCATGCCGCAGTGGAGACTAATGATGTCGATATAATACTAGGAACTGAGAGCTGGTTGACGCCAGAGGTAGAATCTAGCGAAGTATTTGGCCCTCATTTCAATGTTTTTCGGAAAGACAGAGCTGTCTCAATGGGCGGGGGTGTGTTCGTAGCCATAAGTAAAACCGTTAATTGTTCTGTCGTAACCGAAACTGAAAATTTTTGCGAGTTGTTATGGGTCAAGGTAAAAGTGGTAAAAATTTAAAGTTCATAATCGGGTCATTTTATCGACCTCTGGATTACAACAATGTACTCCGGAAGTTAAATTGATTGCATACAAGTCACTAGTGCGTCCTCACTTAGAATATTTTTGTTCTGTATGGGGTCCCCATCAAAAGGGATTAATGGAGGCATTAGAGAAGATCCAGAGAAGGGCCGCCCTATAAGTGACAGGTGTATATAGTTGGAGGGAAAGTGTAAGTGCGATGTTGAAGGAGTTAGGTTGGGAAGACCTGGAACACCGAAGGCGTTGCTCTCGACAGAAGCTAATTGAAAAAGGATTTACCGAGCGAGTAAACTTAAAATCCGACAGGAGTATCTTTCGATAAAGCTCTCCGGCCATCCTAATCTTGGTTTTCCATGGATTTCTCAGATCACTCCACGCGAATGCTGGGATGGTTCCTCACAATAGCCCATGGGCGCCTCCTGCCATATCCCGTATATCCCTTCCAAACTATTACCCTTTCGGAAAGGTGCAATGCACCTTCTGCCACACACTTTTAGTGAATCGCAGAATAATAGTAATAGCAGTTATCTGAAACATGGTTCCAACTATAGAATGATATTAACTTCAAGTATTATCAAATATTTAGAGATGACCGACTAGATGGAAAAGAAGGAATCGCAATCTTGATCACTCACCACATACCCCATGAACCTGAAAAATTATGTTCCGCCAAACTTCTTTTCAAAGTTACTTCAATCCATCTACGACTTAAAACCTAGAATTCTCAATTGTATCTCTATACTTCCCCCCGCGAATTAGAATTAGTCGAACCGGTTGGGATAACCTCTTCAAACAATTACACCCCCATTTCTTATAGCGTGTGACTTTAACGATTTCAACAGAAGGTGGGGCTGTCAGCATGAGAACTCCTGTGGATTAGCCTTAATAGAAATGACAAAAGACCAAAACCTCGTCATAATGAACAACGGATCCCCTACATTAATCCCAAGAGCCGGGAGGAACCCATCAGATGTCGACCTAACTCTTTGCTCCCCAAGTATAGCACCCATAGTTACGTGGAAAACTCTAAACGAAAGCTTAGGATCTGATCACTTACCTATCAAACTCACCATAGGTTATAACACCAACTTCGAGCGGAAGGGGAATCCCACATAACGATGGAGCATTAACAAAGCATATTGGTTAGTATATAAACAATACTTAGAGGAGGAAGTTAGAAGTATCCCCACTGATAAGTCGCGCACGGACGCCTATAAACAACTGATGCTGTTAATTACTACAGCAGAAGACAAATCAATTCCGCTTGAAGGACAACGAAAATACCCCAAAAATCCACCAACAATTTGGAAGAGTGCTTCAAAGCAATGGTCAAAAGAAGATTAGCGCTTAGAAATTATCGAAAGGAACTTACATTAGAACATTATTTAACCTACTAACAAACATGTGCAACCACCAAACGAACATCGAGAAAACAGATACGTCTTAGCTGGATAAATTACTTTGAAATTCAAGGGATAGGTACAAATATGAGCTCTATTTGGCATCGAATAATATGCATAAAGAGCAGGAAAACTTCCACAACAAGTATAAATCTAGATAATTCATGCGTAGAGGCTACATCGAAAAAAATTGCACCTGATAGTGTCAACCATAAAAACTATAATTATTCTCTGAACCCAGAAAAAAAAATCCAAACACGAACTTTGCGTTCCAATTACAGTTATGGAGGTTCAACAAAATTTTAATCAATCCTCAGACACGACCCCAGGCAAAGATGGAATACATTACTTGATGTTATATATCTTGTCTACTCCTGCCCTTTAGCTTTTAAGGGGAGCCGGAGGTGCCTATGCTGCCCATGTTAAAATCACTAAGTTTAAGGAACATTTATGAACAATCTACCAAACAGAATAATTTGAAATTTTTTCAACATGCAAAGTGGTTTAGTATTGCAGTTATGATGGAGGTATATTGGAGTATCTTTTATAGTTTCCTTTCAATATTTTTTTATTTAATGATCCAACTTTTTTTTACAAAAATTGCTTTATTTTAATTAAATTGACATGAAACTACTGAACATATTGTTAAATATCTGTGTTACAATTTAAGTTTGACTACTATGAGTGTTGTATAAAAATTTTATCTCCCTAGTTTCAGTGGATTTTGAGAAAATGTTCCTTACATTAGGAAAATTCTAATTCACGGGAAATGGCTATCAAAGTTTCTCAATACATTCCTGCACTATAGGATGGATTATCAGGGTCTTCTTCTTCATTATCCAAAAGCTTCCTTTTTGGTCTTCTTTCCTGGCCTGTTGTTCCATCATATTTCATATTCCTTTCTCTTCTTTCTGCTCCTCTTATCCTCTCTCTGTCACTTCCACCAGTCAACTTCTTGCTAGAAGATGTCTCAGGGCGCTGGCCAGCCGTATTGTGCTTAGCACAAGAGCGCATTGTTTCCGTAATTACGGCATCGTAACTTGGTATTAGTGTTAATTTTCTTTTCCCTACGTTCTTCCTCTTCTTATATACACGATTACTAAAACGTGGCATCATAACCAGAAGAATGCTTTACACAAGAAATATAATATTATTATCAACAGGCGCAACACTGACGTAATTCGAAACAAAGATACGATGTTCGGCGCTCGTAGCGCTTCATTTGTCACAGAAAACATTGTAACCAACCCTTGCACACTCACTGTATGGATAACATAAGGAAATATTCAACTTCAGGTCGAGAAAAGCCAAGTAGTTCGCCAAGAAGTCACGAGATGCACTCAGCGGCCCCGCCAATTTCCTCTGCAGGCGCGGGAGAAAATGGTAATAACTCCACTTCTAGGGCAAGTAGAACAATAATTCAAAGTTTTAATTACAGAGGAATGTTCCAATTAATTTTTGATAGCAAAAAAAAAATCGTATTTTTTTTATTTGACCACCTCCGGCTCCCCTTAACAAAACATTTTGAGGAAAGATGAATGAAACACCCGACCACCATAAAGTGGAGTACACAGACTATTATACCCATACAGAAGCCCAATAAAGACCCTAATCATCTAGAGTCTTACAGACCTGTCTCCCTGATGTCGTGTGTGTCCAAAACATCAGAGTATATGGGAAAAAATAGGCTAGAATGGTGGATAGAAAGGAATAACTTATTACCGACATCACAATTTGGATTTAGGAGAGGAAAAAGTATACTACATAAAATAGCATTAATAAATACAGATATTAACATTGCATTTATACGGAAACGATCTCTAGGAGCAATATTTTTATATATCTCAACAGCTTATGACAATGTAGTAATCATCATTCTGATGCCAATACTCTTCAACTTAGGAATTCCACATCAGTTTGTAGCAGGAAATGGTCATACTCGTATATATCTCAACTTGAGATGAGAAGGTAGGCCCCCCCTATCGACCACAATGGACTCCCGTATGCGCGATATTAAGTCCCCTCCTCTATCTCATATACACTAACGACTTAGAGAATATTTTTGCTCCTAGAAAATTAACTCTTCAATTTGCGGATGATATCGTAATATACACTATGAGCCCAACAATAGAAGGATGTTTTCGAATAGTTGAACGAAGCGATATGGGCGTTCATCATGGGCCTCCCATAATGGATTAGACATATCTAATGAGAAATCATCAGTGGTGATATTTTCAAAACGTAAAACTCCCGAAGTTCTCAGGATACAACTAAGACCTTACTCATTCTCACTGAATAAACAGAGCCGTTTTCTGGGAATGATACGAGACTTCCGACTCATGTGGAGAGAACATATTCAATATATAATAGCCAAATCGGACAAGCGACTTAACACTCTAAGAGCAGTGGCGGGATCAAGATGGGATCCCATCCCAACTCACTTCTACTACTGTAAAAATCAATTATCAGATCCTTAATAGATTACGGTAGCATATTCTACCCAAACGACACAAGAGACGCATTGTGAAAACTGGACTCTTTGAAGTATCGCTTCCTTAGAGCATGTTTAAGAGCACTAAGATCTACACCAACTAACGCGTTACTAGTAGAAGCTGTCGAAATGCCTCTATTAGATAAGAACAATACACCTCACAGAGAAATTCATATGGAAAAACTGAACACCACTACACATCCGCTGAAGTAACGGTTAAGTAATCTTAAATATTGGAAGCCCAATAACGTAAATAAACATACAGTTTCCCTAAACAACACTCCCCTACTTAATATGCATTAAAAATTGGGAGGAAAGGTGAATCAACATAACGAAGTTCCCCATACCCCCGATATTCCAGGCACCTTACCATATCCAATTTCTAGACATACAAGTACAGTGTTTAGAACATACGACGGTAAGCAAAGCCAACTCTGCTCTGAAGGCCCTACTAGATAACTCAGACCCTAGCTCAATCCACGTACATACCGATGGGTCCAAAAATAACTCAGGGAACCTAGTCGGCAGTGCTCTATATTACCTCAAAACACAACACCAATCTTTACAATCCAAGTTCAATATATTTATCCGAAGCGGAAGCGATATTAGAAGCAGTAAGATACAGGCTGGACTAGGGGACCAAAGGAGCCGACTCCTTGAGCGTTATCAGGTGCATAACAGAACCCAAGTGGAAATATAAGATGACGCGCCTGCTAATAGAAATACACCTCAGCAATAACCTAGGTATCAAAACAAGCTTAATGTGGGTACTCTCACGCAAAGGGATCAAATACAATGAATATGTAGACAGCCAAAGAAGCCATCTCAAACTGACAAAGAATAGAACTACCAGTACCTCCATCCGCATTCCTGCAAGATATTAAACAGAGAGCAAGGAATATATGGCAAATAGATTGGAACAATTCGATGCACCAGAAAGAAGCTTTTTACGGCCACATCCAACCATGTGTCCCTTTCAAACAGTGGTTCAATATCTGGAAAGTTAACAGACGCCACTTAATTAACATTATTAGAAGCCGATTCCATCATGGCAAAGTTCCCAGATACCTAAATCGGATAGGTCGGAGAGATAACCCCCTGTGAGACTGCGATGATCAAGCAGTAGGGGACATACATTATGTCCTATTTTCTTCTAAGAAACACACTAATATTCAGGAAAAATTGCCGAAAGAACTTACAAAGTGCATTACTCCTCGCCCAACCATTTTATCCATCTTGCTCTTCCAATAAACATGAAATATAAAAAATCGTCGTTTCTCAAGGATGGAAACATTCAAATATAAATCTAAGACAAACAGGAAACCCCATTGGAAATGATGGGGAAAAAGTTGACACATTTACTATCATATACCACCGGAACAGAAATATCCTCGCAAAATGTCATCATCTAGACATAATACTGAATGTGTGCCCACTGTGAATGGTTAGGGTACAAGTGCTTTACATTGACCAAAATAGAATTAAGTCACGGTGTCCGAATAATACCACTAATTATATATTTAACCCTCTACTGTGTAGATAAGAGATATAAGAATGAAACTGATTAAATGCTGACAGGTTATAATACAGGCCTAGTCAAAATGATTGCAGTGATTTCAGCATATTACTACATATTTATTATTTAACATATACTTACAAGATTACACAGATATATAAACAAACTGTGAGGTTTTTTTTTTGAGTGTCTACAGATGCTCAATATGTGCACCTTTAGTGACTCTGCACACATCAAGTCTATAATCGAGTTCTTCCCATACCCGATGCAGTATGTCTCTGTCAATGAGAGCAAATGCATTGGTGATGCGAACCCGCATGTCTGGCAGATCAACTGGAACCCAGCACGACCAATCCATCTGTTTGGAATCCTGGTGTTTAGGAAATTACGGACAACTAGAGAAAAATGGGGTGGAGCACCGTCCTGCTGGAAAATGAAATCTTCACTGTCAGCTTCCAGAAGTGGCATACTTCTGTGGAATACCAGTAGACTTCTGTGCGCTACGTATGTAACTGGCGCGCACACGTTCAACGGTTTCTTCGGACACAGGAGGGCGACCCGTTGTTTTACCTTTACAAAGGCATCCCATGACTTTAAACTGTTGATACCAATGCCGAATGGTGTTAGCATACGGGGGATCCTTGCCGAACTTTGTTCTAAGGTGTCACTGAACAGTTAACACAGACTGAGTCGAATGAAATTCGAGAACAATATACGCTTTCTCACTTTCAGCCATCTCGCTCTCTAGCGCTCTAACAGCCACCACCGCGGGAAGCTTGCATTTAGTGCAACAGAAACTTGGAGAGCCACTTGTCTTATAACCCATCATCGTACCTATAATAGGACAGACAAAGAAAAATCGTGAAATCGCTGCAATCATTTTGACTAGCCCTGTATATTACCGATATGTACATAGAACATGAGATGCAACTGAAATGTAAATTGTTGTAAAATAAAATGTAATGGACTTGACTGTATGGCAGATAAAGCGGAAAGCAATTAATCAAAAATAGGACCCTGTGTATCTAACTGCTCCTAAATTCTTGTGGCGATGAAACAGAAACATTGCTCTCCAATAATTTTTTTTTTGTTACTATTCGAAACATAACCATATAGGCGACATACATGATACTTCCATTTCTAGTCCGAAATCACAAACAATTCTATTAATTTTTCTTATTCCCGGGAGATAAAGTGTTAAAGATTTTTATGGCAACCACGTAACATGATAAAAAATTTTAACAAGTTTCCTCTTTTTTTTCATGGAATTTCCCATATTTTTCCTTTCGCTTTTGGAAAGAATCCGGGCGGGGTGGAACGAGGACGTTATTGTTAGCTCACATTCCCCACTGTTTCTTTGCAGTTTCAGTGGTTATTCCTTAAATCACAGTTCATACAAAAGT
>CM061921.1:330321133-330383921 GCA_031002005.1 Vandiemenella viatica | reverse complement strand
GATCCCAGTAATAAATAGAATATCTTAAATTGTTCAAATCTTTGTAATTAAACAGTCGCATATTGAGTAAAGCGGTGATTTAATGCCTTATATCTCGTGTAATTATATTAGAAGTTTTGGAAGATAAAATGCATTTATTCTGTAATCCTGAATGACTAGCTGAAGGAGAAGTTGTGTTAACTAGAATAAAATATTTATTGATGTCGCGATGCTAATTGTTACAAGTACAATGAACCCTGAAACTAATGCGATAAGTTAAGACGGAGTAATTATTAGATTATTGAATCAATTTTAGTAGTTTGGTAAAAGTGTATACGAAATTATCAGTAATTAAATGTGGTTGAGCAGTACCAATTAATTAAGATTATAATAGTTAAGTTGGACAGTGAGGAACGAAAATCTTTATAAATGTTTGAAGTTCATGTTAATGATTAAAAGGAAGTGTACAAAGAAGTTTATGTAATCGGGAGTTAGAATGATGATTTCATAAATAGGAGGACCATTGCAAATTAAAACATGCTAACAGTTACGCGTGATTTTGGCTACCTGACTTTGAAAGGTGTATAATATAAAAGTTTCTTTAGTAACAAAAATAAACAGCACTTCAGGGGAAGTAAAATTCAGAATGGGTATAGTTAAAATTCGGGTGAAAACCAGCATGTTAAATCTTAAGAAGTGAATGCATGTTCGTAAGCTAAATGAGATTTTATTGGTGGTTAGGTAAAGACTTCAATTGTAATGTAATACAAATGAAAGCGTCAATTGAGAAAGTTAATCTTTGAACATTTTAATATAGAGAAATTCATAAGAGACGAAAAGTACAGAAACGTAATGAACGATGAATTATAAATTATAGTAACGGATAGAATCGCATGTTGGTAACTAAATATTGCTGTAAGAGTGTTCAGCTGTTGTAAAAATTATCGTACGTGAGTTACATGGGTAACTGGTCATTATTAAGTCTTAGACTGTAATATATAAGAATCAAATCACTTAATATAACATGTTATAAAGGAATCTTGAAAATAAGGTGGTACGATGTTCTAAGAGATCGAGAAATGCGAGGACAACGCATCCATATTAAATGAGATTATCAGTAAATTAAAGGGAGCTTATCATGGTAGTATGGAACTAAAGGGCAGTAAAATAAATTAAAATAAGTTATAGACGAGGCACAAATGTAATCATAATGCATAACCGGAAGAACTGGGGCCGATGATTAATTATATGAGAAGTTCTGGAGGTAACGTTTATAGGATGTGGAACGAGTGGATGGTTAGGTGTTAAAAATGTAGCTAGGAGGTTATAAGTAGGGATCAAAAAAATGGTCTCCACAATACATGGGAAATATTAGTGGGGTTGTTTGCGGGGTAAACATAAACCTGGAGGGTTTAAATAGAGGCGCTCAGGGTGGCGAAAATTGCAATAGAGAGGAGTCGCCCGGGAGAGGCGAAAACTGGCGAGAGTTGAAGGGGTTAAATGATGTCGCCGGGGGAGGCGAGATTTGAGGATAATTGGGTGAAAATAAGTAAAACCTGGTGCAACACACTTGAATCCACTTTAACGCGGGAAGTGTATGTCCAAGGTGCCTGTGAGGAAAGAGGAAAAGGTAAGTGAAATAGGTGACTAGGTGTTGCCGATGTTAGCATGGTGTCAGTGGACTTAAATGTCCCTATGCTGACGAAGGAATGTTTTTAAAGATGAAAGGAAGGTTGGGTGAATATTATAGAGAGGGTAGAAGTAAGTTATACATGATGTAACTGGTAGAAATATTTGGCGGGTAGTCGGTAATTAAGGAGAGATGACGAAGGGGTCGTCATTGGAATTATGGAGGAGCTGGAGGTAATAGTAATGAAGTGGACGTTACTAGTTAACTGGCGAAAGACGATTGGGGGTCGTCACAAGTAAATGGAGGGTAAAATAAAGGTATTGCAGAGGGATGCAGTATCTGGTAAAGGAGGGAGGTAAGAGAAAACCTCTAGGCGAAGGGTGTTAGGGAGATTATGGGGAGGTAGGTGCGAAGTCTACCGTAAGAGGTGTATTAGGGAGGCAAGGAAATCCTTAATGTTAATCCGTACTAGGTAAGGTACGAAGAACCCGCGAGGTTATAAAATAAAAAGTAGGGGCAAAGGACTCCAATACTATTAAGACGTGCACGGGGGAATGTGTCACGAAGAACCAAATATGGTTGAACGAAGACGTGAACCGTGGATGGTTACGCACAAAGGTCGAGGGGAGTTATTTGGTAGGAGTTATCGAGCTGTGGAGAGTTCGGTTGGTGCTTAGTGGGTGCTGCTGTCAGCAGCGAAACTGTGTCGCTGACGAAGGATGACGTCAGGAGTCGAGCTGGTAGTGTAACGGCGGCGCAGTGGAGGCGCGTAAAACTAAATGTAATTGGAATATAAAGCTAAATTGCTTGGCGTAGGGGAAGAGAAAAATTGCAAGCATTAATAGGGTGAATCAAATCAGATATATTATGGGCAGTTAAGAAGTAGAATTGAAACTAAAATCATAGTGTAAGAAACACGAATATAATTAACTGTATAAACATTTTCGATATTATTCTCATTCAAGGTAACAGCACCAGTATGTAGAATAAGCAGCAGAGATCTTATTAAATAGGGAATTTAAATTAATGGGAATTATTTAAAGTGAAGTAGATAATAGAGAAAAAGGTAACTTTTGAATTAAAATAAAGGAGTAAAATTAAAAGTATTTTATATGGTAGGCACGAGAGGTGCATTCTTCGAATATGAAAGTCTGTGCAGGAAATGACGAGAATAAGCTGGTTCCTAAGTGTTAATTGCTGTATCATTTAAATAATGGAGTACTGGCGAATAAATTAAGAGTTGTGTTAAAAGAGATGAAATCATGTTATGTGTATAATTGTTGTACTCAATGTATTAAAATGTTTGGGGAGAATGTGATCTTAGTTCCTCGATGGGATATTGGGGAAGGTTAAATTAACCATTAAGTACAAATAAGAGAACCAGTCATGGAGCATTCTCGTAATAGCAGTCACTGGCATCAAGGAAATAAGATCATATTAAACTATTTTAGAGTGGTTACATGGTCTCGAGTCATATGGTAGAAAAGTAATGTTAGAGAGTAAATGTACGTAAATCATAACGGAGTAGTGAAAAATCAACTGAAAAGTCATCATTGTTGTTGTGTACATTATCTTCATAATTACTGAGTAAACTGGGGTTCTGAGAAACTGAAGATTTAATGTTAATGACCCAGAGTTAGTTGGAAAAAAATGCATTGTCAAAAAAATGTCATTCATGTAAATCAATATGGAGGTGTGTCATTAGACAGTCATTAACAATCATGAATTAAAAATCGAATGATCAACAAATGTTAAAAGAGAGTATACTAGATAACAATAGAAATGTAAATGTAAATTTATGCGGAAAAAAATATGCTGAAGATTGTATATGGAGGTGTCATCTGAAGTGTAAAGAAACATTGTATGTATAGAATTAAGAGGATGTTCCGCTAATGCAAAACTTTACGAGTGTTCTAGTAACCTGTAACTTGGCTGGAGTGGTGAATGGAAACAAGTAAGACGCTGAGCTGTCCTTAACGTAGCAAGCTGACGTGACGTCGCGAATCATGTCAACTGCTGCCGTCAGCCATGTGTAGTCTCAGCTCCAGGGACGCCTGTATCTGCTGAGCCACGCCAAACAAGAGTCGGCAAGGTCGACACCGCCACCACAAATGAATCCAGTCGAAATCAAATCAAAATAAAACAGATAAACCATTTTAATTGTATTTAACAACACACCAACACCTCAGTAACACGAAGAAAAAGAAATTGTAATTAGTTTTAAGGAAAACCTGTATTTAGTTTTAAGTAATTTTGCAAACGCAGTTTACAAAACACGTCCTCCGTAAACTCCGGACGTGGCGAAGGGGGGGACATGTAGTGATCTAGGCGATCACTTGCCCAAATACTTCAAATTAATTTATCAAGTCGGTATCCAGGGCGAGCGAGCATGAAAAAGTTAAGCAATAGAGCTATGACCTGGGAAGTAGCACGCATATCAGCAAGCCAGTGGCCAAGCGGCTGTCCTTATTGCAAGCTGTTAAAGTTACTCCATACAGCAGGTTAGCGAGGAGTATTGCCCTCTCCATATATGATGATAGGAAGGGGGTGTATCTATTTAAACCCTGGGAGCAGCGGTCTGGGGGTCTGTCTGTCTACGAAAGTCTTTCAACTAACCACATCGACGCCGAGGGCGTCGTCGTCGGCGCCGCCGGGGCGGCGGTTGCAGAGAAGAAGATGGCTGTCATCTACTACTAAGGTGAGCTCTGCTGCGATAGTTGGGTGTGGACAGTTAAAGAGTAAATCATTTGGTCATATTCATATGGGCATAATCTTGTAGAGTTCTTATCAATATTCCAGTTAGTTTGGGCTGCGAGGTGCCCATAAGTTACATGCTCGCCCCGTCCTTGGCCGTATCTCTAATGTTGTGTTACAACTCCAATTAGACAATGTAAATGTTCACATATGCCATCAGTCATTGCTCATGTAAATAAATATGTAAATAGCCAATTGCCGTTTACCGTGATTTATCCTAGCTTCCTCAGCCATTCCACTATTAATATTTGAATGTACTGAGCCATAAAACCTGTCAGGTGTTGCAGTAGGAACCTATGACGAATATTCATATCAGAACTATGGTCGATCTCCTATGGTCGACCCTTATCCACGGCTCCAGTGGAAGTTACCCTGTCTGGTCTTATCACTAAGCTTTCAGGGTCACTACAAGAAGGGGTAAAAATCCACATAACAGAAATGTGATTACAGTGCAGCTACTGAGAAATCACTCAGAATTATTGAGTATATAATATAATTATGCAAACATCGAAAAACGATTATTAATCATATTACGTAGCTATCAGTCATCATCCTGTTGCTACAGTGATTACAAAATTAAATCGTTTGTCCTCGGTTGTAAAATTTTTCACTACTCTTTAGCTACTAGTTTTATTCGAAACTAGCGCAGAGACATAATGATGCTACTCTCAGCAATAGTATCATAACAAACACACAGTTCCATGAGATAAAACACTGCGAGCTGTTAAAGCAGCTAGAATGTCGTCGCAGGAAACGAATTTCGGACGAGGAAACACTTAGTGGTTTAATGCTCCATGCAAACAACAAAATATCTGCTTTCGATCACAATTTCCATTTCACACACCACTTGTAGAGAGTAAGAGTGATACATTATAAAATTGTATTACAGCTTATTGCTCTTCTCATCTGGCACGTAATCTTTACTGGATTACACAATATTTCTTTTTCTATCCAAAACTTCAAATAAAGCAAGAATCATTGTTTTAGCAAGTTCTTCTACCATTATTTTTTTACCTTGGGACGAAATCTTTTTGTAATTTGGTAACTGACAAAAATTTGCTCCAGATAAATTGAACGTAAGTTTCGTATACAAGCGCTCCTCTTTTTTCCAAATGTTTATTGGTTAATATGACTACGGTGTATTAAATTTCGATCTTCTGAGACAGTGGAAAACAAATCTTTTAGTGGTTAGTTTAGGTAAATGAATACCAATCAATAATTTACTTCCAGTCTGAAGCGTACTTCTTTCAGTGTTTAAAATAAATATAAAACAGATGATCACTGACACTACAAACCTTTACAAGCTGATTTTTATGCAAAGTTTAAAAGTAATAGAAATAAGAAGTTTATCTTGCACTACAGTGGTATGAAACAGAGTCAGCTACTTCAATTGGAATTTACGCCTCTGCACCAAACAGCTTGTGACGGAGGTGAAAGGTTGATTTTTAAATGCTATACTTCTATAGCCAACATCTTCGTTTCGGGTCATTATAGCTGGCGGCCCCATCGATGTGTTACGGATGAGCAGGTCTCAATGGGTCGGCACTGTGTTTCACCCTCTCGCTTATTTCATCTTTCATCTCTTATTTTACTGTCGTCAGTCGTTTGGTTTGATACAATCCTCCATCCCTTCTTATTTTGCACTAACCTATTCATCTCAAAACACTCCTCTCGAAACACGTCCTCCGTTATCTGCTTCATACATAATCAATCCCGCATGTCTAAAAAAATCACCCACGATCCTGTTCTTCTTTGTGTAAGATTCTTCCACAAACTTCTTTCATCAGCCATCATTCCCAAAAAATGTTCATTTCGTGGTTTAACTGTCCACCAAATTTTCAGCATCCTTCTATAACACCACATTTCGAATGCTTCAATTTTCTTTCTTTCCGGCATTCCTGAAGTCCATGCTTCGTTACCATAAAATGCTGTACTCCATACATAGAAATTAAAAAAGTTCGTAGGTCAATATTTGAAACTACTTTTTCATGTATGTTCTTTTTACTGTTCTGTTTTTAACACCATTCCTGTTTGGGCCATCAGTTGTAATTTTACTTCCTAAGTAACAGAATTTATTATTTCTAATTTTGAATTCAATCCCTCTTTTATATATTTAACCTACTACTATTTCTTTTATACTTTTGCCTTGCTTCGATCTGTATTTATTACAGAGTCCTCCGTCATTATTTTGTTCATGTCATTCAATAACTCCTCCATATACTCAGTCCCTCCTGCTCTCAGGACAATGTCATCGGCAAATCCAAATATACTGGTTACTGGCTTTGTCTTTGTGAACACTTAAGCCACATTCAAATTCCTCTTTAACTTCTTTTATTGCTTCTTCTTTTGAAAGTTTAAATATTGCGAAGTCTTATAGGCTTCAATCAGAACATTGCAGGACGAAACCTGAGGCTTAAAATTGAAGTTCAGTGAGGGCAAGGTCAGTGTCAAACAAGGAAACCAGAATTAAACTCTTTCCAGCTATCCAGATTTGGATTTTCATTCGTTTCTCCAAGTCACTCCTGGTGAATGGCGGGATTATTTCTTCGAAAATCCGTGGTCAGAATTCCTTCCCGTTCCTTGTCTCCATTCCCTTCCCACCTTTAACGACTTAGAAGTAGACAAGTGTTAAAGCCAGAGGAATAATAAGAAATTGCTACAGTAATATTATTTAGTATTTCTTCTCGTTGACGACTGTGAGATCTCGTTGAAGTCCACCTAACGTCACCAGATGATGCGATTTCGACGAGGTTGAAACCCGAGGTATCTTCCAGTGTCACCTCCATGAAAGCTTTCATAGTTACGTGTGCTGTTTGTTAAGAAGTACTCAGTTCTGAGTCTTTCCTTAGGTATACTATTCCCTGACGCAAGTAGGTAAGAGTCGAAGTTATATTTTACGGATAAGTCATTTGTAGCTTCGACTTGTTTAAAATAAATGCAAAAAAATAATTGGAACGCCTGGAATCGAACCGAGGACCTCGCGTTCAGAAGACTAAAGCGTTAACCATAAGGCAACTGAGCTCGTGTAAATAGATAGCTGGTGCAGTGTGTAAACAACCCTATCCTGTCTCGGAAATCAGTTACATTCAACTGGTCTTAGATAATTTTCCGAAATAATCTCTTTATAATCATTTCTATAGTTTTGTTGAACTAAAAATCCTGGATCTTTGAACATTTCCACCCAATTCTTGGCCCACACATCTCATTATGTGTAGTATTATTGGAAGGAATTAGCCAAATCAATATATAAATAAACATCGTTATAGTTTTACGCTAATCATTTGGAATAAAATAATCACTGAACCTCATGTTTGCAGCGCTTTATTTCAATCTTGTTCATTACAACTTTAGCGACATGTTTCACGATCGGAATTTAACAAAAGTATAGCTGGAACCGAATTTCGTTCGATGATTCGATGGTCGGCCATATCTTGCCGAATATGATAGCCAATCCCGGGACTGGAAAATGCATTACTTGACTCAGGATTGGTCAGTAGCCTTTTACTGAAATGTAGGGGAAGATTGATGATCTACCCTGCCAATAAGAATCTTCGATGGGCGGAGTCTTCCTGTTATGTTACAGGCATTGATTTAAGGAAATGAATTGCAGATGGCGCTGAACTGAATACCCGCCAATGGGATGGTTTGATGGGCGGAGCTAGTAGATGCGCTAAAGTTTCCTGGGAAGACAAACTCTCCATTGATGCCACATTGTGCAAAATAAGGGACTTAGTCTCAGGCGCCGACAGTCAATTTTTTTGCCAAAGAGTGTACATACCAGGACCCTGCGGGGATTTGTGACGAGAACGTAAAGAAGTACTGTCGAGCATTATGGCCTATAAAATTTTGATAAACAATAAATTGCTAGTCGCGTTGCAACACTCTTTTTATGTTGGTGCAACAGTATGCTAACCATAAAATGAGTATTTATATTTCTTACACAGAAAGCGATGGAGGTGTGTTAGGTAATGGGTATTTATCAACATTTGCTGAATTATTTCCAGCAAAATTTGCATAAAACCCAATTCATTATCTACAGTTAAACAGCTAGAGCTTTTATGTTTTATTCAAATTAATCCTGATTCACTACGCAACAGACGTACCTTGAAATATTACTCAGCAAAGCTAATGTATCACACAGTTCCTGAAAGTTGAAATTCTAAGCCATAAAACCATATGCCAGTGAGACTAGATAGATCGTAATCGGGAAACCGCTAACCAACCATGGAGGAAGGAAATATATGGAGACGACGCAAGATACCTTCACCACGCATTGAAGTGAAGCAGGGTGGAGGAGGAGTGGGGGGAGGGCATGGCAAGAGTGGGGGGGCGGCATGGCCGGAGTGGAGGGGGAGCATGGCCGCTTCGATACAGACACGGGGAATATGTACAAAAACCTCAAGGGGACTCTAGGATAAGCGTGACGCCGCAATCTGGTGATGGATTATTATGTAACTTGATGAGACAAATAAAAAAATGAAGAATAAAAATTTTTGATATCCTGCTTAGTTTTCGAGATATTCTGTCTCAAATGTGAAATGGTGTTGGTTGAAATTCAGAAGAAAAAAATTGGTCAAAGTAAAATTTGATGATGGATTCTTATTTAAAAAGACGAGACAAATGAAAAATAAAGAATAAACATTTTCGATATCTCACCTAGTTCTCGAGATATACTGTATCAAAATTGAGGTGTCTTGAGTTGAAATGGAGAAAAAAAATTTCGCAAAAGTCAAATTTAATGATCGATTCTTATGTAACACGACGAGACAAATCGAAAATAAAGAATAAATGTTTTCGATATCTTGCTTAGTTTTCGGGATATACTGGGATTGGGTTGATATGCGGCCTGGACCAGAAATTAATTCTGCCAAAGCTACAATGAATTACATGCAGAATGGATATTTCAGTTTTTTTACTACCACTTGTGGTTAGGTTGAAATGCGGCCTAGACCAGAATAAAAATAGTTATCTTGTTAACATACATCATAAGCTTAATTGGAAATGTCTGGAAGTAGTTTCCATCACGATATACGTTTTGTCACTAACTTGGTTCTCATGAAATTTCTAACAGTAATAGATAAATTCTTTGTCCCTCATGGAACAACAAAACCATTCTGGTACAGACTGCATTTAGACCAAACCACAATCTCCATTAAAGTGCCGCTATAGAATCAAACTATGTAGACATACCCACACACGCGAATTTGAATCGCAAACTGTATTTGCAGTAACAACATGGTTTGTTTCATCAAGATTCCTAGATTGCATAGCATAATTTAACACATTTAATTTCATCATACACTGTCTTCATAAACTGCAACGTGACGAAAGAAAGCGCGATGCTAAATTCACTGAATCGCGATGTAAAACACACCCCTTTAAATCTCATTTTCAACACTCGTTAAAAAGTAATGCTAGTCTATTATGTGCAAAATAGCAAGGTATGCTGATTTTCTACACTACACCAACAAAAATTTGAGAACAAAGTCATCCCATTGAGAGCTATGACTAAATATTTATAGACATGCTCCAAAGTTTGCAACTTCTACCGCCCACTTCAACAACGATAATTAGAATTCAACTTACTTATGAAATGATATTCCAGGTTCTTTCCTGTCTGGCCTATTTGTTCAACCGTACGCAACACAAGATGGCATTATAAAACACTTATACACATTACAAAATGAAATAATCACAGCATCTAACACAATGTGAACATCGCATTTATTTGGAAGCGCAATATCGCCGATGCCGCCACTGCGCATGCGCGAGAGTTTAGAGCCAGCTTCACCGATTTAACGTCACTTCTCCTCCTTATATTTCCTTCCTCCATGGAACCAACAAGGAAATAAATACACAAGGAATAACGGAAATTAATATGCAGCCCACAGTTTCCGCTTACTAATAGACCCCTGTATTGAATTCCCGCATTTTATTGTCGCCTTACACATTAAAACATAGACAATACTTTCCAATAGTTTTCTCTGATGATGTAGCATGCTACTGTTCGAAACACAGTAATATTACCGATATCGATGCTAATTCCATTAGACGGTCAGAAATCACGCACAAATCTATTAAATTCAACGCTACTTCGAACTTATTATTCTTTTTCTTGGGAAATAAAGAGTTAATAATTTTTTTGGTAATACCGTAAAACGATAATAGTTTTTAACAAATTTACTCTTTTTTCCTTTCGCTTTTGGCAAGTAGCCGTTCGGGGTGGACTGGGTGCATTAATGTAAGATAACATCTAGAATTTTAGCTCACATTATTCGTTGTTTATTTTTAGTTGCTGATTATTTAAAACACAGTTCATGGGAATCAAAACTCTGGCTTGCTCGTGAGAGAAGATGATTATTAATTTGCTGCAAAAAAAATCTTGAAATACAGGACAGGCCCCGTACAAACACGAATATCACAAATTTTGTTCCCACATTTACACTATAAGTTTCAATTCGCTTAAATTATCAGTATTAGAAATTAGATCAACGTTATTTTTCAAATGGTCTTTAACAATACAGTTCGACTGTACATCAATCCATCAAAATGCATTCCGTCCAAGAGTTTTCCTTGTGTTTCTAAACTGAGGTATTGCTACAGAAATTGTTTCAATTTTAATTCATACAGTGTGAGACATGGAGATAAGAAGTTTCGAATGCAGTATTGCGATTCAGGTAAGTATTTAAACTAATTTCAACTATAATGTTCCGGTTTACCTTATCAAAAATCACTTTTATCTCTACATTCTACCCGAGGAGATTTATGATGTAAACTAAACATATATTTAAATGTACAGCCTGATAATGGGAAGTAAAGAAACGTCATAATACTTTCGTGTGAATGGTGGCACCCCAAGGCAAAAATATATTTCATGAGGCAAAAAAAATTAAACCCCTGGATCAATTATCAGCAAGAAGGAACTTCCTTACTAGGTCAAAAACTTAAAAAAAATTACCATTAATAATTATAGAGGAATAAATTCTGGTCACCGTCGTGACCCATCTGAATCGTTGTGATGATGCAGTACCTACTGAGCATGGTAGCTGCGTGGTATCGCTCGAGGACTCCCCGACCGGCGGGCCATCCAGGTTTCGGTTTTCTACAGTTCCCCCAAATCACTCCAGGCTAATGCTGGAGTGGTTCCTAGAAAACGGATTGGCCGAATTCTTCCCCGTTCCTTGCCTCTATTCCTTTACCTCCTCAAACAACCTCGACGTTGTGTAAAAATATAAGAAAAAACATTACTTACCTGTTTGCGTAAATTTTAAGTATGGTGCAAAAATTCGAAATTTATTTCGTTTTAAACTGTTCAAAAATCGGCTTCAATTCAAGATTTAAAAGTTTTAACTAAATATTGCGATTCCTGAAGGAAAAATTGAACATTTTTAGTGTTTTGATCTCTGATTCTAACATTCATAGCAGCTCTCACTGTTTCAGAGGGATTGATTACCAGTTTCTTCCAAGTCTCACACGCAACGACATGGGTTCCTGTTTCCTCTACCTCTCGAGAAACGTGGTCACGCATAAACAGCTAATAAATCTATACTAATATTATAAATGTAAAAGTAACTGTCTCCCTGACTGTCTGTCTGTTTGTTATGTTTTTAGGGTTAAACGAGTAATACGATCGTGATGAAAAATAACAAGGAGATGCTATTTGCCTTGAGTATAAATTCCAGTAATACATATTGTAATGGAATTATGAAAAACTAACTGAACTATGAAAGACAGGCGCATGGCATGTATACTTTGTATCTTTAGGAAAGACGTCGTGCAAAAATCTATTTAAAAACCTGGGAGTTCTAACAATGTCAGCACAATATGTATACTCTGTACTATCATTTGTAGTGGAAAATCCTGAACACTTCAATCTTAATGCTGACATACATAGCCATAATACTAGGAATAAATATAATATTCACAAGGATTACAAATCACTGTCAATTGTACAGAAAGGGTTAACATTTACTGGAGCTTCCTTATTCAATGTCTTACCAACAGAAATTAAATGTTATCTACAAAAACCCAACTACTTTAAGTCCAAACTGAAAGAGTTTCTGCTTCAGAATCAATTTTACTCTATAAAAGAATTTTCTTCTTGGAATTTGGTAACTAAGAATGACTGATAAAATAGTATATATGGTGTATGGAAAGGAAAGGTGACAAAGTTGTCCACAATTACTAAAATGATATTTGGTTTTTCTTTCTGTTGAAACTTTTGACAAATGAAGTAATTACACTGTTTACAAAATTTCACTCATATATAGTAACTAACATGGGATAGCATGCACTCAAAAACTGCTGTAAAAAATTATGATAATAACAGGTTTTTAAGTAATTGACTGCTTATGAGTTGTGGTAACTGGTTGGTAAGAAAATAACTGGTTGTTAGATGCTGGTAACAAGTTTATACACTGTTCCATATAATAAGTATTAACTAACTCGGGATTGTATTTGTAGATTACAGGAAATATTGGTTATACTAATGGGTCATAACTAACTTCTTGTCAATATATAATATTATCAATTATATAGTAATATTGACATTACTAATAAGTGTATGTACTGTTCCACATCTCCGAGATTATTCTCACATGGGATCAAAGTGAACATATCTATCTATCTATCTAGACACAGGATACATTTTCCGGTATGAATAAAGTTTTAGTCATGAAGTTTTGATAACTTATCGAATGGTGACATGCAGAAGATGCGTGTGGTGCGTAATGTTAAAATAACGGATTACAGTATTGTTGTCCACAGTGTTATCTTCTTCCCATCTAACACGTAATTTATTTATAGTGTGATAATTCTCAAATCTGTCAGCTAGTGAGCTAGTGATTTCTTCGGAAGTGTGAAGATGACACCTTTATTAAAACCAGTTTGAAACTCTCCTGTTTCACAACTTTTAGATATAAGTTTGAATAATTTTTAGATTCCTTCGTCTCCTAGGGATTTTAGAAGTTCTCCAGAAATCTCATCAATTCCAACTGGCTTATTAGATTTCAAAGCGTATCAAATTCTGTCCTCAAAACAGAATCACCTAATTCATCAATGTCGACATCAACGTCTTTTTCTAATAAATAGTTGTTCAAATCATCTCCTTCAAGCAGTTTCTCTATGTATTCCTTCCATCGGTTAGGTCTATTTTTTTTTAATTTAAAAGGTTTTTCCGATAATCAGCTTTCATGTTCATGCCTCTTTTCTTCATTTGTCCAAAATTCTGTTTGATCTTCCTATATGCCACATCTACTTTACCTAAAACCGTTTCATTCTACACTTCTTTCCACTTTTCTTGCAGGCATCTTTCTATTACTTCTTTGCATATCCTGTTTATTTGATTTCTAAATTTTCTGTATTGCTCTCTTCCTGCCTCATCCTGAGCATTTTCCAGCCCTCTTCTTTGATATATAAACTCCAAAATTTCTTCTGTGATCCAAGGTTTTCGGACAGTTTGTTCACTAAAGCATTATGTTTCTTTACCAGCTTTCATTATTTTGGTTTTTAAACCATTCCATTCGTCCTAGGTTGAGCTCCTTTCAGATTTACTACTTAGACCTACATCTACCATTTCTGCAAACTTTTCTCTCGTGTTAGATTGTTTCAATTTATTCACTTCAAGCATGTTCTGCTAGTACAACTTCTAAATTCTCTTGAATTTCAGACCTGCACTTCATAACTATCAAGTAACGGTCAGATTCTATGTCTGCTCCTAGGTATATTTTACAGTCTAGAACTTGATTCCTGAATCTCTCTTTGACTATGATTTAATCTAGCTGATACCTGCATGTATCCCCTGGACATTTCCAGGTGTATATACACCTAGCATGATTCTTAAATATTATGTTCACCACGACTAGCTAATATCTTTCACAAAATTTTAACAATCTGCTTCCTCGCTAATTTCTTTCCCCTAAACCAAAAATTCCTACAGTATTCACCTCTTTTCCTTATCCCAATATCACATTCTAAACACCCATGATTATTAAATTTTTTTCCCCCTTGACATATTGGATTAATTCTTCAATTTCGGCGTATATTTTCTCTATTTCTTCATCATCTTCCTGTGACGTTGGCATGTACACTTATACAAACGTGGTTGGGGCGGGTTTAGTTTCTAACCTCATCAAAATAATCCTGCCATTAAACTGTTCACAATAACTCACTCATTTCCCTACTCTCTTTTTCATAACGAATCCTACACCAGTGACTCCATTGACAACTTGTGTGCTAATTATTCTGTGTTCCCCAAACCAGAAATCCTGTGCGTCCTTCCATTTAAAATCATTAATCCCAACAACGTCTAACTTTTTTTTTTTTTTTTTTTTTTTTTTTTTTTTTTTTTTTTTTTTTTTTTTTTTTTTTTTGCTGTCATCGGTCTTTCGACTTGTTTGATGCAATCCTTCACCCCTTTCCTATACTGTGCTAACCTCTTCATCTCTACATATCCCTTACAACCCACGTCCTCAATTATCTGCTTCATATATTCTAAATTAAGTCTTTCCATCTCCCTTTTTATATTTTCTAATCTATAAGCCAAATTCAGACTTCTAACATTCCACGCTCCGACTCGTAGAATGTGTTTATCCATTCTGATGACTTCTTCCCGACTAGTCCCCAACCAGAGATCCGATTAGGGGTCTATTTTATCGCCAGAAATATTTTACCTAGGAGGAAGCCATCATATTATATGTAATTTGAGAGGATTACCCTTAGGGTCTTTAATGCAGTTGTTTCCCGTCCCCTTCTGCATCCTTATGCCGTTGATCATTTCTGATTCATCCGCCTTTACGGGCCGTTTCCAACCTCAAGAGCAAGATGGTGTCCTGAACCACTCCACGCTCTTCCGCCCTCCTTTCGGAGGCCGTTGGCAAGCAGTGGTCGACTCCTTATACCGGGAATCTTTCATTCAGCAGAGCCACGTCCTTGCGAACTGGGTTCACCACATGAAGGAGAGGTTGAAATTTGGTTGATGAGGCTAATATAGTTTCTCCCATTCCCTTTCACCCTCATATTTCCCCAATAGTTTAAAAAATCTCTGCAGGTAACTACACAACTGTGTCCTTGTACGGACCTGTTTATTCCAACAAGGTTTGGATCTGGAAATCCCATCACACTGCCCTACTTTGACTTCCAAGTGAAAAAATTAGACTTGAATGGAAGCCAGGCGTCGGGGAGCTTAATCCAAGTATCCAAGTACTCGTAGGGGAAGTCTCCTTTCCGCTTAGCTAACTGGCTACATCTTTTCTAGATAGATGGAATACGTCCTGGTAGCGCGCATATACAATAATTTTAATGCGATAGACCATATATTCCACACAAATGTTTTTCCATATTGAAAGATATTTTTTGGTCAAATAATGGGAATGTATAACAGCAAACTTACAAAAAGAATTTTAATCCAAGTTTACAGCAGTAAGTATGGCAACCAGTGGATCCAAAGACTAAGGAAAGATATGACAGAGATCTGTAAAACAGAAGATATAATACAAGATACAGCAGCTTTCTGGAGATTGATCCATAGTTTCAAGTGTTTCCTAGAGAAGATGAAATGTAATAACATGGATACAAAATGTAGGAATCAGCAAGGAAGCCAAGAAAAGAAACATTGAAGTTAATGCAGAGAATTACTTTTCGTAATCCTTAGATGGCCGAAATCGAAGATAAGTACGGAATCAGGTATTTTAAATTTCTTTTGATTTAATTATAGTTACAAAATATTTAAAACTATGTTATAACTACATACAAATATTAGACGTCAGCAGTTATTATATTTCAAGCATTCGTATAACCTTCAGTTGCTCGTGATTTTGCTTGGTATAATACTAACCATATAAAAAAATCCTCAATGATCGAAAAATTCATCATTCTTTGGAGTTACTTCACTAATTGCCTTGTAAATCCACTAAAAATAAATTCAGATGATGAAGATAAGAAATGTGCTAATTTTCAAGCACAAAATTAGATTTGTATTAAAAATGTTTAACTTTTATCCTGAACACATTCAGACCACTACAGGACAGTATTACCTGATATCATGTCAATTAAATAATTCATTTACAGAGATTAAACTATATAAATAAGTGTACCATTAAGGTCTCCAAAATCTAGACTCAAGATTTGAAATGTTACTACTTTCATTAAACACTTATGCTTTTGTGTCAGACTACTTGCCTGAGGATTATCAGTGGTGTTTTCGGCAAGTGCTTCAGCCAACAAGCCCAGATGGTCCAATAGGTGTGCCAAAATAACTTGAATCTTTTTTGATTGTTTAAATAATAAAACCTAGGCTTTTTTGCTTATGGCTTTACGCCTCATCGACGTAGATGTTATTAGAGGTCGGAAAGGATTGTGGACGGGGAACGGGTAGGAATTCGGCCGTGGCATTTTGAAGGAAGAATCCAGGCGTTCGCCTGGAGTGATTTGCAAAACCCAAATCTGGATGACCCGATGGATTTTGACGAAATTGCATATAATGTTAGCTCATATTATCGTTTAGGAAAGTGGTCCGCAACCTTATCCCACTCGCGGCACACCATAAGGGTATCCATAAATCTCGCGGCACGCCTTACCGGTCGGGCGGCAGTTTTGTGTTTCTTTTAAGGTAAATATTGTACACATACCTTCAATTGACACTTGTGCCTGCTTAACTGCACACAGGTGGCTGATCCATCGACAAATTTCTTCATCGACGGATTTGAGACTTTCCCTCTTTGACGTTTTAATCTCAGTCAACGTCGAGAAGCCAAATTCACATTAATACGTAGTTAGAAATGGCAATAACAAATTTACTGCCATGTCGGATACAGACGGGATATTAATACCTTATTGTTTGCCAAAATGTATCTAAAGGAATTTCAAAGTTCTTTCAGCATTTAAATCTGCGAGTTCCTCTTGAATATTAATTGGAAGTCGCTCCGAATTTGCATCGAATGGATCACGAACCCAGTTGAAATCTTCGATACATTCTCCAAAAACTTTTTGAATCTTTGCAGCAGGGCTTTTAAATGTTCTATAAACTAAGTCCATCACCATTTTATTACCGTCATCAAGTAACCATACAGTCTAGATCATCTCACACGACACATTTTCAGTCCTCTGTAACCACAAATCCAGCTTATTCTCAAATCCTTTAATCTTAACCATACTAATGAGAATATTTTCATTCCCACCTTGCATTTTGATGTTTAGCTCATTGAAGTGTACAAAATGTAGGAAAGATATGCCAACTTACATACCCATTCACCATTTGCGAATCAATCCGCGTACTATGTCTTTCAACAGTCAAAAATGCCTGGACCTCTTCGCGTTAACAACTTTTCTCGTGACAACCAGCGTACTTCTGTATGTAGCAGGAATGTAGTGTTTTCTGAACCCATTTCCTGACATAAAACGGAAAAAAGTAGAGAAATTAACGGCCGCGATTTTATGAAGTTCAGGACTTTTACTACTTCGTCCAGCACATCTTTCAGACAAGGTGGCAGAGACTTAGCAACAATGGCTTGTAGGTGAATGAGACAATGATCACATCGTACCTTGGGATTTACTTCGCGTACTTTAGCTGTAAATCCTTTCACTTGGCCTGTCATATCAGCCGCTCCGTCTGTACAAATACTAACGCAATCCTTCCATGTTAATTCATTAAGGTGCAAATATTTATCAGTCAAACGAATTATTTCTTCACCGTTAGTTTGCTCTGGAAGTTCTTTGCATAAGAAGAAGTTACTTACAATTGTATCTTCTGAAAGTACCCGCACGTTATATGTTGCCAAAATATAATATAACAATCACTCACTTTATGGTCTGTGCAGTTACCAAAAAATAAAGTATCTTGTTCTCGTGGCGTTTACTTGTGCCTACCTGGAAAGCATCAAGTAATTAACAACATACAATGTTCTCTCTCTTCGGCGGTGGTCACTTCAAACCTTCTCTGAAATATATAAAAGGTTAGAAGGGTATCTCCAAACTACTAAATCATAGATTAAATGATTTTCTTTCAAGTCTTTAATGCACAGCTTTCCTTAAATTTTGTTAGACCCACCGACCGGTATATTATTTAAATTTCTATCAGAAGATTCCTTACACAACAGATTTTTCACCAGGTAAGTAATTTCTTCTTCTCCAAAAAAAATCAGAAGACAGTTCTGCTACGACCGCAAATAATCCCTTGAATTTCTTAATACTTTCTGCTAACAATCCCTAACCATTTCTTTGAACATCACACAAATTGCACAACATTGGAAATTTACGATTTCAAATTTCTAAAGTTCCTATCAATTTCTTGCACACTTGTTGCACAATTATAAATTATAAAATCAATACTTGATGGCTGATATACAACTTCTAAATTGGAAGAGAATTTAAAACAGTGGAATAGACGTTGCAAATTTAAACAATTGCGCAACCGCTAAGTGTCGACTAATAAGAAATTTCGCTGGTATTATTATTGCTTCCCTAACCTGACACACTTTATGTAAACTTAGCTCTTGCTAGTTTCGGCGAAAAAACCTAATTTGAGTGATTATACTAAAATCCTCACTTTCGATGAATAACAAAACTAAAATACCAGACGACTCACTTAATCCCCGAACAACAACAAAAGACCAAATCAGACGGTTACCGCAAACACCTAGAAGCACACGCCGATGTTACTCACTGCCACAAAAATTTGACTTTGCTCTGGACCGAAGGTCCGACAGCGATGAAGACTGGTGACGAAAAAACCCCGCTCGGTGGCGTCTCGTCCTTTTATACTGACGCTTGTTTTTGATGCAACACTTACCAAGACGCCAGAATTGTGTCGCAATGCTTGCCGCTACGCGTGGATCCTAATATTACACCACGCTCGCAATTCATAATTTTTATAATAAAACTCAGACAAATGTCTTATAATACACTCTATAAAGCCCTAGAACCGTCACAATCTCCATTGAAGCATGCAGAAGTTGTGCGTGGCGGCTAATATCTGTTGACTTGTCGATCTGAAGTGAGAACTTCTGACTGTTGTTGATTATCTCCTTTGTATCGTCTTCAATATCGCGAATTATATGAATAACTTGGCGATTGATTGTGTCAGCAGAAAGAGGAATTTTTTAAATTTCACTAGCAGATTCTAAACCCAGAACTATTCTCTCTATCTCTTTACAAACAGGATTTAACAGCGTTTCGATTATTGTATGTGGTTTCTGGGTCTTTACGATAAGTTCGGCTGCCTTATTACTAGCTTCCTGTACTTCTTCCGAAACACGTACTGTAGCGGTCATGAACGTTCTTTGTTTTTTTTATTTATTTTCCAACAACGGACGAAATAATTGACATCTTTACTTGACAGAGAAGAATGTTATATTGACAAATGTCGTTACAATTTAATGGGAACCATAGCAGCGGTACTGAGTTTTTCACCACAAACGATACCCACGGGAATTGAAGACGTTATTTCACCACACACAAACACACCCAAAAAAAAAAAAAAAAAAAAAAAAAAAAAAAAAAAAAAAAAAAAAAAAAAAAAAAACGTAGGATAAGTAATTATCACTATCTTCAACTTTCTTTCTGGCACAAGGCTTTCACCAGTTGCACTCATAGACGGAACACTCCGTTCATACTATTTGTATAGTAATTGTAAGAAGCGCGATTTATACACTTCAAAGAAGTCACATATACCATGCCGATTGTTTTTACAGTGATGTCTAACGATGCGTCGGAGCAACAGTACAGAAACAAAGTATTGTTGGAGAAGTACCGACAATGTAATAAAATAATATAAGGCTTGGAAAGTCCTGCTAATCCAAGCAGTTTAGACTGAGGGAAAAGCAAATACACAGCACATGCGGTAAATATAATAGAACCTCAAAGCGCAGCAGTAGAGGCGAGGAATAAAAAAAAAAATTAAAAAATGAATAAACAAAGCTAACAGCAACTGTGAGTAAATAAATAACATTTAATTTCTTAAAATACGATAATACGTAACAATTCGCGCCACATGATCTAAAATATAAATAATAAAAAAACTTGACAATTAATTCTATACAACTGGTAAAATTTCGCGGCACACCGGTTGCGGACCACTGGTTTAACATGTAGGGTTCTTTATATCGCTATAAGTTACAACGATTCCAAATCGAAAATTTTGTGCGTGTCTGTCCGCGTTTCTTTCAGAAACTAATGAACGGATTTTAACTGCACATAGTGGTAACTTGTTCAATCAGTTAATACATATAACAATATTTATCTGTGTCGATAACATACAGAGACTAAAATCGTAAATTTTGTAATTTTTATCCGTGAGTACGAGCCTGACGCAAAAACTGAGGTATAGAGTTCAACAAAACTGGACATAGTGATACCTTATAACATCAGTTGACATATAGGATGTATTTTATCCGATTAATACCTTATTTCATCCATGAGCCATCCAAAACAGTAAATTTTAATTGTTTCATGAGTGTGCACGGATGAGACAAATAACACTCTTTCTAATGAAACTGTATATGATGATACCTTACGTTACTTTAATGATAGATTACGTTCTGTTTCAATGTGACATTGACGCAATATCCGCTAATTTAACTGTTCCATACTAAAATCTATCCATTTTATGTTGTTTTGGACAATCTTTTCCTTGTCGAATGTTTACCAGAATTACATACAGAACGCTGAAACGGTGTATTTAAACCGTACAAATTATGACAGTTTGACTTTGCGATTCTATTACGGATTTTATTAAACACAAAAAATATAAAAAAATTAATCTGTTCATACACACAGCGTTTCTTCAAGTATTGCTGAAGAGAATTGCTGTGATCAATATAGAAGTTATCCTGAGCGACATCCACAACCATAAAATCTTCCGAATTAATGGTAGTTTCAAGAGGTGGTAAAAGAAAATTATTTACAGAAACGTGCTTTTATAAACCCTAAATTTAGAAGGAGAGGAAGAGGTCCAAGAAAGAGTAAGAAACAGGGCGGCTCCTCTGCTTTTTCCTACCAAAGCAACATTTCCTCGATAGTTTATCTGTAAATCAACATCACAAATCTCAAATTCCGCATGGATGAAGTTGTTGACACAGCTAGTGTTACACCGAGAATGGTGGTGTAACTGTTAGCGTTCTGGCCTCGCATTCGGGAGGACGGCGGTTCGAATCCCCGTCCGGGCATCCAGATTTGGGTTTTCCATGGTTTCCCAAATCACTCCAGGCAAATACCGGGATGCTTCCTTCGAAAGGCCATGGCCAAATTCCTTCCCATTCCTTGCCCTCCATCCTTTCCCGTTTCTAAAGACCTCGCTGTTAAGAGACGTTAAGTAGTTAAAAAAAAAAAGCTAGTGTTACAACAAAATAACTATTATTGGCAAAGCCAATCTGATGGTAAACGATTGTTTGAGAACTTATATTTCCACGATTAAGGAAATACAATCGTTGGTACCCCGAATCTCACCAAATATAGATTCTTTATCAGCATAGTATAATAGCATATGAAATCAAAGCAGTTATCTTCGATAGTTATCCCTCCACCTGAATTAATTTTAGAATAGTTACACTTTTTGTTCCTGCAAAACATTTAATGCGCGTAGGAATTTCCGTTTTGTAAGGGCGCTGACATTCCAAAATGAAATGGAAGTTTATACTTTGCTCCGTCATCAAATGAGGTTTAATCATGTTTCCCATATGTTCTGATGTGTTATTATACTTCTTATATCTTAGTTGGTTGTATAAAGATATATATATAACCTTTGGTGAATGTGCTCTCTGACCAACTAGTTTTCATAAGTGAAATCTTTGGTGCCTTGGAATTGTTTGTATTTAGTTTATGGTGTCGCTGGTGATTTAAAATTTGCAACTAGTTTCACATTCTTGAAATTGTGTGATGTTTGTTGAGGGCGTATCTGATTCTGATATTCGTATTGCAATTTCTGCTAGCGGTAAGGGTCTGTTGTTTCATCATTTCCGAATTCGATGTAGTGGCTTTTCAGATATTTTGAACGCTATAGCTATTTTTCTGTTAATAACGAAGTTAACTGTTTGTGAATACATGTTAATTATATTCGATTTATTAAGAAGCCACTTTATTCTCTCTTCACAGTTGCTTTGTTGAATGATGTCATCTTTACAGAGGCAAGCAATTAGAAATAACCTGCCTCCTCTTCATCCAGGACCATCCAGGTGATTTTTTTAGTCTTTTAACTATTTTTTTTAATAACACACATAAGTAGCCTTGAAAGTAAATGTTTATAGGGTGGTCCCGTAATGCGAACCTCCTTAGAAGGAATTGTCCTTTTGTTATAAAAATTTGTACACACCTTCCTTGAGTGGTATGTTTTAAGAAAAGTTATACATTATATTCATGAAATATATACTAAGCGAGTAAAACGTACGAAATATGGGCAATACCATTATGCAAAAAATATGCATTATTACCAGTTTATGTACCTTGTAGCAGTTTCTAAGGCTTTATTTTTTTAGAAGACACTATTTTTAATGTACAGCATTGAAAGATGATAGGGGATTAGTGGAGATCGCAATTCCGCTTGCTGTTGGCATCATAATACTGCAGTGGTCAAACGCAAGACTTCGCTAGAAATTCTTTCCAAAGTACATTTAACTGTTTCATGCTGGTTCAGGCTGCATTATAACCTAATTTCTGGTTGAAAATAATTGTCCTGACTGTATTGCAACGGAATTATTGCTTGCAAATCCTACGTTTTGCTACTGACTGCAGCAATATTACAACAATATTATTTAATGTTGTTGTTACGGAATCGCGATCTCCAATAGACTCGATGATAGATGACGTGTTGCACCTAGATTAATTGTTAAACTGTCAATGACATTAATATTCTAATTCATTTTGCATGACAGCCAACAACAAAACCAGTTACAATAACATGGAAAGTTTATTTTCATTCTGGTCCAGGCTGTGTTTCAACATAACCACAACCTCCAATAATGTTGTTGACCTTTTTCCATTGTTTACATTGTGGTCCAGGCTGCATTTCAATTTAAGCATACCCTACAATAATATTGAGTGTCATTGTAAGTGGTTGGCTACAATGCTAAATGCATTATTTTATTGATGATGTAGACAGTTCACAAATTAATCTATGTTCCAGCATCTCTGCTATCATAGCTCAATGCTGTACATTTATAAATGTTTGTGAGGTGATACTTCTGCCCTACATGTCATTTGGATGCGGAATGCAATTTTTTATTGAAGAATAAAGCCGGAGAAACAGTTACAAGGAACAAAAACAGGTAATGAAACGTATTTCTTGCATAATAATTTGTATTGAACTGCCCGTATATTGGACAATTTAACTCGTTTAGTATACATTTGATTCCTGTAACATACAAATTTTCTTAAACCATATCTCCCACAGGGAATGTGTTTACAAAATTTCATAACAAAAGGACAATTCCCTGCTATATATGACACCAGAATTTTGAATCGGTGAGGAGAATTTAACCAGTACCACACTAAAACGTAACCAATACTCACAATTTGCAGATGACCTAGTTTCATATCTTATATGTCACTATTATTATTGATTTAATTGTGATGGAGCACATGCTCTGGTGGCAATTACCTTAGTCATTTAGCTACCCATTTTTTTTTTTTTTTTTTTTTTTTTTTTTTTAATATTATCTTGTATAATTTTAGTGTTAAATTCCTCCCCTAACTACTTTGGCGAATTAAAATTTTTAAATTCATTCAGTGTTTTTGGCAAATTATCACTTCACTTGGTATTCCATTCCATTCCCTGATACGCTTACCCACAAAAGAAAATTTCCTCACTCTCTTATGCATGAAATCAAGTACCAGCTTGTGGTCATGGTCATCTTACCCCTTCCATGCACTACTCTTAATTCTTTGACCAATATCCCTCCAAGCTCCATCATAACATCTTTGGAATTTGTCTGCCGCGCGCTTTAGTGCGTGTCGAGTGCTAATAATTTGTGTTTTTGTAGTTAAAAAGTTAAATTTTGTTTCGTAAGGTAGTTAATTCGTTGAATAATATCATTTTCTAGTAGTGTTAGTGGTACGTTTTATTCAGTATAAATCCGTAAATTGTAAATTCAGTGTTTCGGGCTTTGTTTACATCCAGTATTAACGTTTAATATTATTGTTATAGCGTAGCAGCAGTTCATTGTAAGTAAGATTTAATAGCATTAGTTTTGTTTCAAAGTAGATTGGCAAGTTCTCAAGTGATAGTGAACCGTTTTATTTAATACATAATCAGTACAGTGTAAACACAGTTTTTTACTTGTTTACATTTGAGGTTAGTTGTGATTCAGAGTTCTAGGGTATCAAATTTCATAGTAATTGTTTAAAAAGTTCTTTTGTTTGCATTTGTGCAGTTTTTTTGTAAATCTTGTAGTTGACAGGTGTTGTAATTCACTTTTAGGAAAAGTTTCGAGTGATATACATAGGTTTTTAACATTGTTTGTAGAAGGCTACTTTTGCATTTCTTGGGCATTTGACACACAAGTAGTTTATTAAAAAGTAAAAGTTTTTAAAGTTCCTTTGCTTGTAAGTTCTTAAGTTGTTTTGAAAGTATCACAATGGATACAAAGTGTGGAAATTGCCGAATGATAGTAAAAGAAGGAGTGACATGCCGGGACTGCGGGCGCTGGTTTCACTGGGGGTGCAGCGATGTATCTAACAGTGACTCTTGTGTCAGTATTTCCTGGAACTGTCACTCCTGCAGAATTAGTGATCAGGAGCAGCGGATTCTGAAACTTCAGTCAGATTTGGCATCTGCAGAGAGGGATTTAAAGGCCCTGAAGGCAGAAAACTCTGTTCTTAGGCATAGGCGGAACAGTGAATGGAAGGAAGTCAGCTCTGGCAGGAGAGGTAGGAGACGCTGTCTGTCTGATGGTTTCCAGCTGGAGATCTGGATGGTGACTCTGAGGACCGTCAGGTTGGACTGAACGATCTGGGTTCTTGCAAAGTTAAAGGGAAAAGTTTTCAGGGTGTATCTAAAAGTAAACGCAGGAAAGTACTGTTACTTGGGAGCAGTCACGGGAGGGGAATCAGTGAGATGGTTCAGTCTGACTTGGGGCCAGATTATGAAGTCTGCAGTATTTTCAAACCAAATGCAGATCTTGGAAGTGTGGTGGCAAATGTGAAAGACCTAGTTAAAGATTTTGTTGTAATTGTTGGGGGACCAGGAAATAGCCTTGATAAAGACCTCAATTATTCAATTGAGGGAGACATTGCCCACATTTCCAGGAACACACGTCAGACAAGTGTGAGATTTGTTGGTTTGCTTGAGCGTTATGATAAACCCTGGATGTGGCATAACATCAGGCGTACAAATGCATCCTTGGAAAGGGTTCTCTGGCAGCCGGCTAATTCACACATTGGTTTGATTGATGTGGCCTGCATTGGTAGGGACAGTTATACTCGCCATGGACTCCATCTGAATGTAAGAGGTAAGAGGAAGCTTTCGCTTCTAATTGCTGATGAGGTCAGAGGATGCCAGGTGAGTGAAAGAGGTATTCCTGTGATAAATGGTGTTAAGTCGCGGCCTTTTTTAGGGTAAATAAAATAGATTTGTTAAGATGTCTAAAGGAAATTAATGTCTCTGATGATCATAATTTGTTGAAATTAAAAATTCCAACTGATATACCAGTATGTAATAATAAAATAAACAATTCAAAGTCATTGCGTCAAAGTGTTCAGACCAGTATTTTCCACCAAAATATAAGAGGAATATTTAGTAAAACTGATGACATTACCTTAAGCCTAGAAGAGATTCAAAATTCCAGAAATTTTAGTGTAGACGTTTTGTGTATATCTGAGCATCATTTGTCTGATACAGGAATATCTCAGCTGTCCATCCCAAATTATAAATTAAGCTCTAATTTCTGCAGATGTAAAATGGAGAAAGGGGGAGTTGCCATTTTTGTTAAAAATAATATTGAATGCAGTAGTGTAGTTGTAAGTAAGTATTGTATAGAACAACACTTTGAATGTTGTGTTACTAAACTAGAATATGATAAGGAAGAGCTGATAGTGATAGCAATTTACAGGGCCCCCTCAGGTAATTTCAGACTGTTTTTATCTCATTTAGAGTCTTTGCTACTAAGTTTTACAAATAGCAAACAAATAGTATTATGTGGAGATTTCAATGTTGACAGCAATGTTCACAGCAATGATAGATTAGATATGGAAGCCTTGATGTTGTCTTTTAACTTAACAGCACTTGTAAATTTTCCTACGAGAATACAAAATAATAGCAGGACTGCAATTGATAATTTTTTTATGGATATTTCTCAGTGCAGTAATTACAGCATACTTCCAGTAATAAATGGTATCTCAGATCATGATGCCCAGCTATTATGTATCGAGTCCAGGAACACTGTTAAACAGATAAAGGAAAGCTGGGGTTATAGAAGAAATATTAGTGAAAGTAATATAAAACACTTCATATATACCTTAAACAATGAAAACTGGTTAGAAGTATATAATGCGCAGGGTGTTAATGCGAAATTTGATTCCTTTCTGAATATATTTCTAACACTTTTTGAAGGTAGTTTCAAAAAAAGGAAAATTCTCAACACTCCAAACAATGAACTGGGCATGGGATGGATAACAAAGGGTATTAGAATCTCTAGTAAAACAAAGAGGGACCTTTATTTAAAAATGAGAGAATCAGATAACTATGCGCTGAAAGTTCATTATAAACTTTATTCTAAAATACTAAGAAATGTAATAAGGAAGGCCAAGAACAGGTACATATCGGCGAAAATGGAAAATTCAGACAATAAAATGAGAACAATATGGAATATAATAAAGACTGAAACAGGAAAAACTGTAAATCACTCTAAAGACATAAAAATAGAACAAAATCGATATGTGTATATCGAAGTAGGGGAAGTTTGTGAAATATTTAACAAACATTTTACGTCAGTAGTAGATAAATTAGGCATAGAAAAACAATCCCCACATAGTGCTCTAAGGCTTCTTGAGACTGCTTTCCCAAATAGCTTTGTGGAGATGAAATTGCCACCAGTAACAGTCTCAGAAATAAATAAACTCATTAAACAATTAAAACCTAAAAATTCTTCCAGCTATGACAATATTTCAAGTAAATTACTGAAAAGATGTTCAGACTGTATCAGTCATGTACTTGCTCACATTTGTAATGAATCCTTAATACAAGGTGTTTTTCCCGATAGACTAAAATATGCTGTTGTAAAACCATTATTTAAAAAAGGAGAAATAACATGTGTAGACAACTATCGTCCCATTTCATTACTTTCAACATTCTCAAAGGTTTTTGAAAAAGTCATGTATAGTAGAGTAATAAAACATGTTACACACTATAATATCCTCACTGATTCACAATTTGGGTTCAAAAAAGGATCATCCATAGAAATGGCTATATATTCATTTTTAAATAACACATTTGAGGAACTGAATAATAAAATGAATCCTGTAGGAATATTTTGTGATCTTCCAAAAGCATTTGACTGTGTAAATCATGAATTACTTTTGAAAAAAATGGAATACTATGGTATTTTTGGGACCGCAGGTAAATGGTTTAAATCATACATTGAAAGCCGAATGCAAAAAGTTTCAATTTTTGATTCTAAAATAAGTAAAGATGCTTCATCAAACTGGGAGAAAATAAAACACGGAATTCCACAAGGCTCTGTCTTAGGTCCCCTCTTCTTTCTGTTATACATCAATGACTTTCCTGGAAATTTATCCGACAAAGTTAAGAGTATTTTATTTGCAGATGACACTAACCTGACTGTGCGTAAAACACCAAACAGTACTATTGAATTTATTGTAAATGAAGTACTTAGAGTAGTAGCAAATTGGTTTAAGGCAAATTCATTAAAATTAAATTTTGAAAAAAACACATTATATTAGGTTTAAAACAAAAAACTATGCACAGCCAGATATATGTATAAACTATAAAAACAACACAATCTTAGAAACAGAGAGTATAAAATTTCTTGGTATTAAAATAGATCAGAAACTCTGTTGGCATGATCATATCACTACACTACTGACAAAGTTAAGTAGTGCCACCTTCGCAATGCGAACACTTTCTCTAACAGCAGATCTAGAATTAATGAAACAGGTGTACTCCTCATTTTTTCATTCAGTAATGTCATATGGCATAATTTTTTGGGGAAACTCTTCACAAAGTAAAAAAGTTTTCATAGCACAGAAAAGAGCTATTAGGTTTCTGTGTAGGGTAAAACCAAGAACTTCTTGCAGACAACTCTTTAAGAAACTCAATATTCTTACAATGTATTCTCAGTATATATATTCTCTCATGAGCTTTGTCATAGAAAATTTTAACCTGTTTACACCTAATTCACAGGTACACAGTTTCAATACAAGAAACAGAAATAACTTGCATAAAACACAAACATCTCTGTCATTAGTACAAAGAGGAGTTAATTATTCTGGGATACACCTGTTTAATAAACTACCTAATCATATAAAACAGCTTTCAGATAATAAAGATGTATTCAAACAAAAACTTAGAGATTATCATTATTGGCAACTCCTTCTACTCCATTCAAGAATTTGAAGAAAATAATAAATTGTACTCATTATGACGTTTGCAAAACTCAGTTGCAAAAATGTATGTTTATTATTATTTCTTGTATTTGTATATATATACTATGATATGACTCATATTATGTGTATATGTATCAACAATGACATGTTTCACATCCCAGAGGTACTTCCTCAGCAGGGATCCCTGGAACAAGATTGATAAATAAATAAATAAACTAACATATGCCTCGTACATTCCCAGCACACTCTTCACCCTCCCCCTGTCGTCCAATGACTCCCAGTCCATCTTCTTTATCATAGCAAATGCTGACTGGGTCCTGTGACAATTTCCACAAAAAAATTTAGCTGCCCTTTGCACGCCCAACAACTCCTCTATTTGATATCCAGAATGTGAGTCCCAAACTACACCACCATATACAACCAATAGTCTGACCAAAGTTTTGTAACCCAATTCCATAACTTCTCTGGTACATCCTCTCATCACCATCTCCAGTAAATGAAAGATTTTGTAACATTTTCCTACCACCTGCGCACTGTGCTCTGCCGGGTTGAGTTTATTATCAAATGTTATGCCAAGATATTTACACATCAAGCCTTCAACAAGCAATTCTAACGCCACCCTATAATCATAAACAATCTTTAGTATTTTTTTATATGTGTACCTAATTAGATGACTCATCTTGGTATTTATCTTCATCCCATGCTGTCCTACCCTTTTAGATATTCTATCCAGGTCACCCTGCAGCCGTTCTATCTTCACCTGTTTTGATCCTATTGTTTACCATTATATCATCTGCAAAAAGACCTAACTTTTGACCATAACACATCAACAAAGTCATTTATTAGAATTATGAGCAGTAATGATCCCAATACACTACCCTGTGGCACTCCCATATTTACTTCCACCTCTTTTGTTAATGTATTTCCTATTCTAACACTTTGCTTTCTGGCTTTTTAAGAATTCCTCTACCCATCAAGTAACTTTTTCATCCAATCCAATAGGTTTAATTTTATTTAAAACCATTTTATGGGTCACTCTGTCAAATACCTTAGAAAGATCTAGTGCCACAGCATCAACTTGGCCTCCCTTTTCCAATTCATCTGAAATTTTTTACACATTGCCCACCATTTGAGATTCACATGAATATCGGTGCCTAAAGCCATATTGTTGATCTGTAAACCAGTTTCTTTCCTCACAGACATTTCTGATATAGTTGCATATCAATCCCTCCATCATTTTGCCTATCACTGATGTCAAACTAATTGGCCTGTAATTTTCAACCCTATTTGTAACCTCTCTTTTATGAACCGGTACTACTATTGCTCTTTTTTAATTCTGTGGTAAGCAGCAAGGCTCTAGAACTCAATTTAAATAAAATTTCAAGGTAGGTGCAATATCGTATACCACACTCTTTAATACATCTGTAGTAATAGTATCTACACCAGCCCCTTTACATTTTTTAGCATCCCTTCATAATTTCCTGAGAATCTCTTTCATATTTTGTAGTTTCCTCATTTATACTTTTAGGGCACTCTCCTCTGATTCATTCCCTCCCATCACAGATGATAGTCCCTAGTTGTCTCACTAAACCAGTCACTCAAAATCTCTGCAATTTTAAAATCGTCAATGACTTCAACTCGATTCTTATCTATAATAGTCTGAATACCTTCCCCTCCCCTCAGTTTTCTAATATAGGTGTACAAATTTCTAGATGCATCGTTCAGTGGTCCTCCTGCACCAATAATATTCTTCATAAGCTCATCCTTTGCTTCTCTCTTTGCACTTATTAATTTAATTGCTTGTTAAGTTGTTTTAAGTATTCCTTACTGCCTTCCTGTCTCTTAACTCTGTGGTGTTCCTGCCTCACTAGCCTCTAACCTTATCACCTCCCTATTTTAGTATGTAGGTTCTGTACTTCTGTTTATTTTCTGCATTGGAATAAACATTTCCTTGCTTTTTTTTTATTATTTCTTTAAACTCTTCCCATTTCACCTCCACTGAACTTCTGCCATCCTTCCATTTGCTGAACCTTTACCCAAAATGTCTCTTCAATTCCGAAGACTGCTTTTTTTTTTTAACTATACCTATTTCACCCTTCAATTTTGGCCACTGGTTGACTGAATCCCCTAATATCCGTCAGTACTGCATTGTGATCAAGTTCAGTTACTTGACACCCTGCAAGATTTTCATCATGTTTTATTAGAAACATGTTTGATCCCCTTGTATTTTGCTCTACCGCTTGTGTAAAACTTCCTTCCCTTATTAAGGTATTTGCAAATCTCTGTTCCCTTGTGTTATTTATCTTATTTCCTACCCTGTTAACACCTGATAAATTTAAATCCCCTCCAGTAATAACCATTCTACGCTCACCTCTGAACTGTAAATTTAATTTCCCTCCAAGAATCTCATCTCCATCATTCATTCTTCCACTATGGTAAGCAGCCAATACCATGATTTTTTCTTTTCATCTTCCCAAAAATCTACCCCTAGTAACTCATGATCATAATCTATGAACACCAAAGAACTATAGTAATCTTTGCTAACCAGTATGAATACGCCTCTACCTATTGCTCCTCTATCTCTGCGGTACACTCTGTAACCTTCGGGGAAAACCTCATTGTTTAGTAGTCGTTCTATTAACCAAGAGTCTACCGCCATCACTCTGGCCTCGCATTCGGGAAGGCACAGGTTCGAATCCCCGTCCGGGCAACGAGATTTTGGTTTTTCATGGATTCCCAAAAATCACTCCAGGCGAATGCTGGGATTCCCCCTTCAAAAGGCCATGGCCGAATTCCTTCCCATTCCTTTTCCCCAGTCCCATCCTACCTCTAATAACCTCAACGTTGATGAGGGATAAAGCCATATATAATAATTAAAAAATCTATCCCTATAATTACTTGTGGTTCATGTATCTCTGTTAAGTTTGCAAATTCTACCACTTTGTTCATTATACTTCTAGAGTTCAACAATAATACCCTTATTTTTGGCTTTATGGTATTTTCAGCATTAACCTGTCTTTCCAGTTGTACCCAATTCTGTTGTTATTTCAATAGCTTCATCTGTTTCTTTACCATTTGTGTTTTTTCCCATAGTGCATCTACATTCAGTCTCCCTTTGATCACTTATTTTTATCCCCTCACCAGCAGCCCCTAAGCTAAAAAATTCACAGTCCTGACCCAATCATGACTGGAAGTGAGCTCCCTTACAGCTTTAGCTAACAACTCAGAAAGTACTCTCCTCCCTCTTCTATTTAGGTTTAGGCCATGCCTAATAAAACACCACCTAGCAATGGAATTCACAGGCACAACTCACAAAACAGAATTAATGCCTCTTCCAAGTAGCATCTCTGTTTCCACATTTACCCACCTCACAGCATGGCTCAATGGTGGCTGATCATGGCACTTATAACCTGCAAGATCTCCACCCTGGTATGCTGTGCCTCCTTCACCATCTTCCTCAGGTCACTCTCTATGCTATAACTTGTATTCCTATCAATACTATTGCCAAAACCCACTATTACTACTCTTATCATCCTTAGTGAAATCCCTACATAGTGATCCCATATCCTCTATTACCTGCCCTAATGTTGCACTGGGTTTTAAAAAGCTTGTGACCTGGTAGCCTATGCCTAATTGATCCTGTACAATAGGACCTACACCTCTCCTTTGGCTACTACCTAGCAGCAGAACCTTTTTCTTCCTATTTTTTCCTTCTACGCCTATATTCCTGTAGGTCTGCTGCACCTTACCTACTCCTACATCTACACGAGCCTCTTCCCCATCTGACTCTGTTAACAGGCAAACCCCATTTCTCCCCACAATTTTTGAATTTTTTTAGCTTCTTCATCCTGTTATCAGTTCCCATCCATCCTTCTCACCCTCCTACTTTCTGCCTTCATAGTCACAGGCTTAGCTCCCACAGTCTGAGCGACTACAGGCTGAGCCTCCACAGACTGAGATTCAAGGATCCTGACCCTTTCACGCAGTTCCCTGATTGGTTCGCCATTGATCATTTCGTCCTGCTCTGAAATTTTCCTATCCTGCTCTGGAAGTTTCGTATCCTTAGAATGGAGCAGGCAATACCACTGAAGAGCCTCATTTTCCCATTGCCCTACACCCCCAGTGAAACCACTTTTTACACCCATTGCAATCCAAACCATTCTACCCACATCTGTGACAGGGGCCACACTTTCCAGACTTGATTTTTCCTAAAACAATACCTACTTTTACCTTTTAAACAAACCTTATGGATTAAATTACGAAATGCTATATATCTTAAACTTAATTGATACTCTAATAAAAGAGAAAAATTAATCTGGACTTAACTGATCTTTGATTGAAGTTTTACTTTTCAATAGCTTTGTTGTATATATTAACTGGGTGAAAAGTACTTTAAAGCCAATAAAATAAAGCTTATGGTTGTAAACTTAAAAATTAACCTGAAAATTGAATTTCATAGGTCGATACTATTTAGTGCTTATGTAAGAATAATAACTAATCAGTTATTTATGGAAAAATATTTTGTTAAATATTAGGTAATTATGGTTTTAATATAATAGAAAATATTTTTTTTTTATTTCCAACAGAACAGACCAATGAATTTAACATATGCTTGTATATTTCTATATATTTTTATGTATGATTAGATTGAAGCTTTATAAGTTATAACTAGGTAACAAAAGTACATAAGAACCAATGAATAAAACTAACGCAAATGATTTTCGAAATAAACTTAAGATGGAAGGTCAATACTATTTAGTGCTCGTGTGGATAAAAACTAATTAGTTACTTGCGAATTGAAAGCAATTAGACACAATTATATCTCAGCCAGAACAGGTTAATTACTTTAACAAACGCTTTGTTTGTGTAAACTTGACTGTGGAATTTAGAATTACTATCTCCAGTAGACGTTATATATATAGTTGCCAGTAAATAATAGGAGCTAATTGGCGAATGGATTTACAAAAAAAGGGATAACGAAATGAACCACCACTTACCTTAGATGTTGGTATCATGGGGTAAACATACAAATAAGCTCAAAACACAGGAAAAACAATGAATATTTTGGGACTTGGCCCTTCATCAACAGGAGAACATCACGGAGGGAGGGTGGTGCAGGATACGGTCTCACAGAATGACTATTAGTCAGGAATGTGGTGGAAGCAAATTCAAACAGAGGACATAGAGAGGGGAACAGTGAATTGGATCTAGTACACGAGCAATGCAAAATGTTGCAGAATAATACATTAAAATGTTCATAACATAAATTTGAGAAAGTAAAAGTAAATAAGAAAACAGAATAATCGAAAAAAATATAATAATAAAAAAAGTTAATATATGCAGATAAACATCACCTCTGGTATGTGGTGGTTCAGTATAGACGGTGGGCATGGAGGCAAGGAGTGGATAAAGGGAAGGAAAAGTACTGACTGGGTATTATCTCAAATTGAGACCAGGAGGTTGTCTTGTTCCTAGTTTGTTTTTTATTTTTTTTTATTTTTAACATCGAGGTCTTTAGAGACGGGAAAGGATGGGGGGCAAGGAATGGGAAGGAATTCGGCCATGGCCTTTTGAAGGAAGCATCCCGGCATTTGCCTGGAGTGATTTGGGGAAACCATGGAAAACCCAAATCTGGATGCCCGGACGGGGATTCGAACCGCCGTCCTCCCGAATGCGAGGCGAGAACGCTAACTGTTACACCGCCCCGCTCGGTCCCTAGTTTGTATTGGTAGGCAAGCTCCCACCTTCTGAGTTCAGAGGAGCTGCTGTTGTTCGGGAGGACTCTGATAGCACAGACCGAATTAAAATTATTGGCGTCATGGGAGATGGCATGGATGGCTGCTGGATGTTTTGGATTCTGAGTGAAAACTGTCTGTCGGTGGCCATTCATTCTTATGGCTAATGGATTGCTAGTCAAACCTATATAGGAAGCCAAGCAGTGTTTGCAGGTCAGCTGGTATATTACATGCGAGGTTTCACAGGTGGCATGTCCTATGATAGGAAAGCTCTCGCCAGCAATAGTGTTGCTGAAAGTGGTGGAGGCATGGTGTATGTCACACATCTTGCAGGAGGTCTATTGCATGGGAAAGATCCTTGGGGCTGTCTGATGGGGCGAGGAAGACTGTGTTTGTGGACTAGGAGTTGGCTGAGGTTTGGAGGTCTGTTGAAACAAGTTTTCGGAGGGCCATGGAGGATTTTTGGAGGAATCGATCTCATTTCTGGGCAGGTTAATAGGAAATCATAACCTGCCAAAGGATTCTGTTGATGGATTCAAGGCCAGGGAAATATTGTGTAACCACGACTGGACTGTGGTAGGTTTCTGGGGGTTTGCAGTAGTCAATAGGTTGAGCAGGTTGCTTGTGAACCAAAGCTGGGGGATAGTTTCGGGATACCAATTCTTGTGAGATGTTTGAGTACTCCACTAGGGATTTCTGGTTGGAGCATATACGACTGCCTCGAATGCTAAGACTGTAGAAGAGGGAACCTTTGATTTGAGATGGATGGCAACTGTCAAAATGGAGGTACTGCTGTGAGTTGGTGGGTTTGGTGTGGACTGAGGTGGCCATAGGAGAAGGATAGGTCCACATCCAAGAATGTGGCCTGGGTGTGGGAGTAGGGCCATGTGAAATTCAGCGAGTTATTAAAGGTATTTAAATTGTCCAGAAAAATTAGAAGGGTGTCATAAAAATGTCATATATGAACCTAAGCCACAGCAGGGGTTTGAGGTGGACGTTCTCCAAAAACATCTGTTCCAGGTGGCCCATGAAGAGATTAGCATAAGAGGGGGCCATGCGAGTGGCCATGGCAGTGCCACGGGTTTGGTGATAGATATTGCTTTCAAAGGAGAAGTAGTTGTTGTTGAGTATCAGCTCAGCTAACGTGGTGAGGAAATATGTGCTGGGGCGGCTCTTTGGAGAGCACTTATCCAGAAAATGTTCCATGGCACTAAGGCCGTGGCAATGTGGGATGTGTATGTACAGTGATGTGACATCGTTACCAGGATGCAGTTGGAAGGAAGTGGTGTGCGCATAGTGAATAGACGGAAAAGGAAGTGTTGTGTGTCCTTGATGTGGGAGGGGAGCTGAGAGTAGGTTGTACCATAGGTACTGGTCCACCAATGCAGAGATTCATTCTGTAGGAGATCCATAAGCCGCAACAATGGGGCGTCCCAGATTGCCAAGCTTATCGATTTTGGGAAGGAGGTAAAATGTAGGCGTACGTGGATTTTGAGGAGTAAGAAGAGAGATTTACTGTGGCGTGAGACCTTGGAGGGGCCCATTGAACTGTACATATTCCTGTATTTTTTTGTTGACAGTTGGTGTAGGATCTTCAGCGAGGCGGCAGTAAGTGTTAGCATCTGATAATTGACGAAGGGCTCTCTCTCTCTCTCTCTCTCTCTCTCTCTCTATATATATATATATATATATATATTAAACTATTTGATAGGAAAATAACCACCGCTTACCAAAGTTGAAATAGAGCTACCACTTTTGGTGAAGAAGGGATAGAATCACAAAAATTTCACCTCTTAAGTGTGTACGTGTCTCTTCGTGTTTGGGTGCTGCAGCAATCTCTATATGTATGTGGAAACTAGGTTCTTTAATGTGGATACATTAATCATTTGGATGGGAGAACAAAAACCACTTACTAAAGTAGAAGATTGCTGCTATGTGGACTCATGAAGAAATACTTAGACATATAGAATGATGAAATTTTTGGGCTCATATCTGACAGCTATATATATATATATATATATATATATATATATATGACCATACCACAATAGAAACAATGAATTTTAAGTTCACATAGGATTATTTTGTACCTTACGTGTTCTGTGACAAGGATGTAAATTGAGCCAGTTGTGTGACTGTCTTGAATTGTAACTGATGCTTGCAGTAAGTATTCTAATTGCTGTATAGTTTGTGTGTTTGCAGAATCATTTTTGTTGTATTTGCTATTGGGTTTCCATAGTGTAGAGTAAGTGTTACATGTATCTCTATGATGATAAAATGCTACAGTGACTTTTCATCATTTCATTACAAATTGCTTGTTGTTTGTGAGTTAAATTTTATAAATATAAATATTTCAGATATTGTGTAATGAACTACCGAGCATGGTGGGTGGGCAGTTAACGCTCTGGCCTTGCATTCAGGAGGATGCAGGTTTGAATCCCCATCTGGGCATTCAGATTTTGGTTTTCCATGTTTTCTCCAACTCACTCTAGGTGAATGCCAGGATGCTTCCTTCAAAAGGCCATGGCCGAATTCCTTCGCGTTCCTTTTCCCCAGTCCCAACCTGTTTCTAATTATTTTGTCAAGGTGTAAAGCTGTAAAAAATAAAGAAAGAAAGAAATGTAAAGAACTGACATACAGCTAATTTGCTTTGCTTAAATTAAGAATTTATGTTTCTCTTTGGTCAGTGAGAAGACTACAAATGAAGGTGACTATTACAAATTTTCTTGGTTTCTGGTTTGACTCTCTATTGGCCTAGGGCAAACATATTCAGACATTTGGTGATGCATTTAACAGAGCAATTTATTTTCCATGAAAAGTACAATATTGTGTCAGTATGGATGTGTTAAGGCTAGTGTACTTCGTTCAGTTACAGTGTCATCTGTCATATGGCATTGTGCTATGGGGCTACCAATCTCCTGTTAATAGATTGTTAAAACAGCAGAAAAAAGCAGTGAGACTACTAGTTAGCTTCCTTTACCAAAACATGTGTAGAACTAGCTGTACAAGCCTCTTTTATGAATCTACCTACCTAGTAGGTTTTTCATCATCTATTATACATGGAGACAAAATGCATGTGAGCTACATAGTTTATCTGCTGGAGAATCCCAGCCCAATTCCTGTACCAATCGTAAGGACTTTGTCAAGAAATCACAAATCATGCGGTTCTTCTTGCAGATTCTTAATAATGTTCATCAATCCTTTGCAGTAAGGATCCCATACAGCACAACAGTTCTCCAGATGAAAAGGAACAAGAGTTTTATTTGCTATTTCCCTTACAGCTACATTACAATTCTTTAAAATTCAGTCTATAAATGGCAATATCGAATTAGCTTTTCCTACAACTGATAATATGCGCTGATCCCATATCAGGTCGCTTTCTCCTGTTAAAATGGCATCATACAATTTTGAATATTGAATCTCTAAACAGTCAGCAGAACACTTTAGTTCCTTTTTGATAACTGCATCATCAGGGGAAAAAATCATAAGTGGCTATTAACATTACCTCCAAGATCATTTATAAATATTAGAAATATATGGGGTCTTGTTATTATTCTTCCTTGAGAGATGCTTGGTTCAACTTGTAAAGAAGTAGACACTTCTCTCCCTATGATGACGTATGATGATGGTGCAACCATTTTAACGATAGAAAAGTTGTTCTTGCCGATGCATATTCAAAACAGGTTCATTAACTGTCTGTTCTTCACCACATAAGGTATCATTAATGCATAATCTTGTACCAGTAAAATTTTATCATCTGTCACAGATAGTAGCAGATTAGGAATAGTGCTGTGTATACAGTGCAAATTACAATATTATGTAGATGTTAGATACAACTGCTGTTATGTAGTTGACAGTATACAGTAGTATATTCAGTCACTGTTTTGTGTGAATTTTACTAAGTTACTTATTCCCGGATGTGGTCGAGAAATTAAAATAGTACGTGTTGTGTTCTATTCAAATGTTGAACTGTAACTAGAACAGTCGGTTTGTAATGAAGCTGATTATGAAAGAACAAAGACTTTCCCGGCGTATGACTGCAATGTAATCTTGACAGGTGTACCACCGGATTGTGTTGTGGAAACACGATATTTCGACGGCTAGCTCTGCCGTCTTCTTCAGGTGTAGAGACATCTGCGCTAGTCGGCTGACCCACAGATACTGAGATGGTTCAGCATACCGTGCGAGTGTGGAAAGACCTACATCAGTCAAACTATCCGCGCCATAGAAAACCGGTGTGAAGAACATAAACGCCACCTCTGCCTGGGACAGTATAGCAAATCAGTGATCGCCGAGCACGTGTACGACCATGGCCATAAAGTAGAGTTCAGTAACATTAGGATATTGGCTAGAACTTCACATTTTTGGGAATCTGTTATCAAAGAAGCGATCGAAATTCGACTGGCCAACACATTCAATAGAGGCAGTGGTCTATGTCTTAGTGAGGCATGGAAACTAGCCTTGGCAAATATCCGCAGAGAACATTGTACTTCCGTCCGGGTACCACCGTAGAGGGCTCCATATTAGTTCTGGCCGGAACAAGAACCATAGCCACACCCACTGGCAGCCAGCCACCAGTTGGTTGCGGGCCTGGCTCATAGTAAGCCTTCGCCGAGGCCACGCAGCCGCTGGATGCGGGCATGTATATGAGGAAGAGCAGCACCCGAACCATCTCAGTATCTGTGGGTCAGCCGACCAGTGCAGATGTCTCTACACCTGAAGAAGACAGTGGAGCTAGCCTTCGAAATATCATGTTTCCACAACACAATCTGGCGGTACACCCGTGAAGACTACATTGCAAGCTGATTATGTATATTTTTGAAGGATTTTTTTTTTTTTTTAAATTAATGAACAAGTTTGGGGTACATTATTTGCTAAAGACTAGATGTTAAGAATCCTGTGTTTCAGATTTTAGCAAGCAAGAACAGTTGATCATAGGGTGAGGGTGATAGTGATATAAACTCATTTAAAATTTCATTAAAAGGCGAGAAGAATTTTTAATGTGGTGGATGTAAATGTATTTTAAATTTTGCTAGGAGTGCAAGATCTTATTTCTTTTGATATAATTTTCACCTTCTTTCATGTTCACCATTAGACAAAGTAAGTACCTCATATTTCTTAATGCATTTTACAGTTTTAATGAGATATGGTTTCACCATCCTGAAATTGAGTATTCTTATCTCTGGCCATCCTGATCTTGCATTAACCGACTTTTGACTCTTTGAGATTCATGATACCTTCTGAGTAGGTAATGACAGCAGATTTGAAAGATATATTATTTGTTAAATTAGTTCATCAGATCAGGTAAAAAAGAAGTTATACTACACAAAAAAGTTCGTCATATAATTGTGCATAGAATAAGTTGATAAATACTTGCACCAATAACATTATACAGCAATTATTGAAGTAAATAACAGTACCATGTTTTTTGTGCATTTTCTCCTGAGAAGTTGGCTGCCATGAGTTGTATACTTTTAAATTTGTATCAGACAACTGGAACAGAAGAAAATAGTTCTGGAAGTATCATATATCTCACCATTATCCTGATTTCTACCTCTGGATATCCGAAGCAAGGCCCAGTTATTCATGAATGTTCATACCATATTGAAAGAAACTAAACTAAGAATGAATAAAAGCTAATGTGCAAGCACTTAATCTTCAGGTTAACTCATTGAAAATAGAATGTTGTAGTTTATCAAGAAGAATACATTTAAAAAATTAAAACATTAGAGGATCTGATATTTAAAGTGACAAACATGCAGATTGTTTAATGAGTAAATTCCTTGGTAATCATAGAGCAATGGCTGTATGAGTTTGCAATCTGTCATTCATAATACTGTTGAGGTTTGAGCATGTGAACAATATTTATACATTGGCATTTCTTTGGCACAGCCATACAGGGCTGCAGTTATGGCAGAGATGTAAACTATGTATAGAATAATAATTTGGATATTGGTCATTCTTCCGCAGTTGCTCCTTAAATGAAACACTGTCTGTTAACAACTGTTTTTTAAATTATTTAATCCCTTACGCATTTTACTCTTGTAGAATGCAGCATCATCAGTGGTTGGCAGAATTACTTACATGCCAGCCGGGAGCAGCTACCGAGCGTGGTGGGTGAATGGTTGACATTCTGGCCTCCTATTCAGGATGACGCTGGTTCGAATCCCCATCCAGGCATCCAGATTTGGGTTTTCCATGGTTTCTCCAAATCACTCCAGGCGAGTGTTGGGATGTTTCCTTCAAAAGGACATGGCCTTCCCATACCTTGTCCCCAATCCCATCCCACCTCTAATGACCTCGACGAGGCGTAAAACCATAAGTAAAAAATCAGCTGTATTTGCACTTATACAGAACCTGATTTGGTACTCTGGTTCAAAATTTGCTTCTTTTTGTGAAAGTCACTATTTCACTGGTGTTTGTAATGGTCGAACTTTCTTGCATTTGTTTGGTTACACACAGATAGTGCCATCACATTTTATGGACGTGAAAATTGAGCTGATCCTGACCAGCATTTAACTGAGTCTACCAATCCCTGACAATGCTCCATTTCAAAAAGGGTCGGTTGCGTGAGATTGAATAAGTTTAAAAAAAAAACTGTTGTTAACAGATGGAGTTACATTTATGTTCCTAGAATGGTGGTGAAGTAAATATGATATTTACATGTTGGATGGTAAGTTATCGATTGCATACGTCTCAACAGTCAGTTTCATCTAACTTGGTCAGTACATTGTACAGAGAACATTGGAAGTGTTGTTGGACTTAAAACCGTTAATCACTGATAATGGTTTTAAGAATTTTGTGACTATATGGGTGATTTAAATTGGAGCTGAGGTACATAATTAATAACTGAGCACCTGCAGCTTGCATTGAAAGTCACAGTGAAATAAAAATAATTTGATAAACTGTAATTGAACAATCAAGTTGTTCCATACATAGTAGCAAATGGACAGGTTGCTACCAAAATACAGAAACGTGTTATGACTTCATATTATAAGTTCATATTAAAAATTCATTTTTTTTGTATTTTTTGCAGTTGGACAAAATCTGGTGCATATCAGTAGGCCTACAGCTATGGCATGAAATTAAATTGCAGACAAAATGATTAGCTTTGAACAATAAATAATGATTTCATGTTGCTTAGTAACCTGTTAATTAGAAACCTCTCACTGAGTAGCACATCTTTTATTCATTGGAAAAGAGATTTATACATAATAATTACACATTTTAAAGTAAAAATTGTACAGGGAAATTAAATCCATCATTTTATATAGTTGAAGACAGGAGGGCTTCATAGAGACAAAAAAAAGGGATGAGTAAATTGTTTTTAGCTTTTTCTGGAGTGCTGCTGCCTTCAGATATGGTAAGTGATAGCCTTACCCCCTCCTCCTTATCTTTTTTTAATATGTTTTCATTTTACAATAAAGCATGTTGTTCATTTTAGTTTTTTAATGTCATGATTATCTTTACTAAACTGCTGTGAAGGATTATTTTTTGTTAAAAACTTTATTTGAAAAAATCCTCAGATATTGAAATGAGTTGTTCTTGCACTGAAGGACTAATATACAACATTTTTGATGTTCTTAATTGTGTGATAACTTCTTTTATGAAGTGCAAAGTCAATTTTACTTTAACATAAGAGAAGAACATATTTCTTTGTTTGTTGTTTATACTAAAAATCCCTTTTTTGGATTATTTCTTTGTTAAACAATTTCTGTCAGTTCAGTGTTTTGACTGTATTAATTCTTTGTTGGACAAAAAGTGATTTGCCTCAAATACAAACTGTTAACGTTACTAAAGAGAGTTTCTTGTTTTCATCTCCAATTAGCTTCTCACCAAATAGGCTACAAATTAATCATGAAGGAGCAAATTTGTCCTAACAAATCTGCATATTTCTTCTGTTCTGCATTCTGTTTCCCTCAGATCTTGTGATTCAGTTCCGATGATCTTGGTGTGAAGAAGCCCAAAAATCTTAAAACCTATCATCTCCATATTATTTGTTACTGAACTCCAGGATTGCTAAATGTTTCATTTTTTCTTCACTGATGTTGTAGTTTACATAATAGGCTATTTGACAGTATTCAAAATATATTACAAATTACAGTCATTCGCGTAGATTAATGCTTAAGGAAGCTATTTTTGTTAAATTTGAAAAGAAATATGGATTGTTTTTAATTTAAAAAATGAAATAAAAAACAATTTTTTCTTGCCTCTTGTCACGTGTCTGAAAACACTTTGGGATTGAAGATCGCTTTAGTGACGTCACCTGCCTGTAGGCGCTGCGGCTGCATATGGAGTGTTTCCCGCTATCCAAGTTTTCCACTATTTGTTGCTGGTTATCTCTTGTTACTAATGAGATTTTGTGTTGAATATAAAATGAAGAACAATTTGTAGAAGCCTAGAGCGGAAAAGTACCATAAATTATTTGTTGGACTAGCTATAGAAACAACCACCGACATTTATTCTATGGAGCTTGAGAATGTAATAACTTCAGTTCGAGAATCATTTATATTTAAACTGGAAGTTTGAGATTAACAGAAATCCTTCATAAGAATGACTAAAATTTTAAATTAAGTTAGTTGTTTTAGGAGATATTTACGAGAAAAAATGTAAGTGTAGTACAAGGTCAATATTTCTTAACTGTGGATAAATAATTTTTTTCCCAAACTGAATTTATTGTTTATTTATTTACCGACCGCATTCACTTCACCGCACGTAGAAACTGTGATGTTTAAGTGTTCACTATTAATGAGAAGAAAAGTAACGATGCCATGATATCCAGGTAGCTGCATGGTTAAAATGTGCTATACGAGTTTGAAGATTCCTATATTTGAACCTTGATTACAATATTTTTTTCGTGTGTACATTTTTTTTCTGTTTGTTGTTTGTCGCTTTACAGAATCATGATTTTATTAGAAGAAGAAGTCATAAAACATCATGCAAACATTTTAAACATAAATTGCTGTCATACAAGAAAACTTTTATAAAAAGATAACCTCCTGCTTTTAATTTTGAAACATACCAGAGATACATCATCATTGCAACAAAACTCAAGTACTCGGTGGCGAATAATAGGATTTATTTTATCAATAACATTGCACGCTAATCTCGCAACAATTCCGGAACGATTTGAATACTTTTTGTTGGAATTTTTAGGTGATGATACAACTGTATGTTGCCTTTCTGACATAAATGCATCTATTTAAGCGGTATTTACTTTTAATGCCCAAGTAATTTTCAGTTTTTTTTTTTACTTTTTATCGGTGTGCAAGTAATGTCCAGTTTCAATTTTGAAGTCTTTTTTTTTGGTTATGTCTCAAATGTTTATAATACTCTTGCTATCAAAAAATTTGTGAAACATTCGGAAAAAAAATTTGGTGGATTTTAGAAAAAGAATATGCGGCGCTACCAACAGTAAATAACGCTCACAAATAACAAAACATATTGCAAAGCGAGGATCGAACCTAAGAACCCAAACTTTACTGATACTCGCCTTAAACAGCGTACTACATTATCTCAAAGAAATTATGGTGCAAATTATAGTTACAGTAAATGATATGCGTCTTAGTCGCAATGTCGTCTGGCTTCTATGAGCAAGTTGCAGTGCCTTTTTTTCCTATTTCAGCTAATGCGGGAACACTTATGTTTATTTGGAGAGTTTTTATTGTTGTGGTTGTAGATTGATGTACTACACACTATTTATGAACCATATTTCCAACAATTTATACACAAATTCAGAGAAACAAACCAAACGTTACTTACGTAGAGTGAGTACCTGCTGGCACGTGACATCACAAGTGTTGTTGGCCCGCGCCAGGCAGCGTTTTGGCAGGCTTTCAAATACTCTAAATTTTAACGTTGAATTTTACATAAAATAAGCACTTTTGTCAAAAAATAAATAGTACCCGGTAAATAGCGTTTATCAATAAACTATTTAAAACCATTTTCAAAAAATAGTCAAATAGCCAATTATATATATTTTTGGATGTGTTCTTCATTAGATAGTTGGAATAGTTTATTATACTGGCCTGGCATTCAGAAGGACATAGGTTAAAATCCCCGTCCGACCATCCAAATGTCGGTTTTCCATGGTTCCCAAAATCTTTCTCCAGGTGAATGCTGTGATGGTTCTTTCAAAAGACTATTGCCAAATTCCTTCCTGCCCTCCATACCCCTGTGGGCTCTAATGACCTTGATGTCAACAAGCCATAAAGCTGGATGCCATAAAAAAAAGAGAGAGATAGTGTAGAGTCAGACCCTGGAAGGGTGGGAGGAGAATTAGCTGCATGTATTTTAATATAACAGTAACTTCCCCTAAAACAGCTCAGAAGGTAATCTATTAGACATAGCAGTGTAGGATGAGATTTTTTATGATCATTTTCCTAACAGTAAAGCACTCTGTAGCTCGATTTTAAACCATTTTTTATAAAAGCTATAAGACTCGGATAAGGTTGTTTTTCAGACGTAATGAATTTGGCTGCATTCATTTCTGCTAGGATAGCTTAATACAGCGATCATTTTGAGGTGTATTTTGTTTGCTCAATATAGAAAAAAAATTAGTTTGTAAGATATTTCAATTTTTAGTGATATTAGTTAAGCCATGTGTTCAGATAGAGTGAAAGGTATAATTGGAAATTACTAATTAATGCAAAAATCTACGTTACATTTTTGTATCATAAGTTGTTAGCAGGGATAGGCAAGTCTTGAACACAAATTTGAATAATTAAGTAAATTATAAATATGCTTTTTGATAACTTAAAGAAAATCAAAATCTGTAATAAAATAGATAAAAGAACAAAAATAGGTTCAGGAAATAGACAAAATTATGTAGATTAAAATCATGCTATCAGTTAAAAAAAAAGTTTAAGATTTTGAGGAGAAAAATGAGATTTTCTAAATTTTGTTATTAAAGTATTGTGGACAGTTCACACAAAAGCATTGACGTCACGAAATTAAATGAAAATTTAATAGAAGCATTATCGAGGAATAAGTGTTTCAAAATTAAGGGAAAGTTGCACAAAGAAACATACCTGAATTACAGTTTAAAATATCAAGTGGCTAGATAGATATTAATTTTTGAAGTTCTGAGCTGACATCAAGCACCTCAGATTTCTTATTTATGGTCTAGCCACCTTGTAATTTTGTCCAATCTTTCTGGAAGACTAGTACGCAGTAGGATGTGACGTGACGTAGGTCGAAATAACATCTTAAGTGTTTGTGAAGAATCGAGGATAGCCAAAGTTTTTTCAGAATGTAATTAAAAATTTCAGCCTAGTTAGGAGGTTTGGGATGGAAGTTCGCATGCAGTGAATGGGCCTAACTTGTAATCCTAATATTCATGGATTCGATTGTTCAGTGCCTTATTCAAAGTTTTCTGGTACCGAAACGTGTGTGAGAACTTTTATTTGAATATAAAATTCAAAATTGCAACAAGTGTACTGTTTTAATTATTTGGAATACCTTTAACTTTTGGGGTAACAACAAAATTTTGGCAGCCGTTTAAGAATAAAATCTAATTGGTACCAGGCATGGTAAATAACTCCGAAGAAGAGTGTGTATGCTACACCCCCAGCATCATGCTAGTTCGACAGTATACAAATGAGGGCGAATGAAGTGCATAGACCAGAAAGATTGAATTCAGAGATAAGAGATGAAATTATTAATAAAAAAGGTATCTGACAAGATAAAAGCATAACTGTGTTTATAAATTTCACTGCAAACAATTTTAGGGATGCAGCATTCGAGAAGGTGGGTGAAAGGAGAAAAGCATTGCTTGCTATCAAAGAATAAAGCTTGCAGGATTGCTTAGTGTTGAGTGGATGTTAACAATCTAACTCTCAGCATGATTTGCATTTATACACAATTATTCTGTTGGTGGGAATTATTCTTGATCATTAAAAAGTATTGAAGTTGTTAGTATTAATGGAAGTTGCACAGGGTGATTCAGAGTGACTGAAACTCATTTCTTGTTTATTGTATGATTTTCTGTGATAAAGTAACTCTCTTGTAGTGAAGCATGATGCATATGACAGTATGTTGTAAGAAAAGGAACACTTGGTTAGTTTAATGTTCCAGATGATTGATATTTATGTTTGAGGAACTTGTTAAAGTCGGGTGCTATTCCAAAAACTTTCTTCTTGGAGTTTTGGATATGAAGAGTTCCATTTTCAGAGAATACTGGTGGTACTTGGTCACACAAATATCCAGAAATTCTCTATTTATTGTTTTGTTGAAAATTATGAAGTTGTGGTGGCTCAGGAGTACTTTTCTTTGGGTGTATCATGCATGATACTCATTTTTGAAGCAATGTAATTTTGTTGTAAAGTACAATATACACACATACTTACATCCTTTGTAAACTTGTAGTTGGAATTTACAGGGTAAAAAATGACTTTCGAAATTAGTTACAATTTTCAACAATAGATGGTGCTGTAGTCTGGAAAAATCTAAAGTACGATATTTTCCACCATTTTTTCACAGAAAACTTGCAATCTGTGAACAGCACACGCTTACAGCAGAAAGACAACTTATAGAATGGCGAACTCACAGACTGCGTTTACTTGCATATCTTTCAAATCGCCTGCGGCGCCATCTGTTGTTGAAAATTGTAACTAATTTCGAAAGTTGGTCTGCCTGCAAATTTACTGTTGTCCCAAGCAAATTGCAACAAACGGTGTATTTCTATCTCTGCCCGTTTAGTTTTTATTGAATTTTAAAATATACTGGTCATTCTTTAAACACCCGGTATTTATCATCATTTATATTGTGAAAACACTTCACAAGAGAGGCTAATTTTAGGATATCTTGCTTAATAAAACTTTAATTGACCACACGATTGATGCTGGCTGCAGTAATGTAATCAATTAATCTTAAATAGACCATTTTGTATAAGCAGAAACAACAATGATACAGATTATTTCCAGGATAGGGAGATATCTGATTGATATAGAAATCTTGCAATAGTGATGGCTTTTTTCTCTATTCTTAATGTAATGCATATTTACCAATTAAATTTATTTTCCTTTTGAGAATTATGAAATTCTGGTGACATAGGAGTGCTTTTCGTTGGGTATGGCAATAATTGCATAAGAGCAGCCTTCCTTTTTCACAAAAGGAAGTATCTGCACCAAATGCATCTGTCGAGTACACAACAGTTGAAGGTTCTGATAAACTGTTATCTTTTCACTATAACTTCAAAACAAATCATCATTAATGGAATTCAAGATGATTTTTGAACTTGTGGGTCCTTTCCCCATTAAGCCTACTTCCAAGAAATGGAAGTTTCACTTAAAGTAATATAAGAGATCTAACTTTGAAGAGCTTGATGGCATTGTAAATCGATACAAAATTCATAAGCTACCAGCAACATCAAAACATTGCACTCCTGTGATGTTTTGAGAGTCTTATTCTCCACCCTCATTTTCAGCCAGCTCAAGTAAAATGGAGAACTGGCATAGTGGCTGTTGTTATATACAGTGGGAAGGGGAAACTATTCCCTTCCTGCCATTAGTCAATTACACATCATTGTTGAACCTTGGCTGGTGACACCATCCTTGATCATACGCTGGCATTCTGCTGCTGTAATATTTTTGTTGCTGGTTTCCATACCACATTTAGCTTGTATCCAGTATCCCTGTTCACCCAGTGATTAGCCGTTCTGATCTCAGTGACTTCCGAGAAGACACTGTCCCAAAAATCTTTGGCCCAGACTAAAATGATTGTTTCTTCAGATTTGAAAGTATGTCCTTCTTGTGTGAAGAATTTGGCTCTTTAAATGTCTCAGGTATGTGGCATTTTGACGCCACTGGTTATTCGTGAATTTTCAGTAACTATCTGTTTTCCATCAATGCCTCATATATGGAATCGGACAAGTGCAGGCATGTAGATGAATTTAGGTAAAATTGAAGGGATGGTAATAATCATACAACTAACTTAGCCCGTGTCTACTTCTGCATATATAATTCTGATCACTGCAGGTAAAATGGTGTGTGAAGGAGTTAAGCCAAAAGCAACCAAAATTATCTGTTGCAGTTGTGAGAAAAGGGAAATCTGAGAAGAAACCAACACAAGCATTAAAGGTAACAGGTCAACAATGGTTATTGTTAGCAATATTATTGAAGACTCAGATAACCATAGACCCAAGCTGAAATATAGCCCGTTGTATAATAAAAATTTCATATTAAAAAAAAAAAAAAAAAAAAAAAAAAAAAAAAAAAAAAAAAAACAAATGCTGGTATTTTTGTCTTTTAGAAGATCTGTTTACATTTTACAAGAAATATGTAAGACAATTTTTTGTACACTCATCTGTTTTTGTTGTAAATTTAATGGTGTTGGTTTTCAGTGTTCAAATAGTAATGGTGTACTATTTATCATTTTTCAGGATGTGAATTTCATTTAAGATTGTGTATATAGCGTAAAATAATTTGCAAATAACAATGAGCTTTTTTACTTTTTTATATATTTTATAGTTTTTTTCATATTAAGCTCTTCATCATGGCTACTATGTTAATTTAAATTTTTGTTACTAAATACAATATATATTAGTAAAAAAGGAGGTACCAGAATTAAGATTTTTCCTACAATTGCAAAAATCTTTTGTTAACTTCTGGCCCTAGAGCTACTTTCCTTACATTTAACAAGTTTGAGAGTAAAAATGACAGTTGTTTTCCATGTATATATAATTCGATATCAAATATTTAACTTGAAAAATCTTATTTGTAATTTATTTGATATACGTGTGTGAGTGGTAACACTGTGGCCTTGTATTTGAGGTTCAGATCCCCATCCAATCATCCAAATTTTGGTTTACCACCACCAATTTTTAGCCAGAATGGTTCCTTCAAAATGCCATGGCCAAATTCCTTCCTGGGTTCCTTGCCCCCTGTCTATATTCACCACTAATTATCTCGACATCAATGAGGCATAAAGCCAGGGAAAAAACGATTCACATGTAATTTCATTTATAAGTTCAGTTGTGGCAGATTGGTAATTGCTTGCCCACATGTGTGACAGTATGTATTCCTTTGTTTATTTCGTGTAGGCTCCTTTTTGAAATAATTTTCTTATTTATTCATCTCACCAATGTTTAGCGATTTTTATGAATATACATTGCAATAGGTTTGTGACATTAGTATTGATATCAAAATTTTTAGAGTATTTTTCCACTTGTCAGGTCATATAAGTTCTTTAGCAAGTTGATTATGCTAATACTGTATGAAGTACATAAGATCATTATAAATAGTAAATCATTTCATATGAGGATTGTCATTTTCTAATTGCCCCGTTTTCCTTTTTCAGGGGTGGAAGGCACAGAGGAATTGGTGGAAAAAAGGACTATACACCTACTAGATGGACTGAATTTTTTTCGAACTATGTCAATGTAGAAACAAAAGGAAACAATTTTCGAGTTTATCTACGTGGAGATAGTGGTCCTGTCCTTGTACTATTACATGGAGGAGGATATTCTGCTCTTACATGGGCTCTCTTTTCTGTAAGCATATACAAGGTCACTTTTGATTGTTCATTGATGTCTTACTTATGCCTGAAAGAAAAAAAAAATATACCTTACTTTTCAGGTTCACATGACAAGTCTAGTTGCATGCCGCATAGTGGCAGTTGATTTGCGTGGACATGGAGACACAGTAACAATGGATGATGACGACTTATCGATTGATCAGCTAGCGAGGTAAATTATAGGCATTTGCATATTCTGGAACTAAACAATAATTTGTTTGAGTTCTATTGTTTTGAATATAGTTTTGGGATCTTGGGAAAATTACCCCTTGAATCCCAACTATTAACAGGTAATATCCCCTCTATAAAAGATTTTTGGGCCACCCTTCAGCGTTTTCTAGTCAATCTCTGACTTAATCTGTTGATATCTTATTTATACTTGAAAGTGACTTCAAAATGTATCAATTTGATGTGCTTTCTCGGGGGGAGGCTGAAGAATCTTTTATTCAGTTGATACACTAAGAAAGCTTGCATTCTTTGAGGTAGTATTCGTAATTGTAAGATTTTACCTAATCCCTACAGTGATAAACTAGAGTCTCCGTCTCCATTTTTTCAGTTGTTTTGAAGTCTTGCTGATTCATTTGAATTTCTATGCTACTCTTTACTGAAGCTTAGCAGAAAATTGTTTTTCTTCTTTCTGTGGTATAATGTTGCACATATAAACTGATAGATTCACTTGGCTTTGTCCAGCAACTGGTGTATGGATAGTAGATTTCATTTTATAGAATCTTGACCAAAGTTTCCCCCTTCCCCAATTTTTTTTCTTAGAATTTCAAAAGTTACTATTCAATCCTTCACAGCATATTATAAACTGGTTTGGAAAGCTTCTGTAACTAGAGTCAGTGATGAGTTTGGTATCTGGTGGTGCCAAGTTATTTCCATATTTAACAGGTTTCTGATCATCACAAAATGGCTCATCTTGCTGAATAATGCCATAATATAGTGCATTTTCAGAAGGGTCACTGCAGCATTACTTGGACAACCTAGATCTAAGAGTATTGGGCAGTTGTTTATATTTTTTAGTCTTATAATTGAAATGTTACTGCAGCTATATTTTGATTCTCTACGACTTCTTACATATACGTGAAAAATGTCCATTAAGGCAAGGCCAAATTTGTTATTAGCAGATGCTATCCTAAATATAATAAAAAAGCAAAAGGAGAAGTGAAATTAAGTTAGCATTGTTAAATAGTATTTGATAGTTGAAGGATACAATAATATCAGCATCACTGTATGTGTAAACGAATGAATTTATTATTTCCTATTGTAATGAAACTAAGGAAAAAGGAAACGGCTTTAGGCACTATAAATTACAAGGAATGGAAAATGACTCATCACTCACTAAAGTTGATGGCTGCGACGAGTGAAAAACATATATGACGAACACTAGAATACACAATATTTCTGTTTTGCACCTTATTCATGCTGTAGGAGTCATGTAGTTCAGGAGGTGTACACACGCTGAAGTTTAATTTATATTTCCTGTTGTAATATATTATTTTTGTAATCCAACCAGGAGTCTTGTATTTTTTTTTTTTTTTTTTTTTTTTTTTGCATGGATATTTTAGTGGAGGTTTTATGGTTTTCAAAAAAGTAGTTATAAGAGCCTGTTAGAGATAAAGAAGGTAATTCAATGTCCTCATGGATATAGACAATTTTAAGATGGGATATTGACAAAGCTGTTTTACTTAAAAGATCTTAAGGATAAATCAGGATCTTAGCAAGTTGTGCTGACTTTGATTCTTATAACTACTTAAAGATCTAAAGGTTTTGTGTTTAAAATTACATGTACAATTGTGTGTTGAACACACTATGCTGTTTCCATTGCCACAGTATGACCACAAGTTCCAAATAAGCAACCCTACATTCATCAAATATGGCTTTGCAGTCAATGAGCCAGATACAGAACACTCACCTGCTGCAGAGAGAGAGAGAGAGAGTAATAAGGAAAGTTAGATGCGTTATGAAGAACAAAAAGATACATAGGCATGCAAGATTATCAAGAAGATAGCAAATAGCGAAGCAAAGAAACAGTGCAACATTACCACATTAGTGGAATTTGTTGTTGGTTGTGTGAAGGTGATTGAGACTTCATTTAACTAACAGGTGTGGTAGAACTACAGCCTGTGGTAGAAAGGAAAGTGCAGACCATATATTATTATTATTATTACTCCACAATTCACAAAAGTGTGTAGCAGAGGGTGCATTACACCAATCCTAGTGCGTAACCATTTGTGCATAGGAACAGGATATGGCAGGAGGTACCCATGGGCTATTTGAGGAACCATCCTGGCATTCGCCTGGAGTTATCTGGGAAAACCATGGAAAACCCAGGTCAGGATGGCTGGAGGGGTTTATTGATACCTAGTCCTATCGGAATCTAAGATCTCTTGCTCTAATCGCTCGAGGAAAAAAATAGTATAGAAATGAATCCGTTCTTGCCTTGATTTCTCTTATCTTATTTTTTCGGTCATTTGTAGATATGAATGTAGCTGGTAGTAATATGTGTTTGCCATGATCCTCAATTGTTTCAGTTATGAATTTTTCAATCAGCTTCTGCCGAGAGCAACGCCTTCGGTGTTCCAGGTCTTCCCAACCAAATTCATTCAACATCGCACTTAAGCTATCCCTCCTGCTATATATATACCTGTAATTAATTGGGCGGCTCTTCTTTGGACCTTCTCAAATCAGTGGTGTAGCTAGGTTAACAAGGGCCCAGGAGCAAAAAAATATATTGGGCCCTCAGGCCAAATGGGCGACCTTTTTCTTTTTAGCTCTACCAAGTCTTGTGAGGTTTGCTGGCAGGTACTCCCTGAGCTTGGTCCCCCTGAGCTTGGTCCCCCTGAGCAGCACTTGGGTCTCCCTGAGCTGTGCTTAGGGGCCCCGGTGCACGGCATCACCTAGCCCTGCGATAGCTATGCCTCTGTCTCCAATACATCCATTAACCCCTTTTCATAGGGGCCCCATACAGAACAACAATATTCTAAGTGAGGACACACTAGAGCTATGTATGCAATCAATTTAACTTCCAGATTACATTGTTTTAAATTACGACCTAGAAATTGGAGCACATTATTTGCTTTCCCAATTACCTTCTCTATATGTTCATTCCGCAACAAATTATTACAAATTGTTACACCTAGGTATTTTGTGGAATCTACCATTCTAAGGACAGTGCCGTTAATTTTATATTCAGAGCTAAATGGTGTCTTTTTTTTTACTTATATGCATGACTTGCCATTTTTTAGCATTTAACTCCAACTGCCAGTCTTTGCACCAAGTGATTATTTTCATAACATTGGCTTGTAACAAACCTCAGTCGTCCAGGGTATTTATTTCACGATAAATAATAGCATCATCGGCAAACAGTCTTTTCCCCTTATTATGTCACATAAATCATTAGTTTATATGAGAAACAACAGAAGCCCTATCACACTTTCCTGGGGAAACCCGGATCTCACTTCGGTCAGTGATGAACGCTCACCGTCAAGAACTACACAGTGTTCTACCCTTCAAAATGTTTGCAACCCAATCACATATTTGTCTAGATATAGCGTAACTACAAAGTTTCGCAAGTAATCTTGTGTGAGGCACAGTGTTGAAGGCTTTTTTAAAATCTAATAGAACTAAATCAACCTGGGATTGCTGATCTTTAACCCAGCAGAAGTCGTGGATTAAAAGTTTAAGTTGTGTCTTGCAGCATCGGCCTTTTCTGAATCCATGTTGGCTTGAGTTTAATAGGTCCTCTTCATCCAAAAACTGCATGACATTTGAATAGATGATATATTCTAAAATACTGCAAAATATTGAAGTTATCGAGAATGGTCTATAATTTTGAGGATCATCAACATTCCCATTTTTAAATACTGGACTTACAATGGCAGTCTTCCACTCAGCGGGTATGTTTCCTTGAACGAAGGAGGCAGTATATAATTTAATCAAATATAGTGCAATTTCCTTTGCGTACCTGAAGTAGGGGGTGTAAGGGTTTGGGAGAGGCTATACTAGCCTTTTCCAACCAAATGTCAACCTCTCCTTAACATGGTGCACCCTGTTTGCACGGAAGAGGCTCTGGCGACTGAAACGTTCCTGGTATAAGGAGTCACCCACTGCTTACCAACGGCCTTTGAAAGGAGGGCGGAAGAGTGGGAAGTGGTTCAGGGCACCCTCTTGCCCTTGGGGTTGGAAACGGCCCCTAAAGGCAGATGAATCAGAAATGATCAACGGCTTGGGGATGCAGAAGGCAACGGGAAACCACTGCATTAAAGACCCAAAGCGTATCCCGAGGACATGTAATCCTCTCAAATTACATATATCATGATTGCTTCTTCCTGGGTAAAATATTCCGGAGGTAAAATAGTCCCCCAATCGGATCTCCAGGTGAGGACTGCTCAGGTAGGAGTCATCAGAATGGTTAGAAACATTCTACGAGTCGGAGAGGGAATGTTAGAAGTTTGAATAGGGCAGGTAGGTTAGAAAACATAAAAAGGGAGATGAATCAACTTAAGTTAGATGTTGTTGAGATTAAATGGAAGGACGCACATGATTTTTGGTCTGGGGAACACAGGATAATTAGCACACAAGCTGTCAATGGAGTCACTGGTGTAGGATTTGTAATGAACAAGAAAGTAGGGAAACGGGTGAGTTATTATGAACAGTTTAGTGATAGGATTATTTTGATGAGGTTAGAAACTAAGCCCCTCCCCACCACATTAGTACAAGTGTATATGCCAACGTCACAGGAAGATGACGAAGAAAAAGAAAAAATATACGCTGAAATTGAAGAATTAATCCAATATGTGAAGGGGGAGGAAAATCTTATAATCATGGGTGATTGGAATGCAATAGTGGGAGAAGGAAAAGAGGGGAATACTGTAAGAAGTTTTGGTCTAGGAAGAAGAAATTAGCGAGGAAGCAGGTTGCTGGAATTTTGTGAAAGATATAAGCTAGTAGTGGCTAACACACTATTTGAGAACCATACAAGAAGAATATGCACCTGGAAATGTCCTGGGGATACAGGCAGATATCAGCTAGATTATATCATGGTCAAACAGAGATTCAAGAATCAGGTTCTAGATTGTAAAGCGTACCCAGGAGCAGACATAGACTCTGGCCATAATTTGATAATAATGAAGTGCAGTCTGAAATTTAAGCGAATAAGGAAGCAATATAAACAGAACAGACTGGAAGTGAATAAACTGAAACAATCTGGCACAAGAGACAAATTTGCAGAAATGGTAGACTTAGGTCTAAGAAGTAACTATGAAAGGAGTTCAACCGAGGACGAATGGAATGCATTAAAGACCGAAATAATGAAAGCTGATAAAGAAACATTAGGCTTTAGGGAACAAGCTGCCCGAAAACCTTGGATCACAGAACAAATTTTGGAGCTGATTGATCAGAAGAGAAGGTACAAAAATGATCAGGATGATACAGGAGCAGAGCAGTACAGGCAATTTAGAAATCAAATAAATAGGAAATGCAAAATAACAAAAGAAAAACGGCTACAAGAAAAATGTGAAGAAGTAGAAAAGGAAATGGTCGTAGGTAAAGTAGATGTTGCATATAGAAAGATCAAACAGAATTTTGGTGAAGTGAAGAAAAGAGGTATGAACATTAAAGCTGCCGATGGGAAACCTCTTTTAAGCTCAGAAGATAGAGCTAACCGATGGAAGGAACATATTGAGAAACTGTATGATGGGGATGAATTGAACAGTAGCGTAATGGAAAAGGAAGACAATGTTAACATTGATGACTTAGGAGATCCTGTTTTGAGGACAGAATTTAATAAAGCTCTGAATGACTTGAAAGCAAATAAGGCAGTTGGAATTAATGAGATCCCTGCAGAACTTCTTAAATCCCTAGGAGAAGAAGGAATCGAAAGATTATTCAAGCTGATATCAAAAAGTTATGAAACAGGAGAAATTCCAACTGATTTTAATAAAAATATCATCTTCACACTTCCCAAGAAAGCACAAGCCGACAAATGTGAGAATTATCTCACCATTAGTCTAACATCACATGCTTCAAAATTACTGACCACAATAATATACAGAAGAATGGGAAGGATAGTAGAAGACATAGTAGGTGAAGATCAGTTTGGGTTTAGGAAAAATCGCGGTACAAGAGAAGCAATTCTGTCTTTAAGATTAATACTTGAAGAGCGGATCAAGAAAAACAAAGATACTTTTATGGCAATTGTTGATTTAGAAAAAGCTTTTGATAATGTTAGGTGGGACAAGATGTTCAAAATTTTAAAGAAGTCAGGTCTAATGTATCGAGATAGAAGAATACTTTTTAAACTATATAAGAATCAAGTGGCTATAATAAAAGTAGAGAATCATGAGAGACAAGCATCAGTTAAAAAGGGCGTGAGACAAAGTTGTAGTCTATCCCCGTTAATATTTAACTTGTATGTAGAGGAAGCAATAAAGAAAGTAAAAGAAAAATTTCCATGTGGCATAAGTTTTCAGGGAGAAAAAATTAGTATGCTGCGATTTGCTGATGACATTGTCTTGTTAGCAGAAAGGGCTGAGGACATTGAGAAATTACTGAATGGCATGAACAAAATACTGAAGGAAGATTTTGGACTGAATATAAATCAAAGCAAGACTAAAGTGATTAAATGTAGCAGAAATGATACCAATACTAGTAGATTAAATATAAAAATAGGATCGGATGCAATTGGGGAAGTAAGTGAATTCTGTTACTTAGGGAGCAAAATTACAACCGATGGCTGAAGCAAGAATGATGTTAAAAGCAGAATAGCACTAGCAAAAAGAGCCTTCCTGAAAAAGAGAAATCTTTTAGTTTCAAATATTAATCTAGGAATTAGAAAAAACTTTTTAAAACTCAATGTGTGGAGCACAGCACTTTACGGTAGCGAAACATGGACTTTAGGAATACCAGAAAGAAGGAAGATTGAAGCATTTGAAATGTGGTGTTACAGAAGAATGCTGAAAATTAAGTGGACAGACAAAGTAAGAAATGAACGAGTTGTGGAAATGATGGTGAGGAAAGAAGTTTATGGAAGAAGCTTACAGAAAGAAGATATTTTGAGACATGCTGGATTAGTTAATTTGCTGGTGGAGGGGAACAGTGGAAGGTAAGAACTGTAGAGGAAGACAGAGATTAGAATATATGAAGCAGATAATTGAGGACGTGGGTTGTAGGGGATTTGTAGAGATGAAGAGGTTAGCACAAGATAGGAAGGGATGGAGGATTGCATCAAACCAGTCAAAAGAATGAAGACAGCAAAAAAAAAATACATAATAAGCAGTAAAAAAGTATTCCAAGCGATAAAGGTAATAGTGACTTATAGGGGCTGTACGTTGAAAAATCAGCGAAGGAAGAAGGGAAATATCTACTGCATTCGTCTAAAATAACAAAGGGTGCATGATATAAGAAAACTCGAATAATTCGGCGATCACTCTTGCAGATATGATAGATATATGGATTATGTTAGGACAATTGGAAACCAATTTAAGTAAGTTTCTAGGAAGTAAGTGTAAGGAATGATGGAACGAAATGATTTTTTTTAATCAGGTACACCGTATGTTGAAATAGATAAACAGAATCAGAAAAGGAGTTGCAATACAGATCCTGGAAAATATGAATTCTTCTTGTGGTAAAGTGTATATGAACGAAATCAGTGGTCGTATCAATGCCAGTTTGATATGCGGCCCTACTTCATGCGCTGATTGAACAACACATGTGCAAATGCCGCATACAGGAAACGGTTCCACGTATGGCGGCAGCTCTCGTCGCTGTTTTCCTCTCTCCTTCCCGTCTCTTTATCCGGCAGCGGCAAACCTGTGTTTCCGGCGACACTTATCCTGATGAGACGGCGTCACTGTGCAAACATAATCACAACAGGTGGCAGCACCGCTCGGCTACCTCACGCAAAAACACGCTGAGCGGGCATGTTAGGCGCTGCTATCCTCAAGAGAACGCTTCCCACTAAGGTGTCCAATGTTTGCATGGTCAATCACTACTTCACGCAAACTTGGTCCACGTATAATCCGTGATGGGTTCAAAATCGGCAAAATTACATTAATCACTATTCGCTCTCTTTTGCTATAGGCACTGGGAGTACAAAGTATGACTTCTTTCGTGGCTGAAGTGGTTGAATGAAGTCTCACGAATTATTCAGAAATTTCGTATTAAGTGATCCAGTAAATTAATTCATGGATTCATTTCCTCCCTACCCGTGTCCCTATCTCCGTAATTCAACGAAGCAGGAAGCTTTCTCATATGTTTATGATGCAGTTTCTGTGATGAAAGAGGGCACAGTGAAGAGGAAAATTTGATGAGCAAATCATTTACTAATAATTAATTACTTTATTTAATTTTATTGGTTCTTGATTTTCAGGTGAGTTATTATTATGCATTGATTATTGAATATACAAGAAGAGTGATTTATTAAAACTCATTACTTAAAATGTGACTGTACATATTTAATCGTTAGTTAGCTTCAGAACTAATTTCTCTTAATCTCATGGCAGTTACAGGGTTGCCCTTGAGCACTGAATACACACTATTGATTCCTTCATACATCAAATCTCGGTGCTGAAGTTATGTCTAAGAACTTTAAACGTGGCAGATTCTGTTGATCTCAGCTGTCTAATGCTGAGCAGAACATCGTGTCTCTCTTCAAGAGGGTCGCTTACTCATTCGCTGATATTGCAGCTTGTGTCCCATTGAAATCGACGGTAGCGCTATTAAATTGCTATGCGTGCTGTTGCGGTTGGGGTGCTTTTTTGGACGAAGTTTTGATCCTCTCAGGAGCCGACTTGAAAGATGTGCTGCGTCTGTAGTTGACTTAGCCATTCTCTCATCAGACAATCAACTTCAAAGTTATTCTCCACTCTAGAGCCGACGTGATAATGTTTTGCGCTGGAACTGACTTGTTCCCCCCTGGAGCTGACTTGCGAGAGCAAAAGTTTTCTATCTTCCGAAATTTCAAAAGAAAATACGGTTCTCCTTTTGAGCGACGAGATTAATTGCTTCCAGCTGCACTTGACTACAACACTTATGGACCACACGACATAACTGACATGGATGTGACCTGGGTTTCCAGTAAATCATTAATTTCTTTGCTGCTGCTTTTCACGATAACGATCTTTGTGACTAGAATCGTTGCTTTCACAGGTGTGTCCGGACATTGATGAGAGTGTTCGTTACGGGCGAACACAGAGGCCAGCGGCAGTGCAGTCTGATGTGACTAATTCCTGTTCACTGCCTAGCTCGGACAATGTGTTTAGCTGGATGCTTGCCCGACCCTCACACCTGCATGATAATGCATTGTTCTCCTCAACTCAACTGACGCACGCACACTTTGTTAGTATTCAGTTCACTCCATCGCAGAGTATTACATTGCAAAGGTTAACCAGATTTTAGACTGCTTAATATAACGGTGCTTCTGTAGCAAACATCCCGTAGCTAATTATCGTGATATAGTTTCTGTGTGTGGGTTTTGTACCAATTTATTTAATTATCTCAAACCAATAATACTTATTCAAATAACGAACTAGTATTTAATAATAATTTCAATAAAATTTTGTAGTGCCAGATGTCAGATAGAAAAAAATATTTCCTTAAGTTTCATGACAGTCAGCTGAAGACAGTTCTGACGGTAAATCGTCATATAATAAATTATGCGTATTTTTTCATATACTTATTTAAATTGTTGCGTGTACTACTTAGTCTTTGCAATATACTTCTTTAGATGGACGCCTTATCTACAACACTTAAAGGCGGTCATGATGGTTTCGTTCACTTTAATGATTCTAAATTGTTCCGTGTTATACGAGTTAATTTCAGGTTACCCATTTTGTTAAATAACAATATACTTAGTCAATAAATTCAGTATGTTGTGATAGGTTGGATTTCAGACGTAATAATCCATAGAGCGTGCAAATAATCCGAAGAATATGTTGAAATTACTTTGTTTTGATGTTTTTTAAAGAACAGAAGATTTTCTTTGGGTCTTACTGTGTGGTCAGTGAAATAATTCTAGGAACTATCAGATTGTAAAAAGGTTTTTGTCTTTAACATTAGAATACTTTTTACTTTATAGTATTTTCTACCAAAAATTATAAAGTCGGAATGAAATTATAATTGTTTTTGCCTACACCTATTGAAGAAAATACTTGACATGTCGTCACCACATATCAGCATATATCGATGTATAAAAATTACTTTTACCTTACATAACGCAAAGTTTTATGGTCGCAGAATCGTGGAAATATCTTTGGGACCAATAATGTGGCTAACGTCGTGTTGTTAGTTCCGAATCATACGGCGCTAGGTATAATTCTTCTTCTATAAAAACCTTGCCCTTGTCAAGACTTAGGCGGTTTTTGTGGGGTGCGTTTATCCCACAAAGGGAATGTCTAGGAAGGTGAACTGTGGTGGTTTTCAGTTACCATTCCCAGTGTGACTGTGTTGCAAGTTTTTAAGGGTAGGTGACTGTGATTGTGTGTGTGTGTTCAATGTGGAATGTTGTATGTGTTATGGATGACAGGTGAAAGAAGGGAGTGGCTGGGACCCGATGCCGGCCAATTCCGAAAGACACTGGAGGAGGCCGGCAGGCTCAAAGTCTTCATTCGACGGACGAATCACCTCAACGGTTTCGTATGCTCTGGCTGCATACGCACTGCGGGGAAGTATGGGGTTTAACCTAAGAATTTAGTGCATAATCTGGTGATTATACCTGATCAGATTTGCGAATGGATACCCGATTTTCTAACGTGTAGGTCACAGTATGTGTTTGTTGACGGGAAGCCTCTGTAGGCTAGATGTTACTTCGGGCGTTCCTCAAGGAAGTGTAATAGGACCACTTCTTTTCTTAATTTTTATAAACGATCTCGCTGACAACGTTAATTGCAGGATGCGATTTTTTTGCTGATGATGCACTTATTTATAGGGAAGTGAGGTGCTCTGACGATTGCTTAGAAATTCAGCGCGATCTGGATGTTATTTCGGAATGGTGCCGTAAATGGCAGCTTACACTTAACTGTAAAAAGTGCAAGGCAATGAAAATAAGTAATAAAAAGATCCCGTTTGCTCATGAGTACAAAGTTAACAATTCAGTTGTTGACACGGTGGATTCACCGATGTATCTAGGCGTAACAGTATAAGCAACATGAAATGGGACTTGCACATAACTTTCGTCGTAGGCAAAGCTAATTCTAAACTACGATTTAGGTCGTATTTTGAGAAGTTGTAATGCTCATACATAGGAAATAGCGTACAAAGCGTACAATGCTTTCGCATTTGGAATTCTGTTGTGGAATTTGGGATCCGTATCGCAGGGATAGATTGACACGTTATAGAAAGTACAGAAGAGAGCCCTCGATTCGTGACTGCTAGTTACAGTCCTCATGTAAGTGTCACAGAGCTGATACGTGAGTTGGGCTGCGATTGTTTGGCAGACAGACGACGTCGTTTTCGTTGAATTTGTTGGAGAATATGCGAAAATCTTTAATGTACGAGTGCAACTTCTTCCGCCAATCTATTTAGGTCGCAATGACAGGAGGGATAAGATTCGAGAAATAAGATGCCGTGCTGATAAATATATGTATTCCTTCTTTCCTCGTTCTTTTCGGGATTGGAATGCACTTAATTAGGATTGGTGCTTAGCACCCTCTGCCACCCACAGTATTTGTGATTTGCAGAGTGTAGATGTAGATGTAGATTAGGAATTGTGCGCCACGACCCCTCCTACCCTGCCTGCAAGTCCTGATGATGAAAATTTCTTCCGCCACCAGGATTTTTGCCTGCTCATCCTGAGTCAGGTGCAGGAGCCATCTGAGCCAACGAGGCGGGCTGGTATATAGTAATAAGGTAGAACAGGTTTGTGCAGCGCGAGGTAGGGGGGGGGGGTGCAGACACACAGACGTGAGAATTGCCGAGGTCGTGCGGCTGTCCTGCTTCTCTGCCATTGGCTACTCCGCCTGCATTAGTCAGTAGCTTTCTGGCCGGCAACAGCTGGTTTCAGCGCCACGGTCGCATACAAAATGACTGGCGCTTCACGCTAACAGCAGTCTCTTCCCTTGTGGCACAGAACAGAATTATTTCCGTTATCACAACAATAAAACTATGGAAATAAACTGTTCTTACTACCATCAAAAACAAAAGTATTTAGAAAATTAGAAAATTCTGTGAAATAAAAATTTCGTAAGATAAATATGTCTAACTAAGAACTATGTTCCTGTTTGAGTATAAAAATTATATATTAAGTAGCTACATAAATGCTTTATTATTGCAGAAGAGTTTGTTTAGAAATTACTGTAAGAGACCACAACCATTATATTTTTTACAAACAATTTCAACGAGGTGAATTACGGAGTTAAATTTCACAGTAATCGTAACATATAGTTTATTGGTGAGTCTCAGGACGCCGTGGTTTTCTTCAGTATCTTTCTTTAAAGCAATTTGCTTCAATCGTATCCCTATTAAAAGTTAAACCAATATTGCCTCAAAACATGTTTTGTAATTTTAATTCATATTACTCTATAAATAACTTTATTCAACTTTAGTTGAAAAGAACGTTTCATACTAAAACATTCATCCACAGTAACAATTTTTTAACAGTTTGAAATTCTGATGTCACTAGCGATAGAAATTC